>CM034149.1:236635794-237235794 GCA_019776745.2 Taxus chinensis | reverse complement strand
TTAATGTTTCGGATAATCAGTTGACGGGCACGGTCCCCAATACTTTCAACAATGGTTTATATGAATTAGGTTTGTTGGGAAATCCAGGGTTGTGTGGTGATGGTTTTGAAATGTTAAAATCCTGTTCCAGGAAGGGGGATGACAGAATGGGGAGACACCGGAGTTGGACATGGTTGCTAGTTGTAATTTTTGCTTTAGCAGTTTTTATTTTGTTGCTAGGGCTTGCCTGGTTTTATAGAAAATACCGCAAGTACAGTGCGACTGAAGGCAGAGATTCATTGCAGGACAACAAATCTGCTTGGATGCTGACCTCCTTTCACAAGTTGGGTTTCGGAGGATATGAAATTTTAGATTCCATAGATGAGGGAAATGTGATTGGAAGTGGTGGATCAGGAAAGGTGTACAAAGCGACCCTTGGTAGTGGGGATGTAGTGGCCATTAAGAAGCTCTGGAGCATGTCAGATGCCCGCAATGATAATGGATTCAAGGCAGAAGTTGAAACTTTGGGAAAGATCAGGCACAACAACATATTAAAACTGTGGTGTTGCTTTGCTAATGGCGATTCTAATCTTTTGGTGTATGAGTACATGCCTAATGGTAGTTTGGGGGATATCCTTCATGGGCACAAAGCAGGCTTCCTTGACTGGCCCACACGGCACAAAATTGCAGTTGGAGCAGCTCAGGGTTTGGCCTACTTGCATCATGATTGCGTGCCTCCTATCATTCATCGTGATGTAAAATCCAATAATATTTTACTGGATTCTGATTTTAATGCGCATGTGGCTGATTTTGGGCTTGCCAAGATCATTCAGAGCCATGACAGGGTAGCGGATGCAATGTCTGCAGTTGCTGGATCATATGGCTACATTGCTCCAGGTATGAAGATCAACTCATAAACACACATTTGTCATTCCAAAGCAAGCATTCTGGTGCAAACTCCTAAATAATTTTCTTTAACAACTAAATACCATAGAATGAATGCACACATATTTTCAGTGCAGGTTTCATTACATGGATATTAAGCCACTCGTGATGCAGAACAGCATAGTACAAGAGTAACTGACTATCTAAGATTTAAGGCATCACTGAGTGGCGATGATCGTAGTAAACAATAGGTTGCTGGGAAAGCAAGCGGATTCTTTGAATGATTAAAGATCACTAGCAAAACTGACATGATGTAATTGCAGAGTTACTACCACGCGTTGAATCAATCATTACTCTTCAAACTCATGGAGCCATTGCCATGTCTGATTCCTGTGACCGACTAAGATACAGGACATCATGAGTCATTTGATTGTTCACCCGTCCCTGCTAAAAACCCTAGTTAGATATATGTGTTATCAAGTCAATATGCCCTGTGATTGGAGATAAAAATGAAGATAAATTATTAAGTACAAATGAACATTTCTCCAGGGTTTTGAACATGACTTTGTGAATTGGGGTTTTCCTTCAATTTGAAGGGCTATCTAGAATGCAACTTACCTATTACTAGGCTAAGACCCACCCAATCCTTACAAGGGAAGCCAAAATAAATCAAACTTCGGTAGTAGAAGTTTTCAAGGCTAATACAATTGATGCACAAAACAAAAGTGCCAACGTAGATATGGTGGTCAAAATATTTATTACACTTCCAAGTTCCATGACATTCTAAAACCTAATATTTTGAATTGCAAAAGCTCAAATGGTTTGCAAGCTGATATTCTTGGGGTCTTAGAGATCAGAAATTGTTTCTCATAAAAAATTGAACCATGCATTATATCATTAGAACCATGGAGTGCTCCAGTTGGAGATTGAAATAATGTGATGATGGAAGAGAATGTTTCTGTTGGAACTTGGATCAAACCTGAAAGCAGCAGAGGTACTTTATTACTGGTTATCTTCTATAAAAAGACTTGCCTCAGACATTCTCTTGTATTTTTTTAGATTGATAGGAAAACTATCAGTATCAGTCTTTTGTAGGGCAAACTAAATTCGAATTAGAGTTTTGAATTACCAATGTTGTGAATTTGGGTTTGTACAAATATTTAATTTATAGAAGCAACTTCTTCAACACAACATCGAGAGTAATAAAATGTTTTTTGAATTTCAATCAGGAATTTAGAGTTGCTACCTGATTTGATCCTTTTGTTGCCTGATTCAGAATACGCCTACACCCTCAAGGTCAATGAGAAGAGCGACATCTATAGTTTTGGTGTGGTGCTTTTGGAGCTGGTGACAGGCAAACAACCAGTTGATCCCGGATTTGAGGAGAACAGAGACCTTGTCAAGTGGGTGTGCAATAAAATTGAGTGGCAGGATGGTTGGTATGGTGTGCTGGATTCTAGAATTTCAGATTGCTTCAAGGAGGAAATGATTTTGGTACTCCAAGTGGCTCTCCTCTGCACCACTTCTTTGCCCAGTAACCGACCCTCAATGAGGAAAGTGTTGGAGATGCTGCCTGAGTCCAGGCAACAATGCAAGCTTAAGGAATATAGCAAGGAGGCCAATCTTATCTCCTTATCATGACAAGATCAGTCGTCTTAAGGGTGGGTGAATGAAATTTACTTTTCTTTGCTTTTAAAAGAGACTTGTTTGGCTGTCCTGTATTGTACTAATAAAATTCGGGCGCCTAGCCATAGACCCCAAACGTGGGTGCCTTGGCAAAGACCCCGGTTTGGTCTTCTAGCCAAGGATCTATATCCATAAGTAAGAAGTATTTTGGTCCATATATACATACATACCCTTGGCAAGGATCCAGTTTCGTCCTTAGTCCAGGATCTATATCCATGAGTGAAAGTATTTTGTTCCTTGTATATATATATACGCCTTTCCGAAGACCCTGGGTTGGTCTTTTTGTCAGCGATCTATATACACAAGTAAGAAGTAATTTGCCCTAATATATACACAACCTTTGTTAAAGACTCTGGTTTGGTCTTTTTGTTCAGAATCTATATCACTAGTAAGAAGTATTTTGTTCCCATATATTATATGCCCCCACAACTCTGTGTTGTAAGCCAGTATATCAATATCAAGTCTTTTGACAAATGAAATTAGAGAAATGTGCATCAGTTCAGTAGTTCTGCCTGCTTATAGATAGAGAGTAGTAACATTATTATGGTGCTTTGGATTTACTTTAAAGTTGAAAAAGAATGGAGAAAGTGGCAAATCCGAATTTATTCAAGCTACGTACTTTTGTTTAGATATTACTGTTGTAATGAACTTCCAGCCCAGGATTAATAACATATACCGACTTCCAAAGGAATCCCTCCAAAAATTTGTTACAAAATTCAATTCAATCCCTCTTTCCTATTCGAGTGCCATGAAGTTGTTCCACTTAATGTTGGTGTTTTTATATTTAAGGAAAAATTAGAGCTTAACAGCACACAGAGTAACTAGTACTTATTGAATGATTTCTTTCATATAAGGAGTGGTCTAGGATGTCTCTGTGTGTTATGGCCAAAACATAATTGTGATCTATGGTTTGACAAATTGTAAAGAGGTGAGTAGATTCTTGAGTTAAGACGGTCTGAATTTGGGATAGAAAGGAAAAGATAGAAATGAAAGGTCTTATAATATTTGTATAATTTACGATGTAGTGACCTGGTTTGGGTCTACAGAGGGTTTATTATATTTTTGAATTAGTGACCTGGTTTGGGTCTACAGAGGGTTTTTTTAAATGGCATCCTACACAATTTATAAATCCATCTGAGTTGTGCTATAAAAATGTCTGTACCGGTGTTCAACTGTCAATGCCTGTCTTTTGTTATTGATTTAGTTTTCCAGTTTGTGGATATTCTATATTTTATGTAATCTCTGTGGAGATTCTGGGTCACTCTCAATCATGGGTATGTGAGCATTAGAGTACGAAAATAATCTTTGTAAGTTAATTCTTAAAATTGAAGATTCCCATATTCGCACATAATTAAATCTAAAATATGCTCTAGGTCTAGCACACTTGAATGTACCTTGGACTTTCGGCACCTTCGTTACATATACTGTGTTGGAACACCTAATTATGGTAGGTGACTACCTATTCGTTATATTTTTATGTTGTTTAATTGTCACCATCTTTGGGTGGGTGAGTAGGTATTTGCTATATTGTTGTTTATGGATTTGTGTGTTTATTGATTAGTAGTTTATATTATGTTGATGTTTTTTTTATCATTGGATTTTAACATATTTTCTTTTCTCTTTATATTGTTTAACATCTTTTCTTTTGTATTTTTTGCTTTGTTTTCAGAACTGTATTATGGTTCTGATTTTCTCTTTATGTAGGTTTATTGACTTTTGTTCTAGGTCCCTCAAAGTTTTTGGCCCTTTTTTGTTGGTTGTATGTCAACCTGTGTGCCAAGAGAGTCCTAATTCAAATTCAAGTTCTATAAATACATAAATGTATTTGTATATTTAAGAGGGGACAATGAAAGATTTCTCATTTTGAGTGATAAAGAAACATCTCCACGCTTAAAGCAAACATAAACATTTAGACAAAAACATCTAACATTTACTTCTTGTATTGATCAAGTTGTTGAAAGTGATAAGGGATGGGCACTTGCATTACACAGGTGTGTTTGATGAATTGCATTATGTTTTGTGTATTGACTTAAAATAATTTTTCCCGTTAAGGGACTTGTTATTAAAGGAGGGATAATAGAAGCCCCTTGAAACGTCCTTCGTTTGTTTTTATTATTTTGCAAGGTGTTCTTGCTTCATAAGGCTACCAATGATGGAAATAAATTTCTTGGAGATTGGTACAAAATCTTGGAAAAGCAATTGGGGCTTTTGGAGCTTAGGAGCAAGCGAACTTCGTTGTGTATTCATTTTTGCATTATGTAGTTATGGAGTAACGGTGTAATCTTAGTTCTCTGATCAGATCAATAATATTATATATATAGTAACGGTGTAATCTTAGTTCTCTGATCAGATCAATAAAATAATATTTAGATCACTGTACCTTGAATATGACAGGGCATATATATATATATATATATATATATATATATATATATATAATATTATATATATAGTAACGGTGTAATCTTAGTTCTCTGATCAGATCAATAAAATAATATTTAGATCACTGTACCTTGAATATGACAGGGCTTAAGAACATGTAGTAGATGATGAATGCACTGGCCTTTTGATCCGTGCGTGGGTGCTCTAAACTCCAAAGGGGGTCTGGATTTGCAAATCAACGACACACTTAATAAAAATAGATTAGATAAATATAAAGTGTATATATATATATATATATATATATATATACACACACACACACACTTTTATAGTAACGGTGTAATCTTAGTTCTCTGATCAGATCAATAAAATAATATTTAGATCACTGTACCTTGAATATGACAGGGCTTAAGAACATGTAGTAGATGATGAATGCACTGGCCTTTTGATCCGCGCGTGGGTGCTCTAAACTCCAAGGGGGGTCCGGATTTGCAAATCAACGACACAATAAAAACAGATTAGATAAATATAAAGTGAGTTGCCTGACAAAGGTCAGTCTCAGGTACCAAAGGGCTTCCTTGGGTGGGTGTCAGCACACGTTTTCAATCAATATTTTAGATAGAAATAGGTGCGATATGACCAAAGTAAATAAGATAAGCATGTAAATAAGATAAGATTTATTTGATTAGATAAAATAAAAACTAAGATAATATAAGATTGGATCAAAGTTGGATTGGATCAAGATAAGGTGGTGGAATCATGTCCTTTCTCCATTGATGGAGCTTGAATACAAACACTACACCACAAGATGTGCCTACAAGAAAAGCTATATAGAAGGCAAACACGAGATTAAATCTGACAAATAGATAGAATTGATTAGAAATTTGATGGAAAATGTGATGGGTGTATTAAAAAACAATGATTGCTAGTGATTCAAGATAATCGCTAGTGATTCTTGTAAATTTAATCAAAAGTGCTAAAATGATAGTGCATATCGATAGTTTGCTTTAATGGCTTGATTGTAACATGAAAATAATTAACAACGATAAATAAAATCCAATAGGAGAGATTACCTAACCCGATTACAAAAACATGAGTATAATTGGTGATGGATAGATAGGGGTGTATTGATCTAGAGCTGCACGTGATCCAAGGAACGTAAGCAACTTCTCAGGATGTCAAATTGGGAGCAAAAAGGTTGTTTCGATATCCCCTCAAACTTCAATATACCGGAGCTTCGTTACAATGGTTCCACCTCCCCTAACCAAAGGGTAGGGACTGTATTTATAGGATCGCCGATGATTACTTGAAATCACTGGGGATTCGGCAGATACATAGGAATCCGTGTGGAAGAGATTCCAACTACCTCTAAAATGGGTTGATTCAGGATTGTTTATGCAGGATAAGAGCAGTGAGATATGTTCATGAGGATAGGGAAAGTAGTTTTGAGATAATTGGGATTCAAGATAAGATAGAGATAAGGAAGTGGTTAGGGAAGTAAGTGAGAAGAATTACACGGTGTAAGAAGAGAGGTTTGAATAGGATTTGGGAGGGAAATGCATTTGAACTCGAATTAGGAGTGGGTTTTAAAGAGGGAATATGTGGAAAAGGGACTAGTGCAAGTTTTTAACAGATGACCAATCGACGACGTCAGTGTTGACGACCTACAAACTATTGTTTTGACAAAATAACCATGACGGAGGATCCAGTGGGAACCTCATATGGCCTGTGGGACCAATGGGTCAAAGGCATATGGTGTAATAAAGATCATGGTCAAATTTAAGTTTGACAAGATTGGGTCATCGAACAAGGGTTTGGTATGAATAGATGAAAAGAGATGATAGATTTGCAAGTTGTAAAAAGTGGATTTTGCTTGTAAGATGCCCTAAGACGGTGTAAGATAAATATCCATACTACACATGGTGAACTTTTGGGTAAGGGACTAGGAAAACAAATGATAGGATAACCACAAAGGGGTGTGAGCCTATAGACAAATGCTTCCAAGGTCACTAAGAAGGAGGTCCGTCCAATGGGAGGGTCTCCAAGATGTGAAATTTGTGCAACCAATGGGTCATATGTTAAAATCCAACAAATAGAAGAGGTATGTGAAGGCCATAGTCTAAAATGGGTCTCAAGGGACCTAATAAGCTAATTAATTAAACTTTGTACACAAAAGTGTTGTGACTTGGTATAAGGATGCAATCTTGGGCGATTATGGTGAATCACCGATGATTTAAGAAATCACCCACAATTTAAGGAGCGGGAAAATTAGTACCCTATATAAATAGGTCAAAGTTGCACTTGGAGCTTATTTGCGAATGCGAGAGAAACAACAGCTGAGCTCTAAATTTTTGCATTTTGCAATATTTGAGTGCAATGGAGGCAATTGGATGGGCATAGAGGCATCAAAGACCAACATTAGGAGAGGTAGGTACAATTTGTTGAGTTTTTTTTGTTGATTTTTGCTTAGTTTTCAAAAAAATTCATTTTTGAAACCCGTATTAGGGCATGTCGTACTCGACACAAGAATCACCGATGATTCATGAGAATCACCTGTGATTAGGGCAAAATGTCAGCGATTATAAGCAAATCGATGGCGATTGTGTTAGATGTTTGGTTTTGATTTAAATGTTGTTGCTTTGAAATGATTGATTGAATTTGGATCAAATGGAGTATAATAGGTTTTCCATACTGTTGTGGATGCATGCAAGGGAGAGGTTAACTATACGGGATAGGATCCCAAAGATTTTGGATGACGTGCGGTCAACTATGAGTGACGATGACTAGGCGCATTTGGAGGATGTTGGATTGGGAGGGATGCGCTATTATAGGTATATCTGTAGAGAGAGAGAGAGGCTTATTGCTTGCTTTGTTCGAGAGAGAGAGGCTTATTGCTTGCTTTGTTCGAGAGATGAGATCACCAGACATGTACCTTCTGGGTGCCAACTGGTGAGATGACTGTCATTGTAGAGGATGTCCAGAGGATTCTTAGATTACCTATATAGGGGGAGCCTATATATCTAGTTGATGAGGCTAGGAGAGATGAGATGATGCTGGGATTATTTGGTGATGAGGTGGAGGATGTGGAGATTGTATTAGGGGCATTTTCATACAGGCCATTATATAGTCCGGAGGTAGAGGGACAAACATTGTTGACTATGATGATGATGGGCATCACTTATTATTTACCTGATTCTGGTGGAGGCCGATTTCCTTGGATGTTGATAGGGGTATTGGCCGACATGATGGATGAGAGGACTATGTTTGCATGGGCTCTTTGGTGGCTCAGATATGAGAGCTAGCTCAGATAGATAGAAAGTTTATGACTGGGATTTGTACTTCAGTGTTGGGTATGAGCATATTGGGCTTGAGAGGGGACTACCATCAGGCATTACAAGACATTCCTAGATGAGATGGAGAGTTGATAGAGGAATGACAGGGTGTGAGGAGTGAGGATAATAAAGCTCAGAGCCACTTAACATGATACATGGGTACAAGGCCGACGGTCAGGTGAGTGGGAGTTGGTGAGATTTAGTTGGGTGAGGCGGCAGTTTGGTTTGATACAGGATGTACCACCGGTGCTTATTGCATATAGGCAAGACAATGGAGATATGGACACACTACTCCCTACGGTCACAAATCCTGTGACGATGCCAGATGAGGAGGGAGTAGATGATGCCGGTGTTACTGAGGCATATGCAGAGTTGTGGGCGGAGCAGGAGGACATATTAGCTAGGAGAGTGCGAGCTCGAGTAGAGGCTTAGGAGGAAGATAGGGATGATGACAAGGAGAGACGAGCAGTGTTAGAGGTTGGAATCATTAGTTTGGAGGAGGATCGAGTCCTATGGGCTGCAACGAGGACATAGTTAATCGCAGACATGGATACTCTTCGTCAGGAGAGAGATACTCTCAGGGAGCGGTTGACAGCAACGTAGATAAAGCTAGCTCATACGAGAGCAGGTAGAGATAAGTATCGTTGACAATGGGAGATGCTGCGGGTTAGATACGGGGATGTGGGGACAGTATCCGAGGCGATAGGTGGAGGAGGCCAGGCAGTACCACTAGGAGCAGTAGCAACTATAGGTGGAGGAGAGATGACACCACCTGGATTCTTCACGCTAGAGTAGTACCGAGCTCTTGGAGAGGAGGCACTCTATTACCAGTGTATAGTGACTACGAGGCTCCCAAATGTACCACATTATGCGGTGCACGCAACAAGCGAGAGGAGTGTAGTGAGGCAAGCAACTTCAATGAGTACGGGTAATGTAGCTCAGTCCTAACGAGTCTTGAAGTCGGATAGAGGACAAGGAGCTGAGCAGGGCAAAACTCCTAAGGTGTCCGATCTAGATTTCACTAGATAGTAGGTGGATGCATTGTATATATGATTTTGATTAGATAGAGCTGGTTTAGAGGTGAGGCGATGATGTATAAACAATTTTGATATATATATATATGATTTATTTTGGTGGACTCAAAATTGTGTTTATGTTTTGCACTTCATGTTTATTGATTTGATTGATGTGTTGATGTTGATGTTGATGTTGATGTTGATGTTGTTTGATATATTGCATGTCATATGCGGATTTGTGATGAGATGTTGATATAATTTGAATAGATTTGAAATGATGTTTATATATGTATGTTGATGTTAAATGATTTTAATTTGATGTTGATATGGATGTTGTGATGTAGATTAAAATCATATATTTAAATGTTGAAATAATTGACTAAGTTTAATTGTGTTAATGCAGACGATATTACATGTTATTTTAGTATTTCGATTGAATAAATGTATGATATGATGTGGATTATAGATGTGACTTTACAAAAGCATAGATTTAATTTGATGATGAAGGTAATATTGATGTGCAATAAATGTCTTAGATTAGATGTTCGACAAGTTTTGAAGCTAAGTGTGATAGATGAAAAGTTGGTTATTTGAAGGTTGCTTAGGATGCCCCAAGACAAGGCATCAAAGATAAATGGCCACACACAAAGTGGGCTTCAAAAGGATAGTTCAACGAGGAAACAAGTGGTAAGTGGAGAAAATGGACTTCATGACTTACTGCCGTATGGTTCCTAGTAGCTTATGGACTCCCCCTTCCAATGGGAATGGGTAATCAAAGATAAGATAAGTGGCGAGACCAACGAGTCCACTGGGGCTAATGGATGTCAAATGTGATGTGTGAGACCCATGTCAAATGAGTCTTGGGGATATCAATAGGTAACCCTACGAGGATTTAGATGAAACAAGTTTTCCTAACATGATGATTGATGCAAACAGAAAGGGGTTCCCAGAGATAGGGCATGAACATCCTTAACCATGATTGGTAGGAAGGAGGATGTTATACATGGATAAAAATATACAGAAGGAGAAAGAGTAATTAGGAAACTTAACTCTTTATTGGCTTAAATGTGGATCAGAACTTGATTCCTTAAATACGATACACTTGCAACATGTGTTAAAAGACATTTAACCACTTCCGGTCCTATTAGATAGGGATGGGAAATAAGGGACCTGTCTAACAAGTAATTTCAGAAGGAAGGTGCATTCCAAGCCTCTTATAAGCAAACCATTGGGATTTTTTATATGGAAATGGAGAAAGTTGATTAATGCGGGAAGTTTTCTATGGATAACAATCTTCTGATTATAATTTTTTTTCAATATGCGTAAGCTCATCAATGCGGGAAGCTTTCGTGGGATTTTTTTTTACTTTGATATTTCATTTAAGATTTGATATGAAGGCTGATAAATGTGGGAAGCCTTATTGGACGCCATGTATAATAATGGGCAGCCATCCTTCGAGGGAATGGTCTGCGATATTTGACTTTTATGGTAGCTATCCTTCAAGGGAATGGTTTACAAAATTTTGAATTTTGATGGCATTGATTGGATATATATGGATAGCTGTCCTTTGAGGGACCGGTCTATGCTAGATTACTTGCTATTTTTAGATGAATGAAATGTTAGGTTTGCTTAAATAAGAGACATGAATCCATGAGACAAAGCAAAACAATACCTCCTTAATTATGTTGTTGTAGATAGGGGGAGATGGGAAAGTGATGATCGAGCTTTCACACAACGAAGGGAAACTTATCCCGAACATGCTACGAACAATGTCATGGTGTTCCTATTTAAGGTCGGGGTTAATGAAACCTGACGAAAGACTGTATGATTCTTAATATCATCACTTGAAGGGATAAGGATAGGATTTCTAGTGAACCATGGTTGATTAAATGGGCCTTTAAAGGAAAGTTTAACAAGCGCACAATATTAATGAGATTGCGTGATGACAGATGATCTAAGCCAATTCAGAGTAAAATTTCCAGATTTTACTCTCTCTCTGTTAGTGTTATATGGATTAGATTGAATGGGAGGAATTAATAGTGATGAAATGTATCAAAGGGAATAACGTCCCCCAACTTAGGATGATAAAAAGTTTGGTTGATTGGATATGTGTTGGTTAAAGAAGGATTTGGAAACTCTGATAAAAATTTTGTGGATTTGGATGAGATAGGAGGGGTTGCTCGACTATATGTTCTAAGTTCACGAACCATATTGATTTGGGACGAGAGACCTTTAATGGAAGTTAATGAGAAAATGTCTAGAAGAGGTTTTCTCGTACCGAAGTGAAGGGTATTTGATAAGCTTACAAGAAATTGTTTAAGTGTTTCTAATAATTTGATACTTAGGTTGGTAGATGACTTAAGAGGAATTCATTCTATTCTAAAATCGTCTTGGTTTAAGAGTTTTTGGATTGTAGATTTAAGGGTGCTAGAACGTATTAACACTCTGTGATAGGTATACGTTTTATCACGTATACACAAAGGTGATTTTAGATGATGAATGATTATCAGTAAAAAAGATATAGATATTGGTATGATAAAATGACATATACGAATTAAATTAGATTCATGTGTAGTGTTAGACAAATAAGACCCTGAGATAGGGGTTGTAAGGGGATTGTTTTGTAAATAAGGAAAGTAATTGTTAGAGATTGAATGTTGGTGTCATTCGATGTATATTTAAGCGAAATCTCAGATGTTACATGTAGATGTGGGAGAGTACTTTCTTCTGTGACACTAAGAATTTTAACTTGGTCATTAGATGTCATGGTTTTAAAAGAAGAGCTTGAAATTTCTTTGGATAACAATATGTTTGAATTGTCTAATTTAATGATATTGGATGAGATATTATTCATACAGATAGTCACTTGAGCTAATGTTTGAATGGAAGTATCGCCAATGTCACACCTCGCAAATTCAGCTTGTGTTTTCAAAAGGATAAGTCGTCAGCTAGTGGTTACAATACATTGATGATCTTTGAGATTCCTTTAGCCTGTATAAACTTTTATATTAAATTCAACCTTTGACAAATTGTAAATTATTTATAAGAGGTCACTGCTAAGAGTTAATGTACAAATTGACGACTTACATGTGTAGGGTCCTTATCATAACCTCTACTGAGATTGGTGGTCGTAATTGAATGTATTAAGGACATTGGAAAGCAATGAACTTGTTGTAGTCGATATTAAGAACATACTTACGTATCATTGTTATGTTGATACTATTTCTTATTTGCGACTAATTTGATGGTTTGATAATCAGTCAATAAAAAGTTGTCGATGACTATATACATTGATTAACATCTCCTCGATGTTCGATTTCCTTTCGACCATTTTCAATAGTACAATTATTGACAATTGTTTATTCTGGAAGGCCTAAGGCCATGTTGGTGGGGTTCAAATTCTTTTAACCATGCTTGCATGATAATTTGAACAAGGTGCATGATGGAATTATACGTAATTCCTTTGGAATGTTAATGGTTTGTTTAATAAAATTGGTCTTTGACCATAGCCCTTCATATATGATGTGCTAAATAAACTTTACTTTAGTCGAATTAATCGACCTTGGGATGACAGGGTCTACATATATAACAAAAGTATAAAACTATGGGTATACATTGTTGAAGGTGCTCAAAGGTTATTAATTCAAAGGAATATTGTTAATTGATGGGATGTCCATTCGAACTAGGACTTGTTATTAATTTCTTAAACTGCTCAATATTAAATAGTATTTAACAAGCCACCACAAACCATTTCAAGGGGGAGATAAGTTAGTTAAAGGCATAACTATCTTTTGATTAACTAATAGTTAATGAGATTGTATGGTAATTTAAAAAGGCGTTGCTATTTTTTAAAAAAAGGCAACATAAGTCGGCTAAAATGAGAGGGAAAAAACTTGCACTGGTACTCTTGCATTAATGACATAAAATTTTCACCCACGAATCTTGGGGCCTATAAAAGCAGTTTTGTGAAACTTCGAGATGATGTGGCTTTTTTTGTTCATTTTTCGATGGAGGTTTTGTGGAACTTTGCATGAAGGGAATTCCTATTTTTGGGAGCTCTCTGTTTTATTGTGGTGAAACTTTACATCAAAATGGTGATAAATTGCTATCCATAAAAAGGAGTGGTAGATTATTTATGGGTCTCAGCTGTTATTCGAAGAATTTAATCTGGATTTGGAATCACGGGAGAAAGTTGGGAAAAGAAGAAGAAATCATTCCTCTTTCACAGAGGCATGATAGAGTCTATTTCTCCCCTAATAGCATATTCTATTTATTGTTTGCACAAATAAAACTTTGCAATAGTTCTTCTTGCTATTTATGGATTTGGCTTTTCTTTGTTATAATGAAAATCTTCTAGGTGTTGTTGATTTCATGTAAATAAATAATTCTTGGTATAAAATAGAACTTTGAAATGTCACAGAATGGTCTGTAACTATTTTTATATGCCTTTGCGGATGTATTATTGTATACACGAACTCTTTGATAATACTACGACCTGTATATGATGCAAAACCCAGTAACTAGGGTGTACTTGGATAAATTTACATTTATATTGAGTATCGAATCCTTGGGTTCGAGAGTGTGATACGTCTATGATCTATTGAAGGGAGGAGAAAATTTGGTTAGGTTCTTATTTGCCTCTTCTCGCTCGACGAGTAGATTCCATTTATATCAGAGTCTATTTATGGAAAGTTCTATGTGGTCATAATGTTATAGTTCCTTGCTCCTTAGATAGGCAAGCAAGTCATGGCCTAGTTTGTACTATGGTGTGAGAACCTTGGAAAAATTTTGAATGGTTAAGAAACACAATTTAGTTTAAGGGCAAATGGTGGTATTCTATGTGGATTCAAACCTCTGTAGTAATTATGAAACTACATTTTGGTAGCGTATATTTCGCTATGCCTGTTATGTTATATTTTGGGTGTTTGTTGATTTTGTATACTGAAATTGACTAAAGATCAACAAGGATTTTACCTTTGGTTGCCCCATTGTTTTAATGTCATTATTAGGGTTGATTCGACATTGGAAGTAGAAAGCTTTGAATGTATGGTTAATACAATATTTTGACATTGGTGTAATCTGTTATGATTAAATACTTTTAGGTTTTTGAGTTCGTTGGCACCGGTTATTATCCTTCTTTTGGCCCATAACTGTGAAATAGTGTCGTGGTTTGATTTGCTTATAAACGAAGGGCTATGTGCCTTTGTTGTGTTATTGATTGTTGTGTTCAAAGAAAGGTTGCAAAAGCTATGTACTGGGGTAAGAACACTTAAGAACCCCAAAGCTTTGTACAAAACTGATCAATGGAACATCAGATAAGAAGTAAACAAGGATTCCTATTTTGCATGCATTAATCTTGAAGCAAACAAACAAACTTAACAAATATAATTACTCTATATTCTTGAAAGCTTAAATAAGTGAGCCTAATAAGAATCTAAGCAATCAGTTTGTGCTTAAGAGAATAAGAGCTCACCATTTTCTCGTTTGGACCTTGTCCTAAGTCGGGGGGAGAATCTAAAACGATTTTTCCCTCTTCAATGAGGTCTTGTATGTAATGATGCAGTCTTAAACACCTATTTGTCTTGTGCCCTTTAACATGGTGGAAGTCACAGTACTCATGTTCCTTGAACCAAACGGGTTTTGGGGCATTTTCTGGGTATGGTACCGTCACGGTTGGGTACTCCACCATGTTTACGTTATCTAATTGTTTCAGTATGGTAGATAAGGACTTTGTTAATGGCGTGAACTCACATTTGGTAGGTTCCTTGGGATGAGGTCCTTGTGAAAGCTTTAAAAGCGGACTAGTCTGCATGGCTTGGACTCTTTTGGAGTCCGTAATGCCATCTCCAATGACATGTTTGTTTTTGTTGAAAAACTTTGGTTTATCTAAGGATTTTGCGTCATGTTTGTCTTTGACAACTGGTTTAAGTGTTCCCTTCGCGATGAGGGCCTTATCGATTTAAATGCCCTTCTCTATAACTTCTTTAAAGTTAGAGCCACCGTGTATTTGTAAATGGAAGGCTATTTCTGGGTTCAAGTTAGGCAAAAATATGCTTACCAGCTACTTTTCTGGAAAGGCACAAGGGAAACGACTTGCCAATCTGCGCCATTATTGTAAAAAGATCGCAAATGTCTCATTAGACTTTTGTTTTATATTGTAGAGATCGTTCATTGTGATATCATTTTCCATGTTATAGGAATAATGTCGTACAATTTTTTCTGCTAACGCGGGCCACGTTGTAATGGATCCCTTGGGTATGTTATAGAACCATTCCAATCACAGTGCCCCTAGGTTGCAAGGGAAGAGTCATATTAAGAAGTTATCGTTGTATGTGACCTCTTGACAAGCCATAAAAAAGTCTTTTATGTGATCATGAGGATCACTCTTGCACTTATACTTATCGAATTTAGGAACAGTAAAATGTTTTGGGAAGGGTTGCCATAACATGTCCTTATCGAAGGGGTAAGGGCATAGTTCTTCATACAAATATTTTATATTACGTCCTACATTTCCCCCTTATAGCATAGTAAGCGTGTCTTTCATTGATTATAATTCTTGTTCAATGATTTGTTCTTTGGTAGGCGACATTAGTCTTTGTGCCTTAGCCACTTTAATGGTTGTGTCACTATATGGATCAAAGTGGAACTCATTAGATTTTGTTTTGATTTTTTCTTTATATATGTTCCTACTTGAAGATCCTAAGTTTGCTAATTTTTGGCTCAATTTTAGGATCTATTTTTGAAGGATCTCTTCTTCAATTAAAGGATCCTCTTCCTCATCGAACTTAGGAGGTGGTGAGGCTTTTCCCTCAATCTTCACTTTACATGAAGCTTTGTAATAAGGTCGTCGTGGATCACCAAGTGGTTTCGATGGGCCTCCGTCAACAATGTTATGATGTTGACCAAAAGTAGAAGCGTACCCCATGCCAAAAGGGTTATCTATGTCTAGGAGGGATTTTCATTCTTCTGTTTTATGATTAATGACCTTAATTTTCACTTCACGCTCTTGTGGAAGCTTAGCCCCTAGTTCCAAGACTCTCGCGTGTACTTGACCCCTGTTATAAAAAATGAGTTCGTCAAAGCAACCTAAGTCTAATTGGTTTTGTTCTTTAGAAGAGTCATACTCCTCTCTGCTATGATCAATCAATGGCTATGTGTCCTTGACCTATGAAAAGAGAGGCGCTAAGTTGTTGCCGCTAAATGGGAATGATTCAAAAGGATTTTCTTCTAAGTTGCGATCGTTTGGTTTAGATGTCATCTTCGTGATTCTAGGCATCACTAGCCAAAGTGATACTAAGTTTCATCTAAATGTGTTTCTAAGGTTTATGTGAAACCTAGGCGTATGTTTGTGCAAGTCGCTCGATGTGATGTTTGAAATAACCTAGTGGTGTTCTAGAAGTAACGCTGTGCAGTTGTTTTTATGACTCAAAGAACACTCATATGAACACTCAAATGCAATGATCACTCAACTTGTTTCTGCCAAGTTTATACCATAACTATGATTCCGGTGAAGGGTCCCAAACGGATAGTGACAATACCGTATCAATACGTAGGTCAAGTTAGAATTCTAACAATTCCTAAATATTAAAGTGATATTGACACAATATCTCGACGAGGTATACTAAAACTAGTTTGAATGCCAATGAAAGCTAAGTTTTCTGAAAATGGAAGTTACGAGTATGCATAGTGTAACAACACTATCCTGATACATTAACTAAACACGTAAGGTGTTAGTATTAGGATGACGTTATTTCGGTATATATAAGGCAATATTGACACCCTCAAAGCTATGAAATGAGGCTAAAGAACCTCAAAGCTATGGAATGAGGTAAGAACACTTAAGAACCCCAAAGATTCGTGCAAAATGGATCAATGGACCATCAAATAAGAAGTAAACAAGGATTCCTATTTTGCATGCATTAATCTTGAAGCAAACAAGAAAACTTAACAAATATAATTACCCTCTATTCTTGAAAGCTTAAATAAGTGAGCCTAATAAGGATCTAAGTAATCATTTTGTGCTTAAGAGAATGGGAGCTCACCATTAATGGCTTCAAGGCCAATGGTTCTTCCCATTTACTCCATTGTGTGTGGTGTGTTGCAATGGATAAAGCAAATAGTTCAATGAAATGAAATAAAACTCCTAATCCTAACAATAATACTATAGTTTATGTTAGAGGGAAGAAGTGTTCTTAGAAATGAGAGGGGGGTAGTGGGTTATTTATAGTTTTCCATTTGGGAAAGTGGGGGAATTTTGGTGCATGTAGGACTAAAGGATAAACCAAAAAGTTAATTAGGGAGTCAAAGTGAGATTTGACTAGTTTTAAAAGAGGTTAATCATGTTTAGGACTAGTTAAACTAGGTTAGGCTAGTTAATCATGTTTAGAGAGGAATTAAGGTTTTGAGAGGGCTTTGAGAGGTCTAATCAATCCAATGAAATGGATTGATAGTATAGGAAGCTAGTAGAAGTAATCTAGAAGAGGATAAGAAGAGGATTTAGTCAATAAAAGGCTATACTAGCCTGCTTAATTGATTTATAAGAGGAATATGACCAAAAGAGTGTCGTAAGAGGGGAGTTAGATAGGTCTAATTAACGGTATGTCGTCAATTTGCAAGAAGGAGAAAAGTTAGTGCAATATTAAGAATAATAGTGCTTTGATCAAACTATAGGTGTCTATAAATGTTGCCTATACTGAGGTAGTCAATTATTCATTTGAGTACATTATCACTAAGAGACTTGTTTGGTGGATGCGTGTGCATTGATTGTAATACAATGATGAAGGAATCTTGGGTCTTTGTTTGGGCTAAGGTAAAATACAATTACCTTAAAACCGTCGAATCCGTACAAGTACTCTTTACTTGTATACATATATATAGAGGAATACTTGGTTATGAGATCATCTAATAATCTATGCTAGAGATACATGAATATTGAGGCTTATGCACTCGAATGCTTGAATGACCTTCTGTTTGGTTGACCAAGATTTTATATTGACTTGGAATTTAGATAAATATATTTTTTGGTGATTGAATATGGTTTAGCTTCCATGGGATAATTAATCCCTTACTAATATAAAGAGCTGGACTTAGAAGAACATTCTATTCTTTGAATAATTGTATGACAGTGTCATATTTATTCTATGATTAACTGATGTGAGTATAATTTCCTAACTATTTCATGGAGGATATCTTGTTTAAAGATGAAGTCATTATTGTTTTTATTTAACTTTGTTAATTTTGGAAATTTCCATTAAGGCATTAGAATAGAATAATGCTAGATGAAATGATGATTGCAAATGAATTTATCCTATGTAGATGCAGAATGGTTTGCATGTTACTATGGTGTTTATGGTTCCAATTATTGCAACCTTTCATTTATGTAAATACTAAATAACATAAAATATTAAGTGGGAAATATGACTTATCATGTCAGTTCTTTTGAACTGACCGTTGCTAAATTTTTTCAGATGGAGTACTTCAAGTCTGCAAGACAAATGTTGTTGAAAGAAATTAGTTGTTCAATTTGATTAATTAAAGCTGAATTATATTGCATAGTGAAAATTGTAATTGAGTGAATTAACATTGTACAGATTAAATTGATTGAGAGGCTAAAGTAGCCATTCTATTATTATCTGTTTCGGAAATGAAATAAAGAAGGATGTATTCATTTAATTGAGACTTGATTGCATAAAAAATTTATATGAAAGGTTTCTTTATCTTAATAGGTTGTATGATGTGAAACTTGAAGGGAATAATATTAGGTATTATCAAATAAATAATTATGATGTATTTAAAGGGTGATACACACATATTTATACTATTAATGGTTTTATTGGGTTAAGAATATACTGTTGGGTTTTTAATTGAAAACAATACATATATGTTAAATGATGTATGTGATATTAAAGTTACATATAATTTACTTATATGAATATGGATTGTTGTTTAATAATTGTCATTAATTCTATTAAGTACTATTCTAGATTTAATGCATTACTCGTGTAAACAAATTGAATATGATCTGTAATATTAATTTAGTAGATTGATTTAAATCTGCAACTACTAAACCCAATGATCATGATGGAATGAATCTAAACATGCAATTGATATTCGTGAATCCGTTGTTTAGACCCTTGGCATGAATAATATCGTAAGGGGAGTATTGTTGAGGCTAAGAATTAATCTGTTGTAATTTAAATTAATTATCTTAAGTCAGAGAAGATACAATGTTTTCAATTAGTGGAACTTGGTGGGCCAACTCACTATGATCGCTATATCGTAGTACCCATTTGATGACTTGGGCCATTATTTGGTTACTGTGGTATAACAACTATACTGAGTTATCTCGTTAAGATCCACTAATTGCGATGGTTGTAACATCTTAGGATTCAAGTATTGTAAAGTTACAAATGTTGATTGTACTGCACGAATATGTACCTCGATGTCAACTAAGATATGATGGTCATCATGAAAAATGTTATCTCACTGCGGTAACTTGATCATTAATAATGACACGTGATAAATTTAACGCATATAAGGGAACAACTATTATTGATGTACTTAGTGCTGATAGATAATATATAATCTATCTATAGACCTAGATCTCTATGATTCCATATTTAGTTATATGATACAAACATGATGTTGTATTTTAATATCAACAACATGAAATCACATGGAATACGTATCATTCATCGTATGATCAAAGCACGACATTATGGAATGAAGTACACATGTACTTTTAGACCACTGGGATAGGGTACAAATGTAATTATCTAGTTTATAAACTAAATCAACCTAGTAAATAGGAGTAGACATTAAGGAATGCTTAACTATTATCTATGAACTTAATGAATTAAGAAATGTAAAAGAATCCATATAAATGGATAATGTGATTAGGTGATATGAAAAGTTCCTAATGGAGAGTGTGTCGTCATGGAACCAAGCATGGCATACATGTCTTTGAAACTTTGATCAAAGTAGTGTAAGCTACTGATTACACTATCTTGATTTCACCAAGTTATAATGTGTAGGGATACCAGATGTGATTCGATTGGTGAATACCTATGTACACACTTAGAAATCATCACTTGATTATCAATGCCTAAAAAGGAAACCAACATTATACTTTGTATACACACTCGTAAAGAGTAATCTATAAGGGGATAGTTACTAACCGACTCATGCGTTCACACATGGTTTATGACTGTTATCAGATGGATTGAATTTAAGATTTACGCTAAATTTAAATGCTGGGTATTTAAATTCGGGAAGCATGAAGTTAAGGTAAGGAAAAAAAATCCCTAGTTGAGAAGCGTAATAATGAGGATGTTACAACCCACAGGGGAGTTTATATGCATTATTTTTGTAATGTTTGATTCTAATAAGGGTTATTCAAGTAAGATGTCATTTGGACTAAATCGGGGTTGTGGTTGTTCAATATCCATTTATGGCACGTGTCGTAGATGGGAAATTAAGAGATGTTTGTTCAGAGACCTTATACACTCTACAATGAAGAAGAGTTAGAATGATCTAATTGAAGGTCTTCATTTTTTATAAGGTTTTCAACCTAAAATTTGAAGATCTTGCATCGGTCTAGATCATGGCCATGTAGTTGATGATAAGGGAAAAACTCATTGTTCCTATACCAAGTCGGTATAGGTTGGGATTCATCAAAGGCTTCGATGGGAGGAAGCTCTATTAAGCAAGCTTGTAATTTTTTGTCAAAGACCACACTATAAGGCTCCCCTAATGGGGTGTATTGTTTGCGTGAAGATGAAATGTTTAACTATTGTGTCTATATTTGAGACATGATAAATTTTGACTATTTCAATATAGAAGTTAAATTATGGAAAATAACATGCATGGTTTGTTGATATTCGATGTTGGAGGGTTTTGATTTATGATTGTGGCGTGACCTCGGTTTATCTTTTTCAAGGGCTTGAGTCTCTAGTTTATGGGCCATGGTGAAGGCTTCTTCGAAGGTATGAAACGAGTAAATTTGTAATGTGGATGATATATGGTGGGAAAATGATTGAGAAAAAAGGCTGATTAGTTCAGTTTGAGGAAGAGAAAAGGATAGTTGATTTACAAGGCTACACCTGATTTAATTTAATTTGAATTAAATATAAATATTTCAGAGTCACTACTGAACCAAATGATATATAAATGCTAAAGAAATGACACAAGTAATCTAATATGTAATATTTGAAACCCTAAGAAAAGAAGGAAAGAGGAATTAGGTGATTTATGTTTGACCTAGAGTTGGCCTGGACTAGGAAAAGTGATGAACAAACAGGGAAGAGTGTCACAAATGTTTTCTGTAAATTATGGACTACAGGAATAAGGCCGGACATGGGCGCCCACAATAGGACAGGGGCATCTGGGCACTGGAGACCTCTTCTAGGCACTTGTGACTACACAAAATCTAGTTTTTACTACATCACAAGTATGTCAGAATTAATTTGTGTTGATCGCCTGATAGTAACATAATGATCACCAAGGGTACTTGTAACCTGCAAAATAAAATTTCACCTACAAAAACCCACAAACCACATCAAACCTAAAAATAAAGATGTAATATGGGGAGTCAAATTGACCCCAACGGTCACCCCGAGAGTGAACTTACAACCGAGCACTGCACTACATCTCAGACTCGATGTAGTTTTGACGAGTGTGTGTAGAAATTGTGCCTTAAGATGACCTTGTGTAAGTTACACTTAATAGTGGGCTGTAGCTAAATGTAGTAATGTACTAAAATGCGTGGATGGAAAAATGAACTTCCCCTTCCTATGATATGTATGTGAAATTGATGCAGCCCTTGTCCCTTGAGTGGATGCTAGATGGATGCTTTAGAGTGTTTTAGTTTCCTTTTAGATGTAAGCTTAGGTGATGATAGTAATGCTTAGTGCTTGATATTTGATTTTGAACACATAACTATGTATTTATATGATTCCCTTATTTTGATTTTGTAATTGACAATTGGAAGGCCGACCCATAAGTGAAAAAGATGCCCAAAAGATAAAAGGGACCCAAAAGGAACGAGTAAGATAGAAAAGGGTCAGGAGTGCTCAGAGGGGATAGGGGCGCTTGGGCACTCCTGTCCTAGTTGGTTGCTAGTGTTTGGAGCCATAAAAGATAAATAAGTAAAATACCGACTAGGCTGTAGGGTGTGTAAGACAAAATAGAAAACAATAGAGAAGGAAAAGAGGCCAAAGACAATCGTCAATTACTAATTTTCTTTCTTATGAATTATATTAATGGTAGTATGTGTTTAGGACCTAGAAATGTAACCAAGTTCTTGATTTTGTGTCTATATTTTCCCCCAATTTATGTTGTTGAGTGAATACTCAATAACAAAGAGTAGATAAGAGATGCGTACCTTTAATCTATAGAGCGTGTGGTGAAATGCGTGCTGAGTGGACAAGTGAAGCGTGGAATGAGTGCAAAGATGAAGTGTGGAAACTAGGAAAGGAAAGTGACCCTAGGGGTGTATGTGTATGTGTTTCATTTTATTTGATGTTGTTGTAGCTTGTGATTGATTCTTCTTGTAAGGACATACTTGCAAAAAGAAGAGCAAGAATGTAGTCAAAGTCATATTTATGATAAATTAGAGAAAAATGTGCATAAGTATGTAAAAGTGTGTAAAAGGAAAGTGTGCAACTAATGTAGAAGCGTGTAAAAGAATAGAAAAGTGTGATGAAAATGCTGTGTAGAGCGAGTTTTTTGGGCGATCTCGTGCCAAGAACTATTTTTTTGGGCGATCTCACACCAATGGTGAGTTTTTTGGGCTATCTCACGCCAAGTGTGGGTTGTTTGGGTGATCTCACGACTAAGAGTAAGTGTTGGGGAGAGAGGTCTAGTGTTACTCTCATTCCATGACTCTTCCTGATAAACACTAATGTAGATGGTGTGCCCCTGATTTGTTCATGATGTCCCAATTTTTTCGAGTTAGTTCCGAGTTGTACTGATTGAAGTAGATAGAATGAATTATGTAACCGGAGGACTGTTCCTATAATTGTAGAACTACTCTAAAGGCTTCTATGAACTGCATTGATATGAGAAGGTGACTATGTGTGTCCCTAGGACATAAGTGCCTAGGGAAGGACATAGGTGCCCAAGTGCCATTTTTTGATGATGGACATTAGTGTCGTGCTGTATTGAGGACCCAATTCAGATTCTAGGCCATTCTTTGACTGTGTTTATGTGTCGTTTTTGTACTGAGAAGATCTGTACTGTAGATCTGAGTTGATGTAGGGGTGATTTATTTATGTATTGTGAAGATAAGGATAAGAGAAAGGAAAAAATGGGGAAAAAATGAAGGAAACAAAGGAGAAAAGAGTAAAAAACAAGCTAAACGAGCTAAAAAATGGGCTGCTTGATGCGCTGAACAAGTTCAAAGAGAAAAATAAATAAATAGAAAAAATATAAAATATAGAGACTTTTTTAGGGTGCAACATTGGTAGGATAATACAACCCAAAAGAGAGGTTGTGATGTTGAAATTTGTCTTCTCCCTCTTTTCATAATGTTCTAAAACTTCGGCATGGATATATTCTCTAGAAAAACTTTTTTATCAAATAAGGAGCTATGAGCATGATCTAGAGAAACCAATTGGTAAAATCTCCTCTCTTCTCTTCTTTGTTTTCTCCTAAAACTGAAATCCTAAATTTTCTTAACTCTTCTTTAGATAATTTGGAAATAGATATAAAAAAGTATGATCATTCTTCTTAAGTTTTGACGGATTTGGATATTGTGGGGGGAGTTATCTCAAAATGTGTCTCTATATACAATTCCTAAATGGGCTAAAATCTGGGTTCTATTCCTCTTCCTAATAACCTAAGGAAGATAGCCCCTTGGCAACCCTCTTATTATGCTTGTTTGAGGTTGTATCATTTTTAAAGAAGTTTGTCTTGTTAAATTGGGTTGAAATCTTATTGCATCTTGATCAGTCTCTCCTAACCAAATTTGAAAAATTTGCATCAAAGTCTTGTACAAAATATATTTTTCTCATCTCATAACCCTAGTTGAGAGTTTTCTAGGTACATGAGAGAGAGAAATTTGGTATCTTGAGTAATATAATGTTTCATAATCTAAATTTGAATGCTTAAGTTTTTTTATTCTCCTTCATCATTCCTAATTTGAGACCTCATGCCACAAATGCACTAAGTTCTCTAGACAATAAGTTTTTTTTTTTCCAAAAACAGAGTATGGTTAACTGCGAACATGATGATTTTTTTGGAAATCTGCATTTTATTCCATTACATTGTTGTTTACTTGTTCTTAAGCATTGTGGATACCCTCATCATGAAAATTTAATTGGAAATGGAGGAGTCACTAAAAATTAGTATACTAATACTACTTGCTTATTTCAAGATCTTGCTTTGTAAAATATTTATTATTGATTATGATTTAAATTTGTAGAATATAAATATAATAATATTTGTTTTTTATTGTCTTATGCTCTCCTAACTGATTATAGAAACAAGAATTTAATTCTTAAGATCAAAAAGAGATTAAGACAATGTTTCAAATCTATTTAATATTATTAAAACATTATTTTAAGCATGGTTGTATGTCAAGATCTCAAATAAGTTGTTGCATCTCTTTATTTTATGCTACTGAATTACTTCAAAGAGTTAACATCATTGATTATAAACCTGCATGTGATAAAGTTATTCAACTTCACTAATATCATATACAAGTTAGGAATTATTTCTAAATATTCATGCATTATCCTTATGAGAAACTTTGGAAAATGGAAAAAAGGATTATGATGTATAATCAATTATGTTTTATATTATTCTATTAGTAATATTGCAAATTGTTTTGTTTTTTGTGATTCTAACCATGTTTTTAATATTGTAGATAGAATATCTACTTATGGATATACTTGTCTCAAGTTGAATACATGTGTAATCACTTGGAGTATTAAGTAGAAATATATATGACGTACTATAGAAGTAGAAAAATAATCTTTAAAGCTAGAAAAAGGTTATTGATGGACTTCATATGGGTTTCAAAGGAAGCATTCTACTTCTAAGTGACATCTAGTGGTGCATTGCTATTGTAAACAATCTAGATCAACATTAATAAAATGGAGCATATCAAATACGTGTGCAGTTCAAATGTTGAATCTATTCTCCACCTCTGAATCTAATGATAATCTGGTAGAACTTGATCGGTGATTTTTAGAGCTCACATTCTAGCACACCCGGTGGGAGTTATCCATGCTCTGTTACCTTTGGTTTCATGATTAGTCATTTTATCCATTCTTTGTTTACTATTGTCTACTGTTGTTATTTCATTTTCCATGCCTTATGGCATCATTTGGCTAACATTCACACTGTGGGAAGTGATTATGTCATATGGTGTTTATGTAGGTTATAGTAACAATGAATCTATGGTTCTCATCACGTCTTTGACCTCCTCAGAGCTCGGTGTTTTAAGAAAGGTGTTTTGTAAAAAATCCATTACCAGATTTGGATACTCATGGATTGCGTTGGAAGTATTTTCATTTTATGTTTACAAAGATCCCATAGTTTTTATTTTTCCCCAACTCCTTGATACATCCAAAATCTCATTTCCTTGCTTTATTAGTATATTTGGTTTCATTTAACTGACATATGATTTAGTGTATTTTTAGTGTTTATTAATCTCTTATGTTTGTTATCATAGTTATTCATAGTCTCATAGTGTTTGTAGGATTTTCTTATAGCAAAACAAAATATGAATTATTTCACTGAAATTCATATTAAGGGTTCAATGTTTTTGGTGTTTTCTTTTTGCTTGTAGGAAAAAGCCCATTGTAGTGAAACGAATCTCCAAAAAAATCATAATCATATTTAAACAAAACAAAAGTATATATGTATATCTATACTTTTCTTTGAATCAATTATTTTTCCTCTTAATATAGCTAATCATAACTAGATTTAGTGTGGGTCTTTTGGCATTTTTCTTTACAAAAAAAGAGTCTTTACTTTTTAATAAATAGTTTAATTTACCCCATCTCGGCCTCAGCCTGGTGAGTTATTTTTTTTAATCTATCTTTGGCTTATTTCAACCATGTTGCATACCCCTTCCCCATTCAAATTTATTTGAAATCCTCTCCTAACTGGGCTTGCCGAGTCACTCCTCTAAGTAACTTACAAACTAAAATCACTCAAATTGACCACCTTCATCATTCAAAATCACCATTAGAGATACCTGATGATCTCCAGCACGAGCTCCATCCTTACTCCCATGCTCTTACCTGCCAACGTTGCAATGATCTCTGCTCGCAAACCCTTAACGCACATATCCCATGCACATAGTTTAACCCAGTGCCGTCGTATCTCCCGAACACACCCCATCCTCTACCCACAACTATCCCTCAACCTACTGACCCCATGACCAATCTACATTCTCCACCATTTTCTGCAATCCTACAACAACACACACATAGTCCTCTCTTAAAGCCACAAACCATATTTTGTTCTTATCAACTATGTTATTTTTTTTCTCATGGCCACGAATAATATTTTCCCATGTATTGATTACAGGGTCAGAGATTTTAACAGATACGACAGTCAATTGTTGCTATTTTGATATTAACATGACTTCCAATAATTCAACTCTCCATCAGGGTTATTACGTGTGCTAATTTGTGCATGCTCGCACTTCATTGGAGAAGTGAATCTCCTTAGTTATCTTTTGATATTTATGCATTTATCTAAATCAGTGTTTGAATTTGAGATCAACTTGACCTTGATATCCTCTATGCATAGATCCTCGTGGAAGTTATTATTTAGTGTTGACTCAAATTCATTTGTCTCGAAGATTATTTGATACTAACGGTGGTTGTTATTATGATTTTCCACATGTGGTCTCCATTCTTTTTAAGTTGTATTTCACGTGTTTGGAATAGTCTATAAATTTGGATCGAAGTATTCTCAATAAGTTTGGAGTATTTTAAAATTAGCCTTACATGCTCTCTATAATTTATTTCATTTATCTTCCATCCATGTTCATGACATTCCACCGTTGAATCATTCCATACAAGGTAGACATCTAGTATAGTTTATTAAGTCTTAAGATGATTAAGACAATGTTTTAAATCTATTTAATATTATTAAACCATTATTTTAAGCATGGTTGTATGTCAAGATCTCAAATATGTTGTTGCATCTCTTTGTTTTATGCTACTGAATTACTTCAAAGAGTTAGCATCATTGATTATAAACCTGAATGTGATAAATTTATTCAACTTCACTAATATCATATACAAGTTAGGAATTATTTCTAAATATTCATGTAGGATCCTTATGAGAAACATTGGAAAATGGAAAAAAGGATTATGAGGTATAATCAATTATGTTTTATATTATTCTATTAGTAAAATTGCAAATTATTTTGTTTTTTGTGATTCTAACCATGTATTTAATATTGTAGATAAAATACCTACTTATGGATATACTTGTCTCAAGTTGAATACATGTGCAATCACTTGGAGTATTAAGTAGAAATCAATATGACATACTATAGAAGTAGAAAATAATCTTTGAAGCTAGAAAAAGGTTGTTGATGGAATTCATATGGGTGTCAAAGGAAGCATTCTACTTCTAAGTGACATCTAGTGTTGCAATGATCTTGTAAACAATCTAGATCAAAATTAATAAAATGGAGCATATCAAGTTGGTGTGCAGTTCAAATGCTGAATCTGTTCTACACCTCTGAATCTAATGATAATGTGGAAGAACTTGATCTCTACATCTGAATCTAATGATCAAGTGGTAGAATTTGAATCAAATGATAATGTGAATGACGTTGATCTTCACCTTTGAATTAGATGGGCATGTATTGTTTGAGTTTTTTCCTATCAGAGTTGCCTTTGAGGGGGAAATAAAGAGGAATGTGTATGTTTTACAATGCCACCTCTTTTTTCAATGCCAAACCTTATCGGACTGATTGTATCAATTGAAATATCTCTATAGCATTTCCATTTTGTTGGATTAAATTGTCACTTTATGTGAGTTTACTTGTGTAGACACCATAATTCTACCATCTCCCTAAACCAATTAATCATCCACAAATATTCCCACAAAATTCACGTTGAATTAATCAATTTTAGTTGATTAATTAATCCTTTTCAATCCCTAATTAAACCTAATCCTCATCACATGTAATTATTCTCCATGTCTCCCCACTTGTGAAATAAAAATTAAAGTTTAATCGTCACCCACTCTTAATGTCCCCCACTCACCTAAGCATGCCCACTTTTTAAAA
This sequence comes from Taxus chinensis, assembly GCA_019776745.2. Classification (NCBI taxonomy): domain Eukaryota; kingdom Viridiplantae; phylum Streptophyta; class Pinopsida; order Cupressales; family Taxaceae; genus Taxus; species Taxus chinensis. Next base: position 237,207,253 of record CM034149.1, on the reverse strand, counting down.
TTGTAGTTAATTAAATTACTCTTATTTAATCCAATTTCCATGCTATAAATAGAGCCTTACCCCCACTTTTAAAACAAAGAGATAAAAATAAGAAAAACTCCTGTCAGATCTCTTGCATTCTTGTTGCATAGAGCATACTTTCCATCTAGTCCTAATGTCTGCATAAGCCTGCTTTTCCCAGCCATAAATCCACCATCTTCACATCCCTTGGTGCAAATTTTGTGAATTAATCATCATCGCAACGAAGCTCATTCTCACGTTGGAGGAAGAACCTACATATCCAGCAATTCGGGACTGTCCAAGTAATTTCCCTTTCTGAGGTTGTGAAGGAAACACATGAAATGAGGTATAAGTTTAGTTTCAGTACTTTGTTATTATCGGTGATTTATAGATCTCACATTCTAGCACATCCGGTGGGAGTTACCTATGCTCTGTTACCTTTGGTTTCACGATTAGTCATTTTATCCATTCTTTGTTTACTATTATCTACTATTGTTATTTCATTTTCCATGGCTTATGGCATCATTTGGCTAACATTCACACAGTGGGAAGTGATTCTGTTATATGGTGTTTTGTGATGTTTTTGGAGGTTATAGTAATAATGAATCTATGGTTCTCATAATGTCTTTGACCTCCTAGAAGCTCAGTGTTTTACAATAGGTATTTTGAAAAAAATTCATTACCAGATTTGGATACTCATGGATCGCGTTGGAAGTATTTTCATTTGATGTTTACAAAGATCCTGTAGTTTTTTTTTTTCCCTGACTCCTGGATACGTCCAAAATCTTGTTTCCATGCTTTATTAATATATATGGTTTCATTTAACTGTTATATGATTTAGTGGATTTTTAGTGTTTATCAATCTCTTATGTTTGTTATCATAGTTATTCATAGTCTCACAGTGTTTGTAGGATTTTATTATAACAAAACAAAATATGAATTATTTCACTGAAATTTATATTAAGGGTTCAATATTTTTGGTGTTTTCTTTTTGCTTGTAGGAACAAGCCTGTTGTAGTGAAACGGATCTCGAAAAAAATTATCATCATATTTAAACAAAACAAAAGTATATCTGTATATGTATACTTTTCTTTGTATCAATTATTTTTCCTCTTAATATAGCTAATCATAACTAGATCTAGTGTGGGTCTTTTAGCATTTTTCTTTACAAAAAAAAGAGTCTTTACTTTTTGGTAAACAATTTAATTTACCCCATCTCGGCCTCAGCTTGGTGAGTTATTTTTTTAATCTATCTTTGGCTTATTTCAACCCTGTTGCACACCCCTTCCCCGTTCAAATTTATCTAAAATCCTCTCCTAATTGGGCTCACCGAGTCACTCCTCTATGTCGCTTACAAACTAAACTCACTCAAATTGACCACCTTCCTCATGCCAACTCACCATTAGAGCTACCTGATGATCTCTGTCATGAGCTCCATCCTTACTCCCATGCTCTTACATTCCAACATTACATTGATCTTCGCTCACAAACCCTTAAAACACAAATCTCATCCTCATATTTTAACCCAGTGTCATCGTATCTCCCTAACACTCCCCATCATCTACCTATAGCTATCCCTCAACCCACTGACCCCGTAACCAATCTAAATTCTCCACCATTTTTTGGAATCCTACAAAAACACGCACATAGGCCTCTCTTAAGGCCATGCACCATATTTTATTCTTATAAACTCCGTCATTTTTGTTCTCATGGCCACGAATAATATTTTCCCATGTATTGATTGCAGGGTCAGATTTTTTAGCTGACATGGCAGTCGATTGTTTTTATTTTTATATTAATATGAATTTCAATAATTCAACTATCCATTAATGTTATTATGTGTGCTAATTTGTGCATGCTCGCACTTCATTAAAGAAGTGAACCTCGTCAGTTATCTTTTGGTACTTATACATTTATCTAAATCAGTGTTTGAATTTGAGATCAAGGCGACCTTAATATCCTCTATTGAATAAATCCTCATGGAAATTTTTATTTGGTGTTGATTCAAATTCATTTGTCTTGAATCTTATTTGATAGTAACGGTGGTTGTTTTTTTTTGGATTGAGGGTAAATTGAGGGTGTTTGAAAGGACCCACATCCTTGTACACATGAGGATTTTGGAGAGGATCCACAACCTGGTTACATTGAAGGGGACAACTCATTAGGAACCCAATTGAAGCAACCATGAAACCAAAGTGAAGATGCAGCAATCGTCGACAATGACCACAGCGAATGGGACAACTTAGAGCAGCTACCAGCATCGGCAGCGAGAGGAGCAACCACCAGGATCAGCAGCAAGTGGAGCAGCCACAAGTGTCAGTAGCGAGAGGAGTAGCCACAACCACAGCGAGAGGAGCAGCAATAGTGAGTGGAGCAGCCACCAGCATCAGCAGCGAGAGGAGAAGGAGCCACCAGTGTCGACAACGAGAGGAGCAGCCACCAGCGTCAGCAGTGAGGAGTAATCACCAGTGTCAGCATGAGCAGAGATGCCACCTCTAGCAGTGAAACCACCTCCGAGGAGGATCGTGCCTCGAGGGATTTGAAACCGGGTGGGCAAGCACACAACCAAGTGCCTTGACCACACCACTCCCACCCCATCAGCTGTAGTAACGGTGGTTGTTATTATGATTTTCCACATGTGGTCTCCATTCTTTTTAAGTTGTATTTCACGTGTTTGGAATAGTCTATAAATTTGGATCGAAGCATTCTCAATAACTATGGAGTATTTTAAAATTAGCCTTACATGCTCTCTATAATGTATTTCATTTATCTTCCATCCATCTTCATGACATTCCACCGTTGAATCATTCCATACAAGGTAGACATCTAGTATAGTTTATTAAGTCTTAAGATGATTAAGACAATGTTTTAAATCTATTTAATATTATTAAACCATTATTTTAAGCATGGTTGTATGTCAAGATCTCAAATATGTTGTTGCATCTCTTTGTTTTATGCTACTGAATTACTTCAAAGAGTTAGCATCATTGATTATAAACCTGAATGTGATAAATTTATTCAACTTCACTAATATCATATACAAGTTAGGAATTATTTCTAAATATTCATGTAGGATCCTTATGAGAAATATTGGAAAATGGAAAAAATGATAATGAGGTATAATCAATTATGTTTTATATTATTATATTAGTAATATTGAAAATTATTTTGTTTTTTGTGATTCTAACCATGTTTTTAATATTGTAGATAGAATACCTACTTATGGATATACTTGTCTCAAGTTGAATACATGTGCAATCACTTGGAGTATTAAGTAGAAATTAGTATGACATACTATAGAAGTAGAAAAGAATCTTTGAAGCTAGAAAAAGGTTGTTGATGGAATTCATATGGGTGTCAAAGGAAGCATTCTACTTCTAAGTGACATCTAGTGTTACATTGCTCTTGTAAACAATCTAGATCAAAATTAATAAAATGGAGCATATCAAGTTGGTGTGCAGTTCAAATGTTGAATCTATTCTCCACCTCTGAATCTAATGATCATGTGAAACAACTTGATCTCTACCTCTGAATCTAATGATCAAGTGGTAGAATTTGAATCAAATGATAATGTGAATGACGTTGATCTTCACCTTTGAATTAGATGGGCATATATTATTTGAGTTTTGGCATATCATAGTTGTTGTTGAGGGGGAAATAAAGAGGAATGAGTATGTTTTACAATGCCACCTATTTTTTCAATGCCAACCCTTATCGGAATGATTGGATCAATTGAAATATCCCTATAATATTTCCCTTTTGTTTGATTTAATTGTCACTTTATGTGAGTTTACTTGTGTAGACACCGTAATTATACCATCTCCCTAAACCAATTAATCCCTCACAAATATTCCTACAAAATTAATGTTAAATTAATCAATTTTAGTTGATTAATTAATGCTTTTAAATCCCTAATTAAACCTAATCTTCCTCACATGTCATTATTCTCCATGTCTCCCCACATGTGAATTAAAAATTCAAGTTTAATCATCACCCACTCTTTATGTCCCCCACTCACCTAATCATGCCCACTTTTTCAAACTGTAGTTAATTAAAATCCTCTAATTTAATCCAATTTCCATGCTATAAATAGAGCCTTACCCCCATTTTTAAAACAAAGAGACAAAAAGAAGAAAAAATCATGTTAGAGCTCTTGCATTCTTGCTGCATAGAGCATACTTTCCATCTAGTCCTAATGTCTGCATAAGCCTACTTTTCCCATCCATAAATCCACCATCTTCACATCCCTTGGTGCAAAATTTGTGAATTGATTGTCATCGCAGTAAAGATCTTGCTGACGTTGGCGGAAGAATCTATATATCAAGCAGTTCGAGACTGTCCATGTCATTTCCTTTTTTGAGGTTTGTGAAGGAAACATACGAAATGAGGTATAAGTTTAGTTTCAATACTTTCTTATTATCGGTGATTTATAGAGCTCACATTCTAGCACACATGATGGGAGTTACCCATGCTATGCTACCTTTGGTTTCATGATTAGTCATTTTATCCATTATTTGTTTACTATTATGTACTGTTGTTATTTCATTTTCCATGCATTATGGCATCATTTGGCTAACATTCACATTGTGGGAAGTGATTCTGTTATATGGTGTTTTGTGGTGTTTGTGCAGGTTATAATAACAATGAATCTATGGTTCTCATAACGTCTTTGACATCCTCAAAGCTCGGTGTCTTATGATAGGTGTTTTGCAAAAAATCCATTACCAGATTTGGATACTCATGGATCACGTTGGAAGTATTTTTTTTTATGTTTACAAAGATCCCGTAGTTTTTGTTTTTCCTTGAATCCTTAATACGTTCCCTATCTCATTTCCATGCTTTATTAGTATATTTGGTTTCATTTAACTGACATATGATTTAGTGGATTTTTAGTGTTTATCAATCTCTTATATTTTTTATCATAGTTATTCATAGTCTCACACTGTTTGTAGGAGTTTCTTATAGAAAAAATAAATCTGATTTATTTCACTGACATTCATATTTAGTGTTCGATGTTTTTGAGATTTTCTTTGTGCTTGTAGGAACAAGCCCGTTGTAGTGAAACAGATCTCCAAAAAAATCATAATCATATTTAAACAAAACAAAAGTATATATGTATATCCATACTTTTCTTTGTATCAGTTATTTTTCCTCTTAATATATCTAATCATAACTAGATCTAGTTTGGGTCTTTTGGCATTTTTCTTTACAAAAAAAAGAGTCTTTACTTTTTGGTAAACAATTTAATTTACCCCATCTCGGCCTCAGCCTGGTGAGTTATTTTTTTAATCTATCTTTGGCTTATTTCAACCCTATTGCACACCCCTTCCCCGTTCAAATTTATCTAAAATCCTCTCCTAATTGGGCTCACCGAGTCACTCCTCTATGTCACTTACAAGCTAAACTCACTCAAATTGACCACCTTCCTCATGCCAACTCGCCATTAGAGCTACCTAATGATCTCGATCATGAGCTCCATCCTTACTCCCATGCTCCTAAATTCCAACATTGCATTGATCTTCGCTCATAAATCCTATCCTCATAGTTTAACCCAGTGTCATCGTATCTCCCTAACACTCCCCATCATCTACCTGCAGCTATCCCTCAACCCACTGATCCCGTGACCAATCTACATTCTCCACCATTTTCTGCAATCCTACAAAAACATGCACATAGGCCTCTCTTAAGGCCATGAACCGTATTTTATTCTTATCAACTCCATCATTTTTGTTTCTCATGGCCACGAATAATATTTTCCCATGTATTGATTACAGGGTCAGATTTTTTAGCTGACATGGCAATCGATTGTTGCTATTTTTATATTAATACGAATTTCAATAATTCAACACTCCATCAGTGTTATTACGTGTGCTAATTTGTGCATGCTCACACTTCATTAGAGAAGTGAACCTCGTCAGTTATCTTTTGGTATTTATGCATTTATCTAAATCAGTGTTTGAATTTGAGATCAACTCAAACTTGATATCCTCTATGCATAGATCCTCATGGAAGTTTTTATTTGGTTTTGATTCAATTTCCTTTGTCTCTAATCTTATTTGATAATAACTGTGGTTGTTATTATGATTTTCCACATGTGGTTTCCATTCTTTTTAAGACGTATTTCACGTGTTGGGAATAGTCTAGAAATTTGGTTCGAAGTATTCTCAATAACTATGGAGTATTTTCAACTTAGCCTTACATGATCTCTATAATTTATTTCATTTATCCTCCATCCATGTTCATGACATTCCACCGTTGAATCATTCCATACAAGGTAGACATCTAGTATAGTTTATTAAGTCTTATTTTCTAAGTAGCAATTTTTACGTTCACATTTGGATTGAATCATTGCATACTCTATGTGATTATTTGGTCCACCACTTGGGTACCTCACCAATATTTAAATTCCATTATGAAATCCAATTATCCCATTCCAATATGTAAAATTGAATAAGGATGAATACAAGATAATTGTGTTTAATAAGGATGATACAAATGTGTTTGTTATAGATTTGAAGTCATAATTATGTTCTACAAAACATTTCAAAACCACATCAAATATAAAACAAACAATTGAATCAATATGACAATGAAACCCTTACATTGATGTCAAGTCATTAGCTAAGCAAAAAAATTGTAATAGCTTATTTTAAGCTATATCAAGCATATATCAAGTGACTTATTTGAGATCACTATTTATGTCATAAATTATCGAGATTTCTAAAGCTCCCTCTATAAACAAACCCCTCATAGATTGTTTTGAGCTCAATCTGTATGTCATCAATTGTATAGATTATTTAAGATACAATACAAATGAATCCCTCATAGATTGTTTTGAGCTATATCCAACCAATACCAAGTAAATTGTTTGAGCTCATTCCATATTTCATCAAATGAATAACTTATTTAAGCTACACTACAAAAAAATCCCTTATAGCTTGTTTTGAGCTATATCCAACCAATACCAAGTGAATTGTTTGATCTCACTCCATATGTCACCAACTATATAGTTTATTTAACCTACACCGCAAATGAATCCCTCATGGCTTGTTTTGAGTTATATCCAACTTATATCGAGTGACTTGTTTGGGCTCACTCCATATGCCATCAATTTTTGAGCTTGTTTAATCTAACTTCGCACACGAATCCCCTCATATCTTGTTTTGAGCTATATCACACCCATATTCATTATAGCTTGTTCGAGCTATATCATATTTGGCTTGAGAGGCTTATTTGAGATTATTTCTTATAGCCTTACTTGTTAAAGCTTGCTTAAGCTAAAAAAGGATCACAATTAATAGGTTGAGTTCTTATTCACACCTTTCTTCATTCTCCCTCTCCTTCAAACATGGTGGATTCATGCAAAACATCATGTAACAAGTTATTATAATAAATTTCTAAGATGAAAACACAAATATCTCATATGAATACCCAACTTAGTGAACGATCACCAAAAAAGAGAACTGAACAACCTAACAAAGACATCACTCTGCACAAAATCAAACGTCAGTTTACACCCCTTAGAGAAAGTCTCTCTAATGTTTTTCATCACCTAAAAGAGGATAAACTAATAAGATATCCGATTACAAAACCCTTTTCCAAAGGGGAACCTAAGCCATATTGGTACAAACCTAACACATACTGTGAGTTTCATCACATTTATGGTCACCACACAGATAGATGTGTGAAATTTAAGAATTACATCCAAGACTTAATTGACAACAAAGCCATCTCTATAGATCTTGATGACAAAGCTCTTTCAACCAAAGACACATCAACTACCAAAACTTTCAATGAAGATTTGATTACTATAACAACTCTTGCACATGTTGAAATTACACAAGATCACATTAAAAAAATTCAAGACTCTCTAATTCCAAACCAATTTATATCTTCTTCAAATTTTCTTCCATTATTTCAAATAGACACTTTGGACAAAAAAAATATTCCAACATCTAATGAGATCTTGAACTCACTTCAAGACTTCCTTTCAACCCTTGATATAATTGCAGACACTACAGAAGAGGGTCCATCATCAAGTACAATTGAGTTTGATTCTATTCTTTCACTATTGGCTCATATGCCTACCATTTTAAACCTTGTTTTCGAAACACAACCACAACAAGTTTGGACACTTGCAACAATGCAGCCTTTCGTGTCCATTATTCTTCCAATGATCGATCTTGTAGTCATCTCATCACCAATGATTCCCACTTATCAATACTTTTACATACATACATTCTTTGAGGTACATGTACCCAAGAATTTCCTTATGCAAACTCTTCCATATTTAATTGTGAATCTATCACCAAAATAATTAATTAATGGCCAAGAAGACGCAATGACTAAAACATTACAAAATTATCATGGAAAGTAGTTTCAACACACAAGGATGAAATTGGTACATCCAAATCTATCCCTCTCTCTGGGCTTACCGTACATCTTTTCACACGCCTACTAGAGCTACTGTATTCTCCCTTGTTTATGATTATGAAGCCATTTTTTTTTATTGAAGTTGAAATCCCGTCCTTATGAATATACCTTAAAGATGTAATCAATGAAAATGAATACCAACAGTCACGGCTCAATGAACTAGAACTTATTGATGAAAAATGACTTAATTCTCTAGATCACATTCAAGTCTATCAAAACTAACTACAACAAATCTATCAAAAAAAGTAAAGCCTAGAGAGTTTGAGGTTGGTGATCTTGTTCTCAAAGAAATCAAAAGAATACAACCAAAGAACGAGAAAAATAAGGTAAATTTGAACCTAACTGGTTAGGGTCTTATGTAATCATATCTAATTTTGGCTCTGGAGCCTATAAGTTTGCCACTGAAGATGGTCAGGAACTTGACGAACTAACGAATACAACCCATCTATAAAATTCTTTTTCCTGAGGTGCTCTCTATCCTGGGAAAAATACACTTTTATTGTCCTTCTGTCTAACTCATTTCCAAATAATTTTAAACCTTTCACTATATTGGTAGATATTCTCATTATAAAAAATTGCATTCTCATACTCATTATCATGAGACAAGTGCTAATATAGATCCCATTAAGTCTTGTGGATCTCATACTTCTTATAATATCTCCCATTTTTGGCTACCTTCATCTATGGTCATATCAAGAAGCCTACCGATGGTAATATATTCCCTCCAAATCAATTCTCTCTTTCATAATAAATATCTAATCTTATTTACCCGAGTCGTTTGACTGCCCATCTAAATCTTCAGTGTTGGACCCTCGTATCCTACTAGTCATGGGGGATGAGATTGGGGGAAGATGTTCCTTCCTAAATAAAAATCACTATAATAAAATCAATCAATAAAATAATTTATAAATAATTAACTATCACACCTTTCATCCTTCATTTCCTTTGGTGTTGATCCCACACTTCTTACTAGTAGTGTGAGACTGGAAATGGAGGAAGGTGCCCTTACTCGTCTACATCTTGTCTTTGGTGATGAACCTTTACCTCTTACTGGTGGCATGGCGCAAAGCATAGAGGGTAATTCATAATTTAAAAAGCATAAAAATGTCATAAAAATAAAAATATATATTAATACTCACCTACATCTTATCTTCGGTGATGAACTCTTGCCTCTTATTGGTGGCATGGGGAAAGACATAGGGGGTCACTACAAAAAATACAAAACCTTATAAAATTGAAAGCGCTTACAATTATAAAATTCCCAAGAAGTAATTCCAATGCCTAAGTGAAGATAGAACTATCCCATCACCTAAAATCTTACCAATCAACAGGCCATGTAACAGTCTAAGTCTAGTAAGTGACCTATAAAGTGAAATTCATTTCAAAACTGGTTCAGTAACCGTAAGAGGAATTGAGTCACAATATCCCAAATGGACCATTGTTATCACTTGTATTTATATTCATTATATACATCATGTATCCTTCTTGACTCTTGGTGATGAGCCCTCACATCTTACTAGTTATGTGGAGTCAAAAACAGAGATGGAATTATTTTTCATCATATCATCACTAGCATATTTTGCTAATGGATCAAAAAAATTTATATTATTTGAAGCATGAGTTACCATGAGGAATAATGTACATGCAGATGATACCTTGGCTACTCACCTTCATAAGAAGTTTACATTCTAGTATAAAATCTAAAAAATTCAAAAACATTCGACAATCCTAAAAATTCCAAAAATATTCAAAAATCCTAAAAATTCCAAAAACATTTAAAAATATCAAAAACAAAAATCCAAAAACATTTGTACAATCTCAAAAATCCCAAAAACATTCGTAAAATCCAAAAAATCCCTAAAACATTCACAAATCCCAAAAATACAAGCAAACATTAAAAAATCTCAATAATCCAACAAACACAAACAAAATCCCAAAAATGTATAAATAAATCAAGTACTTAACCATCAACATAATTTAAACTTTGAATTTTTTTCCCCAATAAATGTTCCAACCACTTTGTGAATTTAAAACCCACATCATTTCTCCATCGCATAAATCCTTGGTTGGGGAAAATTTTGGCTCTCATTTATTCGTTATTTGATGACGATGACCCAATCCATTCTAAATCATTGTATCCCTTCTTAGGGGAAAATCTAATCATTCATCATTGTGGATCACATTAGGGACATGTTTGAAAGTTTTTGTGTTGCATTATTAGTTGAAAATTTATTTGTTCTCTTATATCTTGATATATTATAGGGGGAATCTTGATTTTAGGTATCCTAGTGTTCCCTCCAATATGATTCTGTTATATATGACCACTTCTATTATATCACTGCATATTGTATAGGGGCATCATATATTTTTGATGGCTTCTGTCTATGCTCTCTTGGATATTACAGTCTAGTCATCATGATCTTCTATATCATGATGCATCTTGTTATTTGTTGTATTAAAATTAAAATTCTTTTGGCACGTGAGTATCTTCCTGTATGATCAAAAAATTACTTTGCACCCCATCCATTCACCCTTACTAATACATTTTTCAGTTTGGGAATCCTACTTGATCACTATTGCATATTGTGAATCCTACTTGAGGATATTTCTCATGCAGAAATCACTATCTCGCAACTCCTCATCCCCCACCATGGTCAATTTATCCTTTCTCCATTCATCCTCCCTCCTCATTTATACCCTTTGAAATGTATGCACACATCATACTTCTCACCATTCTTGTCCCCTTTAACCATTATGTGTATCTTCCTTCCTTTTCTTTATGATTTTCCCTTTTTACTCTTTCACTTTCAGATTGACAATCTTACTTAATCACTCATATAGTTTGGGAATCTTATTGAAGTTATACCTCCTTCCTAAGATCTTCTTGCTGTAGAAATTCCTCCATCATTTCCCCTTTTATTGAATGAAAATCACCACCACAAACATCTTTCTACTCCACCTCTTCTACTTGACATTTTTTCCTCGTCACTCCCACCACATGGGAATCCTAATTAAGGATTTCCCTCCAAATCCATATTCTCCACTGCATATCTTCCTCCATACATTCATGTAAGACTCCTTTGTTTACTTATTTATTTTTTATCACCTCCTCTCACCCCTTGTTCCATTCTCGCATACATTATTTCCTCTTTTATCATTCTTCCTAGTATCCATATTCTGCTTAGTAATCTTACTTACGCATTATCACAATATGAAAACTCCACTTGAGGGTTCCCATTCAATCCATCTTGTCATACATTCTTCCCCCACCTCCATCACTCACTCAGGTCACCATTCACCTTGAAGACCTTCTTTCCATAATTCTTGTTCTTCATCTTTGGCTTGGTGATCCTGCTTAATCATTCGTGCAACATGACAATCTTACTTAAGAGCCCCTCTTAAGCATGATTTTTCATCTCGCACTTCCCCATCCATACAAGTTCCCTCCATAATATTTTTCCTTCCCCTCACCATCATCATCTACACCAACTAACCATTATATCCCCATGCACACTACATTGTTGTCTCTTCTTCCTCATTCATCATCACTGTCAGTTTTTTGATCTTATTTAACAATTCATGTGGCATGGCAATATTACTTAAGATTTCCTCTTAAGGATGATTCTTCATCTTACACTCCTCCATCACTACACATTATCACCCTTCACTTTTTATCATCATTCCCTAACATCGCATCCTTTTACCACCTCTTATATTATCACCAACTTCACCTCCTATTTTCCCACTCCTCATCTCCATCATCCCCTGCTTGGAAATCTTACTTAATCACTTCCATCGCATGACTATCTTACTTAAGGGTTCCCCTTAAGATGGATTTTTTAATTCTAAAATTCACCTTCTGCTCACTCACCATTCCTTTTGTTGATAGTTACTTCATCTAGTCTCCCCTACCAACCAAATTTTCCTCCTACCATTACCCTTTCTCAACCTATAATATTATAGAGTGTGTCCATCATCTTCAACTTATGAATGCTACTTGTTCCATCCTTACTCAACCATGTTCCTTTGCCCCATTTTCACTCCTTATTCTATCTCTTGTCCTCCCACTCTTTGTCACTCTTTCCATATATCATTTCTTTCCCTTCATTTCTTTCATCCTCTCCTTGCCTCCATTTTGTCACAAATCATGACTAACCCTTTCTTTAATCTTTCCACTTCATCTTCTCGAATTATCCCACATATCCACCCCTTTTCCAACCCATAAGTATTGTTGGATTCCCTTTAGCATTATTTCATCGTCATCTTCCATTTACCCATTCACTACCCATGTTTCATGATAATAATAATTATTGGTCTCCCCCTAAAAATCACTCGTCATCATTATCCATTACCTTTTTCCATTTCTTCACTTTTCCTCTCGTCCTCCCCCAAAAATAATTATTGTTGGTCTTCCCCTAACATTCTTTAATTTGCATATCCTCCTTCATCATCCATTCTCTCTTTCCTCCCCTCCCTTTTCTCCACCCCACCCTTTCTTGTCATTTCTTCCCCGCCTCTCCATCTTCCCTTCTCCCTTGTCTATGTCTTTACTGTCTTCATCATACATCCTTTGTTTATTTTCTCATAATCCTCATCTCATGCATCTCCATGGTTTATCCAATCCGTCTCATTCCTCCCCTTTTTATTCTCTTTACATTTATAATGCTAACCACTCTCCATAGAATATCCTCATTTTTTATTTCTTCCTTCTACATCATTTCCTCTCATGTCCTCTCCTCTTTCCCATTATTTGTTCTTGTCTCTCCCTTTCTTTACATATTCTTCCCCCTTTTCCCTCACTTTTCCTTATTTCTTCACCATCATTACCTTGTCTCTTTCTCAATTTTGTCACACCCCATAATTTCTGTCTACCTAGTTGAAATGGAAAGGTCATAAAAGATGGGTGGGTCATGTGAATCAAGGGATAATTTTTTTTGTGGAGTCGTATATGAAGCCATACATGTGTGTGCATAACCTATAAAGGATATGCACACATACTTGTAGTTTTATGTGCAACCTCGTAGCATAAATTATCATTCGGCACACGAGGTGTACTCAACATTTACGACATGTTCATGTTTTTTTTTATTGTTGTATCTGTAGTAAATAGATTGAGCACCATGTTATGTGGTATGTTATGAGTTGTTTACCTTGTTGCAATGTAGTATTGGACTGATGACTTACTTATGCTCTATGCCTATATTCTACGGATCATGATCTTAGTCTATATACATGGTTGTAGCGTGCTTGAAATAATGGGATTAGTACACTAACATTGAACATGTTGTGTATCATTGATGATGTTGATTCTATTGATACAAATTTATTAAAGATGCAACAAAGTTAATAAACTTGATTTTGGATGCTAAGTCTTAATCTACATGGGTATAGTGCCACATAATATGGCTATACCAAATTTAATCGAATGTTTTCAAACAAGCACGATAAATAACTATTAATTTTAAGGTAAAAAGGGGACCATATTGTATTATGTAGACTATTACTCACCTTGGTCCTTAATTATGTGGTTAAGGTATAAAGTTGGAACTATGTGTGCTTGGGTAATAGATCTTGTTTATCAAAATGCATGGGTTATACAATAAATTTATGTTGTAAGCCTTAGGGACTAATGTGACCACCCTTTAATATAGCTTTATAAATCTTGGGCATAATGATTTAAGGTACTAAGCTAAGGTTGAGGGTTATTCAAATTATTTTTTTAGAAACTTATGTTTATAAAGTCATGGATTACATGATTATGGGGGGCTAAAGTCTAATTCAAACTAAAGGTATTCAAACTCTATGATGTTCTACGCTTGATCTAAAGGGGGAACATAGTGGTAAACACCCCCTTATTACCTTGGATATACTTTAGATATTTAAATGGGGCATTTAAGATAGCACCACCAATAGTTCCATCAAGGAGATAATCTAGTTGGAGGCTGAGTTATCAAGGTGACTAGTTAAACTTATTGATCTACTTGAAAGGTGACACTGCTAAATTTAAAAATGTAAGTCAGTGGTAGGGAATTGGAGGGAACTGTTGATTTTCCTTGCATGTATTAAATGGAATCAAAACTACCCCACATGACCTTGGGGGAAACATCAAGTGGTTTTGGGGAAAAAGATGGGTTCATTTTGGTTATTGTTGTTTTGATTTATTGAAGGGAGATTTCGTAGAGCTCTACATGCTTAAGGTTCTTCCTATTTTTGTGTTTTGGTTGTTTACTCAAACTATTGCATGCATATTTCTAAATTTGAGTGAGATATTCTAGAGAAACATTAATATAAATGTTCAATAAATAAACACAAGGAATTTTGGAGGTCATTTTTTTTTGTGGGATCGATTCTAGGTTTGTGACCACGAGGGAAAATCTTGGAAAAGAAGGAGAAGAATAGGGCCATCTTTATCAAACATGATTTTCTCTATTTCTTCCCTATTGACTTATTATGTTTATTATTTGCATGAATAAAAATATCTTCAAAAAAACATTTGGGTCAGTTTTTTTTATCTGGGTTTTTGTGGCTAATAACGAAATCTAGGTAATGTCATTTTTATTTATTAATGGAATATGGGTTTATAAATTTTCTTGGAAACTTCCATTATCATCTGTAAATGTTGGTTAATATTGGTTGTGAATATATGTTATTGCATAAAGACTTATGTGATATATGTGGCTCATATTAGCTTTAATACCCAGAAAGTTTCGGTTTCTATTACTTTTATTTTGTTGGATTCTTTGAGGTTGTATTCGGATATCCTTATGGTTATCATTTATGGAAAACTATTTTGTGTTCTTTCTTCAGCCTACTTTTTTAATTGACTCGCAGCTGATATATGATGAGATTGTTCATTTTTTTATAATACCCATTTGGTTTTCAGTTTCTCAGTCAGCCTCAGGGTTTTTAGTGTGATTATGGTACATAGTCTCAGGGTTGTGTATTTCTATTTTATCTACCATGACTCCTTGTTCGAATCCTTCTTGTGGTAATGAGGGGAAACTCTTATTTAAATTTTATGAAGGAATATATACTCTCTTTTTTTGATGGGTATCTGACATGGTTAGCTAGAGGCTCTGGACATGCCTTCTATTAAGTATAATGACTCGCTATAATTGAGTCCAAGGGGGAAAAACATATCCATCTTGGGTCTGGTCTTTGTGATTACTTCACCTTTACTGATTTATTTGGTAGAACTGAATTTGTCTATAGAATGAATTTTATGTTTGAGGGTGGTATCTTTGATATCGAATCATGCATATCTGGTTTTTCATATTGAATCAATAACAAGGTTGCAGTTAGTAAGGTATCTCCAATTTTTATAAGTTGTTTGTGAAGTTATCTTAATAGATCTTGGCAATGAATTATACCCTTTTCATGTGTAGATGGGGAATCATGTGGTATACTTGATTTGGTAACATTATTGAAAGCTCCTGAGGCCTTTAAGTGTAGGACTATATAATTCTTCTCTGTTATGATTAGTAATGAGCTCGTGAGATCTTGTGGTTATCCAGGTTTTGTGTTATTTTATTTGATGGGTAATTTTTGGAAGGACTCTAGTGGTTTGAATGTTAAGTTGATTAAGGTAACTAACGTTTAGACTTAAAATCGTCAAATCATCTGCACCTTTTATCATGACTGCGAAATGACTAAGGTAAAACATGTCTTACCTTCATGTTGTCGAACTTTTGATTATTCCTCAATTGAGAATATTGACTGTTTGAATATATCAGGGGTACCTTCGTAATGGTCTACATATATATGATATATTACCTGTGAAAGGGTATTGTATATACGGTACAATGTTTGTCAATGGGTTGACCGTATCAGTTATCAGTTGAAGATATATTTGATGCAAGGGATTATCGGTAATAATCTATGTTGTAGATATCCCATAATTAAGAGGTTTTATACACTCTGAATGCTTAGAATAAAAATTCTTCCTACTTGAAGGTAGTATAGATATGGTTGATTTGTGATACATTAATAAATGTATGCTATGTGATATGATATATATGTATATAGCTATCTATATATATATATATATAATACCGAGAAAGTAATTAAACTTTAGTTGATATGATGAGAATAATGAGATCTTAATGTAAGCTGATTTGAATTCTTCCTGCTGTTATTTTATTGAATGCTTTCAGATTTAAGACCATGATCGGTTATTTTTAATGATGCGATAAATACTATCTTAAGTTGTAGATATTTATTTTTCAGATGTCTTGTTTGAAAATGAGGTTGATATTATTTGACTTCTATACATTGCAATAATTTTCCAATTTTGGAATTGCCATTAAGGCATTAGAACATAAACTGATGTGGGATGATAGTGAACGCAAATTGAATTATCCTTATAGATTATATTTGATCATGTGTGTTTTCTAAGTATTTTACAAATGGCATAATTTAAGTCTTCCTGACAGATGTTGTTAAAATAAATTGTTGATTCGATTTGTTGATTTAATATTGGAATGTATTGATTACTGTGAATGTAATTGAGCGAAATATTGTTGTTCTACTTAACTAATTAAAGGGGATACGCTAGACTATTCTGATTGTAATTGTTTTGAAAAAGAAATAATTAAGTTGTATTTGATTATTTAATTATGCAATGTATCATGATATCAAATTTTGTGGAAAGATTACTCTAGTTAATTAATTGAATGTTGGGAACTTATTTGATTAATATATTTAAGATTGAGTGATTAAATAGTAAATACTAAATGAATGGTATACGAGTAATTGCATTTAAATATGAAATGATTAAGTGTATTATGGACTGCTACTTAATTATTTTAATATTAATTCTATTAAGTATTATCCTTTGCATGATACATTACTAGTGTAAATAGAAAAAATTAGGACTGTGGATTAATGCAGTAAGCTAATTGAAATTTACAACCGGGATGTAAAAATAATGTAAGAGTATAACTTTAATCTACATTTGCAACTTACATGAATATAACAACATGTTTAACTATAATTTAAAGCTATATGAGCATTTATTAACCACATGCGTAATGTTTATTCGTAAAAAAAGAAAACCTATTATTGCATCAATGTGAAAGGGATGATCATAACAATTGAAATCTCATTGTGGTAACTCAAACAGTAATAATGACGTGCTTAGTGCTGATAGGTAACATAAGATTTATCTATAGACCTAGATCTCTAAAATCCCATTAATAGTTATATGATACGAACATGATGTTGTCTTTTAATAGCAGCGACATGAAATCACATGGATTTAGTATCATTTTTCGTATGTATAAAGGAAGACAATATGGAATGAGGTACACATGTACTTAGAGATGACTGGGATATGGTACAAATATATGTATTTGTATTAAAAAACAAAATCAACCTAGTAACTAATAATGTACATTGATGAATACGTAAGTTGATGAACAATGAACATAATAACTTAAGAAAGGAAATAATCTCGATACTATGAATGAGACGATTGTGAGGTGAATGGAGGGGCAGGTTTTATGTGACTACTTTGCAGTCACGAAACCAGGATATCTAGCGTGATGCCCTAAACTATGGCCATGGTAATGCAAATGATTGATTATATTGTCTGGTCACCATTTCTTCCATTTTATGCTTGGGAGACTACACTAAGAAGATACACATTCTCTTAACCTTTTTAAAAGGTATAACCAAATGATATACTGGCTATATCATCTCGGGAGGAGCATTAATGGGATCGAGTAGGATCTAAACCCTTATAGTCGCACACATGGTTATCATAGCTTTTTTGGTTGTATTATGAACATTAATTAATGTTGGACTAATCTATTTTAATCGATTAATCATTGAAGGAATTTAGATAATTAACTAATGCTGAAATACTTCAGCGGGTGTTGTAAACGATGTTACTCATTTCAGCGTATGACAACTTAAGGGATTTATAACTTTTTTGTGATGGAATTTAATCACTGCATGTCAAATTCATTTAAGGACTTAATTGTAATTAATGGGTTAGTAAAAAAATTCCCTAGTTGAGAAATTTAATAAAGTGGTTGTTGCAGTTTGGTATCATAACTGAAGGTTACAGCTCTTGGACTAATTGGGTCCTTATACTTACTAAATTCTAATTTTATTAAACAAGTTAAATGAATGTGAGAAGGATGTACCGTGGATAATGAACTAGACCAAATTATGCTTCTGGTTCAATAGTAAATAAGTTAGATAACACTCTAACAGTCATTTATGACGCATGAGACCTGGAGGCTGCTTTGCGCATCTAGTCGGGTGTGAAAATGATTAGTTCTTTGTAAAATAACTTTAACTAATTGATGACAATCAACAATGTATTTTATTGATTGTTGAATTATCTTGATGATAGATTTTGAAAATTTAATCAAACCTAAAGTAAAACGTGCACAAAGAAGACGAAGTAGATAAGAGAGGGTTATCTGCTGTAGCAGCAGTGATTTGAAAGGCCAACCAGGCCAGAATGAAATCTACAATAAATTATGACTCAAAAAAAAAAGCAAGAGTGTTAGCTCTTCTCCACCTAAAAATTTAGGAAAAGTGGTGGAAACAATGTGGTAGCAAATGTAGATTGCTAGAATGAGTTAAACAAGAAAGACTTGTTACGATTTTTAGCAAACAACATAACAACGTTGCAGTGAATAATAAGCTAAGATGAAAGAACAAGATTTCCTGACATGACATAAGGTAGGTTAAGTATAATTTCTTATCACTATTTTAATTTGATACTAGTATAGTTGAGTTCTTGGTATCTAGTGATTAGCTTAAACACGATTAGAAATATGAATTATCCTTTGCATATGAAGAGAAATTGCAAACCTATGTCTGTCAATGCAACAATGACATTGACTTTGTTTGATCCTCATCAAAAAAATTGAAGTTAATGAGTTCTTAAATGACTTAAGACATAGCTATTAAATTTTATTGTTCTGACATAAATAAATGTTTTTGCTGAAATGGAAGATAACCTGTACTTGGAAGCATGTGAAACAACAAACTAGAAAAGAAAAGAGAGGAATAGTTGGATGATTTAAGTAATCATTGACTGTGAATTTATGATGAGGATATCCAAAAGGTGAAAACCATGGACGGATTTAGATAAAAACAACCCAAAAAGGAAGATCATTGTGTACATTTCAAAGAAAATTGGGAATTGCACAAGAAAAAGTCTGAAAAGACAAGTGTAAGAATGAAACAATGCATTTTTGGAAGATAGTGTGATGTTAAAAACAATGTTTTCCTTGTTTGTTTTTGTGATATATAACTTGTTTTTACTTTGTGTTATGTATATTAAATAATATTGCATGTTATGACTGACTGTAATGACAAAAACTTATGTTAAAGTTTTTACTGTATGACAATTTTTGCTGATTGAAAGGATGATACAACCAATAAAATTGAATTCAAACTTGGAAAATTACAGGTTTTTGATAAAAATGTTGATTGTTCTCCTTTATTGTTAGATATAACCCGGGTTTGATTTTTTGATTGTGTTGATGAGTAAAAGTCATCGGGACGATGATTCATTAAGGGGGGAAGAATGTCACACCCCGTAATTTCTGTTTGCCTCGTTGAAACGGGATGAAGGTCGTAAAATATGGGTGGTTACGTGAGAGCCTGGATAATAATCTATTACAAAATCATATATGCATTCATATGTGTGTGTGCATAACCTGTAAAGGATATGCACACATATTTATAGTTGCATGTGCAACCCCGCAACATCAATTATCATTCACCACACGAGGTGTACTCAACAATTATGGCATGTTCATGTTTTATTTTTTCGTTGTATCGGTAGTAAATATGATTGTGCACCATGTTATGAGTTGTTTACCTTGTTGCAATGGATTATTGGTTTGATGAATTACTCATGCTTTGTGCCTATATTCTACGAATCATGATCTTAGTCTCTATGCATGGTTGTAGCATGCTTGAAATAATGGGATTAGTACACTAGCAGTGAATATTTTGTGTATCATTAATTATGTTGATTCCATTCTATACTTTGCTATGAATTACTAACTATTATCCTGATACAAGTTCATTTATTCTGAAATTAATACCTGTATAAGTGTCATCAATGTGTTACTACCAGCATTTATTGGGTGAATTGAATCATGTATGTTATCAAATAACTAATATTTAGGGTATGTGGACTGTGATGATATTATTACTATTGCTCAGAAACCTGGGGCCTTGATGTTAATATTTATATAAACAAATTAGACTGCATGTGCTTTACTAATGTGATCTTATACATGTGTTAATATATAATGTTTGAGGTAATCTATGTGGCATGGAATAATGTTCATAAAGTATTGCATAAATGATGAAAGGACCAAACAAAGGTTGATAGTAATTCAAAATTATGGTGTGAAACTTATGTTTATAAAGCATGGCTTAAATATTATGGGGGCCTAAACTAGTGCAAAAAAGGGTATTCAAACTTATGATGTTCTAATCTTATCTAAAGGGGGCACATTGGAAACCGCTCCCAACATCACCTGTACAACTTACAAATTTTAATTGGGGGATTTATGAATCACCACCAACCTTACATAGGGAGATAAACTAGTTGGAGGCTTATTTATCAAAGTGGCTAACTTCATTTAGTGACCTATTTTGGGAGGAAAGTTTGTGATTTCTATTTGAAAAGGTAAGTTAATGGTTGAGGATTGGGAGGGAAACTAAATTGTCATGTACTGCATGCATTAATGGCATTCTAATAGTCCCATGATCTTCGGGGAATCAAGAAGGCATTTTAGGGAAATTTGAGTTGTTTGTTTATTTTTCATTGTTTAATGGAGGTTTTGGACTTGAGCTCTACATGAAGCTTGAGGCATTTCCCTATTTTGTTTAGCTTTTGATTGGTCATGGGTAGCATGAATTTTTCAACTGTTAGTTGGAGATAATTTTGGGAAGTATTATTGCAAATTTTGGCTTCAATAAATTAATCATGGAGATGAGTTAAGGGTCTTTGGTGTGGGAATCATTACAATGGGTTTGTGCTTGTGGAGGAAAGTTGGGAAAAGAAGAAAGAAGAGGGTTATCATTTTCAGGCATGATTTGTTTTATTTCTTGCTTAAAAACTTATTCCATTTACATTTGTATAACTAAAATTATTTATAGTTTGATTTGTAATTTTGTTGAAAATTTTTATGCAGTGGGTGGTATTACTTTTGGGTGTTGTCTTACAATTTTTTTTGGGAATCTGGGTATATATGAGCGTTATGGAAAGTTACAGTAATGACTGAATAAATATTTGTTAAACTATTTGATATATGTGCTACAAGTAATCACTTGAATCTTGGATATTTGTATGGAAATGGTAATGTATATTGTTCTTCCCAGTAATTTGGGATTTTATGGTATATTAACAGATCTTATGACTCCTTGTCATTTGGGTATTCTTATGGGCTTATAATGTTTTGTGAATTCACTAGTTCTTGACCCATACATGGTATTCATTAATTGTTATCCGAATCTCATATAAATGAGATTTTTTATTTTAGTTATAAACCCCTTTGGTTTTACTAATGGCTCTTTCAGTTTAAGGGATTACATGTTTGATATCTCTTTGTTTGCATTTCTATGTTATAACCATTTCCTTGTTCGAATCCTTGAATTTGTATAAAATGAAACTCTTCTTTGTTAAAACCCATTAATGGTATTATGAGTATTTGTTGTTTGGTTTCTAAATGATTAAGCGGATAACAGACTTCACAATTAGGGATATTAAATCATATATCTATGTAGTATAATCTTGAGTCTCTGTTTATGAGAACTATTTGCTGAGATGGTACACATTTTGTCTGTAGAATAATTTTATGTTTGGGGTGGCATCTTTGATACCGACTCGTGCACATATGGTTTTTCGTTGTAACTACAGAGGTATGGTAGACTTAGTAAGGTCTTCAAAACTTTGATCTTAAAAGGTACTGTAATGTTGTTAAAGTCTATGAACTTTGTCATGTTCATTTGTGAGATAATATAATTTTGTTTTGTGATTTTTGAAGCACCCCATATGTAGGGCACAATTAAATTTATTATCTTATTGTACTATCATCTCTCAGAGTATTTAAATATTTTTTTAATAGGGCTAATGTTACATTATGATGGTTAAATGTTGATTTAACAACATATGTGTTTGAATGTGAAGTTGGCATGGTCATTGTTGAGATAAGGAATTACGTGGGTCTTCTGAGACCTTTCGAAATGATTAAAGTAAATATGTTGTTTACCTTCTATGTTGTCGAAATTTGATTACGTCTGTAGAGAATATCGATGCTTCTATTATTATTGGTACGTTTGTATTTTTCAAATTTATTTGAATGGTAGTGAAAGGACATTAGAATCATATGTTTGTTATGTACTTGGTTGTATCATTTCAGGTTGATAAGAAATATTGTATTATCATAAAAAGCTGATCATTGGTTATGTTAAGAAGGGTTTCAAAATATTACTTTTACTTTAAGGATTAAGTATCTTACCTTATATTAGATATGGTTAGTTGTGATAGTCATTATACATTTTATTGCATATAAGGTACATGTATAATACATTTCATTATGTATAATATGTTTGTGGAATATATATTTCTCTTTGACAAGGTTAAGGTTACCTATTTAGGAAGGATAAGAATAATGAATTACTTTGAGTAATGTTGAGATAATTGTATTAAAAGTATTACTGATAAGATATGCCTTAAGTAATTTGTATCTTTAATGCTTTCAGATAAGAAAGAGTTGATCAATATTTATTAATGATGGTAAATGCTATCTTAAGGTTATTACATTTTAGTAAATAATTGTGACATTGTTTATAATTTTAAAATTGCAACATTTCATTTATACAAATATTAAATGGCATAAACTATTAAGTGGAAAATAAGACTTATCATGCCAGTTCATTCGAACTGACCTTTTCTAACATTTTACAAATGGCATAATTTAAGTCTTCCTGGAAAATGTTGTTAAAAGAAATTGTTGATTCGATTTGTTGATTTAATACAACAATGTATTTATTACAATGAATGTAATTGAGTGAAATATCATTGTTCTGTTTAACTGATTTAAGGGGCTAAGCTAGCCTATTATGATTGTAACTATTTTGAAAAGGAAATAATTAAGTTGTATTCATTATTTAATTATGCCTTATCATGAATCATATTTTTATGGAAAGATTACTAAAGTTAATTAATTGAATGTTGGAAACTTATTTGATTAATATATTTAAGATTGAGTGATTAAATAGTAAATATAAAATGAATGGTATATGAGTAATTGCATTTAAATATGAATGGATTAAGTGTATTATGGACTGCTGCTTAATTATTTTAAGTACTATCATTGGCATGGTACATTACTAGTGTAAATAGAAAAAATTAGGATTTCTCGATTAATGTAGTAAGCTAATTGAAATTTACAATCGGGATGTAAAAAGAATGGAAGAGTATAACTTTAATCTCAATTTGCAACTTACATGAATATAACAACATGTTTAACTATACTTTAAAGCTATATGAGCATTTATTAACCACATGCGTAATGTTTATTTGTAAAGAAAGAAAACCTATTATCGCATCAATGTGAAAGGGATGGTCATGACAAATAATATCTCGTTGTGGTAACTTGACCATTAATAATGACATGTTTAGTGCTGATAGATAACCTAAGATTTATCTATAGACCTAGATCTCTAAAATTCCATAAATAGTTATATGATACGAACATGATGTTGTCTTTTAATAGTAGCGACATGAAATCACATGGATTAAGTATCATTCGTCGTACGTACAAAGTACCATGGTATGGAATGAGGTATGCAGGTACTTAGAGATCACTAGGATAGGGTACAAATACATTTATCTGTCTTGACAAACAAAATCAACGTAGTAACTAATAATGGACATTGATGAATACGTAAGTTGATGAAAAATGAACATAATAAATTAAGAAAGGAAATAATCATGATGTAATGAATGTGACGATTTTGTGGTGAATGGAGGGATGAGTTTCATATGACTAATTTGCAGTCACGAATCTAGGCTAGCTAGCGTAATTCCCTAAACTAAAACTATGGCAATGTAAATGACTGATTGTATTGTCTGATCACCATTTATTTTTTGTTATGCTTGAGAGGCTACAATAAGAAGATACACATTCTCTGAAACTTTTTAAAAGGTATAACCAAATGATATACTGGCTATATCAGCTCGGAAGGGTCATTGAGGGGATCGAGTGGGATTTGAACCCTTGTAGTCACACATGGTTATCATAGCTTTTCTAGTTGGATTTTGAACATTAATTAATGTTGGATTAATCTGTTGTAAGTGATTAATCATTGAAGGCATCGAGATAATTAACTAGTGCTGAAATAATTTAGAGGGTGTTGTAAATGATGTTACTCTTTTGAATGTATGACAACTTAAGGGATTTATAATTTTTGTGTGCTGGAATTTAATCATTGCGTGTTAAATTCATTAAAGGCCTTAACTGTAATTAATGGGTTGATGAAAAAATCACTAGTTAAGGAACGTAATAAAGTGGTTGTTACAAATTTCCATTCTTTTTTATCCTTTCAAACTCTACATGTATCTCCATGTAGTCTGTATTATATTCCCTTCCTGTTATAATGCCTTGGTCCCGTCTATATTCTCATTATATCCACCCTGTCATCTCTTCTTCCCCTAGCATTTTCACCTTCCTCCTCCCCTCCCCTAATTTTCTCTACCACCCCTACACTTTTCATTCATTCTGTACCGAATTCTCTTCCTTTTTATGATCTTCTCCACATCTTCATGTTCTCCTATAGTTTCTTCCTTTTCTTTGTTCTATCATCTCTTTCGTCTTCTTTAAATTTTTCATCTTCCTCATCTCCTTCGTTTTTCCATCATTTCTCTTCCTTTATCTCATACATACCTCTTCAATTTATCTTTTATGTTCCACTACCCTTGTTTTGTATCTTTCTCTCTCTTTTTCTTGATTTCACCCTCTACTCTGTCATCTTCTCTCATCTCATCTTCTACTTCTTGTTCGTCCTTCCTCATTCCATTATTCCCCTATAATCCATCTATTTTTATCCTCTTCAACCTCTTTCATTCGCTTTTTATCCTCCTCTGTCTCTATCTACTCTATTTCATACCCTTCTCTCCTCCACCTCTGATTTATATTTCCTCATGAAATTTTCCCATTCTTCACCTACTTATAATTAACCACTACTCTTGTTCATTCCTTTTTCTCTCTTTCCACTCTTGCTAATTACGTCCTTCAAAAAATCTTCACACCTAGCATTCCAGGCCAATTAAAATATTTCCAAAGTTACAAACCACAAATTATCCATTCTCTTACACCCCATTCTCGTCCTCCTCTCCACAATGTCGACCTATCCTCTTTTCAAGAGCTATGTCGTCTCTTCCATTCTTGGTAGCCATATTGAGGGGGAATCATCACATCCATACCTACTCATATCTTCCCATGGTATTTTGTTCTTGGATGATACCATAACATTCATCATCTACAACATCTACTCTCACAAACCAACGTCTTCTCTACTTTTTGCTTAGCGAAATTCAATTGAATTTTTCCCCCATTCTAACAATCAAAAATTTGTTCTAATTTTTGCTAAAAGAATGCTTAATCTTTTCTTCCTCTAATAACTTCTTATAGAAGGAACACCTTCCATAAGAATAATATCTTCAAAACCTTAAATCCCATCACTTGGGGCATCTTCATCCATTTTTTCTACTTTCTTTGAAAGGACACTAATTTCATAGTACCCTTCCAAAGAGGGGAAATGTAGACACCCTAATTCTACCATCTCCCTAAACCAATTAATCCTCCAAAAATATTCCCATAAAAAATCCACATTGAATTAATCAATATTATTTGATTAATTAATTCTTTTAAAACCCTGATTAATTCTAATCCTCCTCACATGTCATTATTCTCCATGTATCCCCAGTTGTGAATTAAAAATTCAATTTTAATCCTCACCCACTCTTTATGTCCACCACTCACCTAATCATGCCCAATTTTTCAAACTAAAGTTAATTAAAATCCTCTAAGTTAATCCATTTTCCAGGCTATAAATAGAGCCTTACCCCCTCTTTAGAATAGAGAGACAAAAAGAAGCAAAAATCATGTTAGAACTCTTGCATTCTTGCTTCACAGAGCATCATTTCCATCTACTATTAATGTTCACATAATCTTACTTTTCCATCTATAAATCCATCTTCCTCACATCCCTTGGTGCAAATGTTGTGAATCGATCATCGTCGCAGAAAATCTCTTTCTCACGTTGGAGGAAGCACCTACATATTAAGCAGTCTGGGTCTTTCCAAGTCATTTCCCATTTCGTGGATTGTGAAGGAAACACATGAAAGGAGGTATAAGTTCAGTTTTAGTACTTTCTTGTTATCAGTGATTTCTATAGCTCACAACTTGATTTACTCAACGAAGCATTAGATATGAGATTTTTTCAAATCGATAATCCTATGTAAGAATTCATAGGAAATCACTTTATCTTGAGAATTTGGTTTTTTATGGTGTACTATGATTTTTTATAAATCCCGCAAGACACTTTCTTTGTATAGTGGCTTTTTGAATTCCACAGTGCACTAAAGCATTGTATAACATATTTTCTAAAAATCTACAACATAGTTTCAATTGTTCATGGATTTCTTAAATGTGTGGCATATTTTGGTAGTGTACCGTAGAGTTGCAAAACCTGCGGAACACTACAATAGTGGACCGTGGAGTTGTGAAATCTATGGGACACTTTTGTAGTGCATCGCGGAGTTGAAAACCCCAAAGGACACTACTACAGTGCACCATAGAACTATAAAACCCGTGAAACACTTGAATTTGGATCGAGACTTGTTTAAATATGTGGAATACTGGAATAGTGAACTATAACATTGCAGTAGTATACTTTGGAGTTAAAAAAAATGTAGAATAAATGTTTTATTATATGATAGCCTAAATAACTCAGATGGTTTATTGATTGTAATTAGTTTTGTACCAAAAGGTAACTTGGATTATGTTATTTGGAACAAACTTTATTTTTGACATTGAAAGGTAAATTTATGTGTTTCCTACTTAACATTAAGGGGGAATATTGGGGTTGTAATGTTAAGCGTGAGACATGGTTAATAAAAACATGTCAAAGACTAAAAATCATGGATTATGAGTTAAACTTAAAATATTAGCATGAACTGAGTCATAATTAAAATTGGATTCGGACCACCCACCTTGATATAAATTAAAGTGATCTATTTGAGATCGGTTACATGAAGAAACAAAGAAGTGATAATGCATACGAACTATTTAGAGATAAAATTTGGATATTATATGGGGTGAATGGTTAAGAAACCATGAGCAAGTGTATTTGATAGTTTATAATTCCTCCATGAAGGTGTAATTACTTTTCATGCATGGAAATAGTGTTGGTTATGGGTGAAACATATATTCTCAATAAAGATAAGTTATTTTTCAGTGGGGTTTTTACCTCTCATGGTTTTCACACTTATATATCATGTTATGGTGTTGTGTTGTGTAATTTAATTTCATGTTTATGTATGTAATCTAATATTTAATTCACACTTTGTTATAATGCATATTATTATTATTTTTCAATCATAAACTATAATTCTTGGCTTGTTTATTTAGTTGGGTATATAATTTTTTTTCATTATCTATCCCCACATTTCTTGATAAACATAAATTACTTCATGCACAAATTAACATACTACTGATGCAAAGATTCAATGAATATTAGAACATCGATGGTAAAATATAAATCATAATTTTAAAAAATTATATAAATTTCTTCAATGCACATCTATTTAATCTATCAAACTAATAATACTATCAAGTTTCATTAAACTTACACAAGCATAATTTAAATATCACAAACAAAGCACTAGAATGATTTTAATGTCAATAACAATTTAGAAAGACCATCACAAAAAAAAGGAGACGAGAGAAGACAATTTCAAATTGCATGGAATAATAAAACTAACTCACATTCATTAATCAAGAATTCATCTCTTTTTTGAAAATGGAGGAATCACATGTACTTATACAAAATTGGAGGGCCTCATTCCACTGCCCTTGTCAAATCATGATTGTCTAGGATCAATAAAATATGCTTAGATAGCTAGCATTTTCAAAAATATCCTAAATGATTCTTGTTAGGGTTATTACAATAAAATCATGGCCCAACAGGCCTATGATAATATTCCTAAATAACTACTCATTGATCTTGAGTTACAATGGGCCTAGTTTGGGTTAGATTTGATTGTACAAGCTTGGATACTTGAGTGCCTTCATATGGTTGGGTGGTCCTATAATTCGATTTTGTAATGGCATCTATTCATATCTTATAGTCCCTCTCAAGTTTATTGAAATAAATTATGGGCTACTTGAAAATTTTAGGAGATTTATCCAATTGGATTTTGTGAAATGCCATAATTGATCCCAATATTTATTAGAGGCTCGCCACTTTTTAATCTTCTCCTTAAAAGTAGAGACTAACTCAATGACTTGGGATGCATATTTCTCATTTTCCTTGGAAAATTTTTTATGGAAGTGGGTCATAAACTACCTTAGATGGATTACAAACTCATATTTTATTATTACCTCCTAGCTTTCTGTTAGGACCCTAGAAATTGTGGCTTCTATACATAGTTGGCTACTCCTTGAGATGATCTCATTTATTTGAGTGGGTAACTTGTTTAACTACTCATCATAATATTTCAAGGTAGCTCTTGTATAATTGGCATATGTTTGACATATGCCCATGTCTTCTATATTAATAATTGTGGGGTCTTTGCAAACTCCATCATCTATAATTTTGGTAATGACTTGGACTATTCATTTTAGGTCACACATTTTGTGGTGGATATCTCATGCCTTTCCTAAGAAATCTTCCCCCTTCTTCCTTGTTTCAATTCCTTCTTTTACCAACCCAAAGAGAGATGATAAGGATTGTTCCACATCATTGGAAATATTTATTAGGAGAAGTAACCTTTCCTTGGGTCTTTAAGGAATTTTTTCTTTCTTATATTCCCCTAACCATTTCAACTACAACTTATGCATAAGCTTAGATGAAAGAGACTAGGCCGTATTGGTATTCAATTGTTTGATAGCCTCTTGTTTTCCTCTTCTTGGCCAAGGTGAACAAGTCCTCAGAAGTCTCATTCCAGATGATAGATTAGTTGGTTGTAAATTTTTTTCTTTTTCACTCTCCTTAAGGTCTTTGTCCTTGAATTGAATTGAATTTTGATTTGAGGGTCATCCTGGTTTGTCCAATCACCTCATTCCCTTTCAGTAATTGGAATTTTATCAATCCATCTTTGTGTGGGACCAAGTGAAGGTATGTCTTAAGAATTTTATTCAATTTGAGTCCTCCAAACTAATTCCACTTATGTATTGGTTTCTCTTGCTTTTATAGCGGCCTCTTCACCTGTTCTGATTAAGATACCTCACAAAATACCACTGAGGGACCTGTGGTTAGTTCATGAGTGATATCTTGTAATTTTACAATATTATCTAATTTAATTTTCATAGATGGAGTGGGAGAAATGTGACCTTGGGACTTCCTTGGTGGTTATGGATATGTGGAGGTGCCTCTTCTATTGAATTATCTTGTAATTCTCACTTTTGGAGATGTAATTTCTCTTGTCATTTACATATTAATTTGGATGAGCTTGTCATCCTCTTTAGTGATTCACACTCAATTATTAAAATCTACTTCATGGGAATATATGAGAATATGAGATTGATTTTCCCTTTTAGTGACTCTGAGTGCTTAATAACCCTCTTCCTTAGTTCATACCTCCTTGGTGGATGCTCTTAAACATTAAAAGAATATTTATGGGAATCATTAACCTTGAGGTATGGACATCTGTTAAATTCCTTGAATCCAACCTTCAATGGAAATGAAGGATGGGTCCTTAGGCTCTTTTCTTTACACTTATTTTCTATTCCATTGCTAATATGGAAAGCAACTTCTTTTTATCCAGCTTGTCTGGCACATAGTAAGGAAGATGCAGTGATGGATTAAGTAGCCCATCAATAATAATTAGTGTATTATCATATTAAATAACATTTTTCATCTTCCTACATGCTTGCAATACCACTGTAGAGAGTCTTGGCATAAGTTTCTCCATGAGAAACTTGTACATTATGGGGTAGAAAGTATTGCAGATATCTTCGGGGTGGGCCTTGAATCTGTGGGCATATAGGTATGAATATTCTTTATATACCTCCCTAACTCCTTTTGGTTTCTAAGGTAGACACAAATTAGGGCATATTAGGATTCCACAGATAAAATCCAATAAATATGAAGTAATATAGAAGTACTTCTTGTGAATGAAATAAACATCCTTGGAAGTGAACAAGTTTGAAGATACTATATGTCCAAGGGTTGGTATTTTTCCTTCATCAATAATTAGAGAAAGTAAGGGGGTGGAAAATACGTCTTATTTGAAGATGGAATGGTTTCAATATTATTTGTTCATTAAGGCCATTCTAATTCTCACTCCAATCGTAAATCTTTGAATGAAAATATTATTAAAGATCTCATCGTCCATGTTATCAATTAGTTCTTTGACCCAATTTAGGAGAACACTTCTAACATCATGAGTGACCATCCAATATTTAATAGTAGTGGGATTATAGATGGTGGTTTCCTCTGGTAGATTACAAAATACTTTAAAAAGTAGAACAAAAAATGAATGCTACCTTATTATTTCATTTGTTTGACAATAATATCGCTTCCTTTGTAATGATTAAGGTAAACATGGGGGAAAGTAAATAAAAACATGGAAATACCTGAGGTTTGGATAAAAATTGGTGTATTTTGGCCCTTTTGAGTTCCCTAATATATTTGGCCCTCTAAACTTGGTCTGTGGGCATGTCGGCTTCATCAATGGCATCCATCGATGTCCTTTCCCTATGAATTGTCAATAAAATAGCATAGTAGTGAGATAACTCATGGTATAATGATGTAGGGTCTAAAAATAGTGTATCTTACTAATATTTGGTCTTCATATGAATACAGGAATGCATCCACATTTGAATTCCTTGTTTCTCCCACCACGAATTTGGTTTTTGACTCTGTAATTTCTTGTAAAATATCTACAGATGTTGGAATCTTGACTCTTTGAAACAATGCTAAATTTGGGCTCTACAAATGGCTTTGAAAATAGTGCATTTCCTTAGTTAGCGTATTTGTTTCAGATTGCACAATATATCAACCTTGAATTTGTGTGCTCTACATTAATGTTTCATAATTTAGGACTAGATGTTTCTTTGTTGTAAGGAATGTTTCCTTTTGAAATACTATACATTTTTAATGGAGGCCTTACACATGTACAAGGTAAATTTGACCATATCCCTTAGATTTAACCAACCCACTTTTGACCTCTACATTCCATGTTGATTTCATGTTGGAGGCCATGTGCATTACTATGATTGTCTCATAGAATTTTGTATGATGATGTTTCCATTGATTTGTTATTTTTTCTTTGTCTTGGTTCTCATACTTACGAGGTGTGATGTTTTTAACCTTCACACATGAGAAGTGTGAGGTGAACTTTGTAGTCCTTTGTGATATTTTAACATTTAGTCCTTATATTTGAGAGCTGTGAGGCTTAACTTCTCTCACTTGAGAAGTGCGAGACCTTCCTTTAGGATTATTTTTTTATATTTGAAATATGTGAGCCATTTCTTTGTCAATTGTGAGGAGAATTCAAATTCAAATTTATTATAATTCATCAATTTTAGAGTAAAAAATCCTCATAAATGTAAAGTGTGAGGAGAAAATTCTAGATAACTACGAGGTACGAGGAATATTAAAGTACCAAAGAGATTTTGAAGAGCGAGCAAAAAATAATTTCTAAATGCAAGCATGAGTTCCTTAAAATTTCTAAGTGCGAGTGCTAGTAAACATTGAAATGCGAGCACTTAAAATAGGAATTAGGTGAAAATAAGGAAAACATTATTAAGAGAATAAATGAAAATACCCAAGTATTACTAGTTGTTTTAATCCAAATTGGGTCCATATTTTTAAAGTTTACCATTTTGAACATGGGGGTGCTATGCAATAACAAATGACAACTCAATGGGTAAATCACTACTAAGTATTTAGAAATTAAAATCTTTGGTTTTGGAAACTTCAATGAAATACTATGAATTTAAGATGAAGTATACCAAATCAAGAATTTTTTTTGAAACCAAACACATACTTATACTTCATGACATACTAAGTTTGGACATTAATAGAAAAGTTTTGTGTGTGTTATGTATCCATTAACCTTTTTCCTTTCGAAACATGACATTATTTCCAGATACGAGGATCATTTGATTTTTCATTAGATTATTTGTTTTCATACTTCATTTTCTATGGGATGGCTCAAGGAGGGGAGTGTTAGGATATTTCTCTGCTGCCACCTAGGTGCCCATAGCCCTAACAGAGATAATTTTGGTTCCTTTTATGGCCTTTATCCACTACCAATCAAACGTCAATATCCCTGGTGGAGATCATCATAATCATATTTTAGGAAATTCCTTTTACTTTCATTAATTTGGACATTTTTTCCTCTAGAGATTTAGGAACCAAGTTAGTATGTTTCAAGGATTTTGCAAAATAAACTCTTTTGGGAACTCCTCTTTGATATCATTCATGGTCAATCAAAACAATCCTTAATATATATTAAGTGCAACTTATTCCTCCTAACTGACTAGAATGATTCTAAAATTCAATTTGTACTTTATGTAATTCAACATATTAATGGAAACGTTATTCAGAAATGTTGAGTCTTACTTTCATATTATTTTTCCAATGTATCCTACCAGTTATTTCAAATTTTAAAAACAACAATAATTATTCCTATATCTTGTACTTAATTTATTTCTATCTTGATTTTGAATGCAAGGTGGGACAGAAAAACATAGAAAGTAGTAAGCAAACATAAGAGAGAGAAACTAAACTAAGAAAATATGAAAATGTAGAATAAATATACTCCAAGCAAGCAAGAAATCACATAAAAGATACTAAAATACTTCCCTGTTATAGTTATTCTATTGGGGCTTGAGATGGAGCAACAAATAAAAAAATGCTTTAGGAATTTCCCATTGACTGACAACATCATTTCTTTGCCTTGCAGATATTTCAATCTGAATGTGTTCTGGCCTAAAATATCAATAATTTTATAAGGACCAATCCATAGTGGAGAAAACTTTTTATGTTGTCTTTTCATTTCATGGGCTTTGTCCCATAATAAAATAAGATCTAAATTTATGAATTTATTAACCTTAACTCTATGTCAAACCATATTTTAACAATATCTTGGTGCTTACTCCTCAAATTTTGTAATGTCATTTTTCTTTCATTTTCGATTTGGAGAATGTCTAGGATTCTAGCTTCAAAGTTTATTTCTCCCTCCATGTATTCTTTAATATTCTCATAAATATGTATCTTGAGAGTGATTAAAAATATTTGTTATCATCCATATACTAATAATAAAGGAAAATCTTTTAAACCTTGTTTGTATTTGGTTCAATCATCTCATAAATCACATTTTAGCAATGAATTTCATTGTCTTGGCTTCTTCTCTGTTGAATTTTTTATGGCATTGATGAGATTAATGTTGGTCAATTCACCACACCATTTCCTTATGGATAATAGTTAGATGAAAACTTGATGATCAATTTTTTTTTTATATGCCCACTCTATGAATTTAGTAAAAGAAAATGTTGGTCCATTGTCACATATGAGAGAAAGTGGGTGACCAAATCTTGTCATGATATTTTATTCAAGTAATCGAATAACATCAATGGTCCTACAATTCTTGGTGGTTACTACTTCAATCTACCTTATGTAATAATCATTTGTAGTTAGTATAAACTTATGCCCTACTAGGGAAATTGGGTTAGTGACCCCAATCAAGTATAGACCCCATTTTACAAAAGGCCTACTTTCAATCACCGATTGTAGTGACATGGATGATTTTATTTTCTATTGGAAAAATTCTGATAATGGTGGTAACTTCTTACATTTGAATGGTAATCCTTAAATATTTTTGGCCAATAATAGCCAAATACTCTTCCTGAGGAATTTCCATTTCCCAACTTTTCATGAAAGTTATGCATTATTTTAGTAGTTTCTTCTGTTGAGACACATATTAAGTAAATGCCCTCATAATTCTTTCTATATAGGATACCTCTTTTGATCATAAAATAGAGGTCTTCACTCTTAATTCCCTCCTTTTTTCTCTTTTTAATTGGGGTGGGCATGCACCATGCAAAAGATAGTGGATAATATGATCATACCATTCTCTTCCTTGAATGTATTTTTCATCTACTTGAAATATGTCAATCCTTGGGTCTGCATCAGCTATTAGCTTGATTATTCCTTGACCTATGATTATCTTGGAAAGCTTAATCTATAAATAAAATTCTAAATTTTTTTTCATCCATTTACCCTTGAGTTCACCCAGCTCATTTTGATCTAACATTAACTTAATGGTTGGGTCTGCAACAATGGCATGCATTTTATTCCTAAGTATGTAATGGTTGAACTTCTTTATTGATTTTATCATTGTGGACAACTATAGTTTGATCAATGCAATATTATTCCTAATATTGCACTCCCTATTCTTCCCCTTGCAAATTGACAGCACACCGCCAATTAGACCTATCTAACTCCCTTCTCATGACATCCTTTTCGTCGTATTTCCTCTTATAAACCACTTAAACAGGCTGTCATAGCCTCGTTCTGACTACATTAGCTTCTTATTCCCTTCTAGTTTGATTCTATTAACTCCATGGAATATCAATCCACTTCGTTGGATTGATTAAGCCCTTCAGAAACCCTTCCAGAATCCGAATTACTCTCTAAGAGAAATTAATTAGTCTAACCTAGGTTAATTACCCTAAACATAGTCAAACCTCACTTAGACTTGCTAAAAGTGCTTTTTGGACTTTAGCATTTGTCCCACATGCACCCAAATCTCCCATTTTCCCAAATAGAAAACTATAAATAGGGCTATACCCCCTCCCTCATTTTCTAAGAATTCTCTCTTCTTCCTAGCATAGATTATAGTATTTTTTTAGGCTTTAGTATGTATTTCACTTTCTTCCATTGAGCTAATAACATTTCCTTTTGTATTTTATAGCATAATAATGGAGTAAAAGGGAAGATCCATTGGCCTTGAATCCATTAATGGGGAGATCTCTTTATCTTAAACACATAATTGAATGCTTAGATCCTCTTAGGTTCATTATTCCAAGCTTTCTAAGAATAGAGGTTAGCTTCATTTGCTTAGTTTGCTTGTTTACTTAAAATTAATGTATGCAAAGAAGAAAACATTTCTCATTTCTTATCAGATGGTCCATTGATCAGTTTGCGAAAAGCCTTTGGGGTTTCTTTAGATATTCTTACCCGAAATCCATGGCTTTTGCAACTTTTCATTGAACACAATCATAGAAAAATATTTTTTATCCATCATATAATACTTAAGTTGGGTGTCCTTCAGTTTGGTTCTCATGAAGGTAATTTGATGTTAATTTCCTTCTACTTTTTGAATGAGCATAACTACAATGGTATTCTCAGAGGCATATGAGTATAAGTAGAATTATTTAGAAAATTTAGGGATCACAAGGACTGTGCTTAAAATATGGCTTCCTTGATGTCCTGGAAATAATTCTTAGCATAATAAGTCCACTAAATCTTTGAATCCTTCTTCACCATGAAATTTAAAGGATTAACAATTTCTGTAAAACTAGAGATAAACTTCCTTATAAAGTTAATATTACAAAAGGAAGACTTGAATTCCTTTTTTACTGTTTGGAGGACCAATAGTTGAAATATTATCAATCCTTTCAGGGTCAATAGAAATACCTTATTTTTAAAGCACATGTCTGAAATTTACCTTCTGTCATACATAATATTTTCTTTTTTTGGTTCAGAGATATACCATGCCTTATACATCTCTCGAATACCTTATATAAATGTCCCACATGATATATCCTATTTTTATAAAACACAGTAAATTCATCTATGTAAATAATTAGACACCTAGCAGACAAACATGGGAAAGCATGATTCATGGCCCTTTATAAAGTAGATCATATGTTGATTAATAAAAATGGCATCCTTTTGTAGGCAACAATG
This sequence comes from Taxus chinensis, assembly GCA_019776745.2. Classification (NCBI taxonomy): domain Eukaryota; kingdom Viridiplantae; phylum Streptophyta; class Pinopsida; order Cupressales; family Taxaceae; genus Taxus; species Taxus chinensis. The sequence goes on along the minus strand of CM034149.1, from coordinate 237,170,629 downwards.
CCCCACTTGGTGGTGAAGGTTATTTTCATTTTGTCTTCTTTTTAAGCCAATACTTGATTATATCCTAAAAATTCATCAAGAAAAGACAACATCTTAGACCCACTTACTATTTGTATGACTTAAATTAAGGAAGGGAGAGGATAATTATCATTTTAAGAGATTTTAAAAAAAATTCTGAAGTCTACACACAACCTAATTCCTCCACTTTTATTCCCAACCAGTACTAAGTTAGCAACCCAAGTTGAATGCCTAATGGGAAATATTATACATGCAATAAGTAGTTTCTTGATTTCTTTTTGAGGTTCTAATATGGGATTCAGTGGTATTTGTCTTATTGTGCAAGGTTTTTGGTTTTCTGTCAATAGTATGGTATGTGTGATGACTCTCGGATCAACTATCTTCAAATCCTCATATAGGAACATGTTATGACATCCTTATAGTTATTAAAAATATTTACTATTTTGTTATTTTCCTCATTTAAACAAGTCAATCTTATGTTGACTAATTTAAGCTGTGATTTGGTGTCAAGGTTTACTTGAGTGTAATCTTTATTACTGGATTTGGGTTTTGTATGGATTTTTACTTCTTGGTCCAAATAAAAAAGCCTTTCTAAGGATATCATTCCCTTGGAATTGTATTTTCCTTTAAATTCATGACACTATCATAGATTAATTCACTTATGTTGTTTTCATCAGTAATTTAGGATTCAGAGACATCTAAATTATTCAAGAACTGGATAATTTGGTGGCATCATTGAATACCTAGAAATGGTCTATGTTGTCTAGCACAAAGGGTGTAAGAACTATTTCTACATATATCCTTTCTCCTTTTAGATCTTGGGATGAAACCGAAGTGGAAACAAAAGTGGATAATGCATCAACCTCCTGATTTTTCTTCCTAGGGACAGATGAAATGCTAAAAGCATGGAAATGTTCAATAAGGTCCCATAATATATACTTATACCTCTTGAGATATGATTATTTCCATTGATATATATTTCTTACTTGATTAAATAAATATTCTGAATCTCCAAAAACCATGAGTTGTTTGACTTTATGTTTGATGAAAAATTGTAATCCTAACACCAAGGCTTCATATTCAGCTAAATTATTAGTCTAAGGAAATTACATTTTGTAAGAGGTAGCCTATTTTTGGTCATTGGGGCCTTTTAAAATAATTCCTACTGTAAAAAAATGTTTAGAGCAGGATCCATCAAAATGTAAATACCATAAACCTTTAGTTTCTTGGGTTTCTTTAGGAAATTTTGTTTCCTTCACATCAAGAGTGTATACACATATATCAGGTGAGAAACACATGACTTCTTCATTCTTAGTAATATTATACTCAGTGATCATGTGCTTTATATTAGGTTCTCTTTCTACTATAATATGATTTGGCATGCCTCTCCATGGAAACCACATATGGGAAAATTTATTGGACATGTATTCATTTAAGACTCTAGGCCAATCCCTAATCAACAATATACCATAGGATTATGGGATTTCCACAACTTGGATGTCCATAAATTGTTGGATCCTAGGATCATAGGCTAACTGAATGTGTACACTTAGGAGTTCCCCTATTACTTCTATCTTTATTTTTTCCAAATGGAATACCACTCTATCACATTTGATAGGGGTGGGCTAATATTTTTTCAAATACTTGAAGGCGTGATGTTGGCAGAGGATCCATATTCAACTAGGCAATTATGTAAATTATTTATAAAAATTATAATAGTTACTATGAAGGGTGGTACTTCAATCTTGATTTTGTATAAAGAAACATTGGAGTGAGAGGACTTTTGTTGGGCCCTGAATTATTGGCTAAGTACCAACAGGTGTCGCATGTGTAGGAGAAATAAAGAGAAGGGCGTGTGGGGAGAAGTGTGTAGGACAAAGAGATTTAAGAAGGGTTTAGGAGAGACCAAGGGTGTGCAGGGAGAATAGTACACATAGGATCTAAGGACTTAGCCATATTCAACATTCTGGAGGCACTTGAGGAAAAGCATGACCCAACTAGGCATGCTGAGTGGATAAGGTGCCAACCTGGAACCTTGGATGGTCAAGAAAAGGATATTCCACACAGGATATTCCTAGGAAGACATCATTACATAAAGTGGAGAGATCGAAATAGGATAAACATTCACCATTGGAGGACCACATTGACACTTGGCATGTGATCTATTCAAGAGAGAAGGCATGGCGGTGGGTGTTAGACCTATATATAGAGATGCTCTAGAGCAAAGAAAAACAAGCAACCTGATGAATATGGATAGACATATAGCATGGGGAAGGGGAATGCTCTCAAGAGTATTAGGAGGCCCTAGGGTTGGGGGTTTTTCATTAGGGAGTTGTAAGGGTTCATCAGGAAAGGGATAGGCCTGTAAAATTTAATAAGGGGGTAGTAAGGGATCCTGATATATAAGTTAGATCTTTAGAGAATTTAACATATATTGTATGGGCCAAGATCCTTGTAAGAGATGATTCCTGAGTATTTTGAATGTATGGTTATGTGACAACTTTTGAATTGTAATGTGGTTACCAATAATCACTCTAAATGAATATATATGATATTTGTTCTATATATCTTGTTTATGGGTGTAAACCCTAGTGTCATTTTCATATTATGAAATCAGATCATAGTTCATAATCCATGTTGTGTTGTTTCTCTCATTTTCATGCATGGGTATAAGATATGGTAGCTCATATTGTGCTTTTACATGAATAACTAAGTTTGTATTTGTAACTAATCCTCTAACAATGGAAATATTTCTCACAATTCTCACATAAAGGAGGGGCTTTGATGCACCCACGCATGCCTTGGGTGAGCACCCAAGTGCCCACTGGTGATAGGCTGACACACATGGGGTTAGAAAGTAGTAGGGTATATAAAATGACTACATCTTGGTTTGTTTTGGGACCTCTTTTCAAAGCTTATTGTGAGAATGATGCATGATGACAGAGTGCTTGACCTTGGACAATGTCAAAGCATGGTTTAAGAGCATGGAGGATGAATTTTCTCAGAGATTTAGTACTGGACCTGAGTTTGATGCACGTAAATGGGTAGAAGAACACCTGTATCATGAGTTGTATGAGACCTTCTTTTGTTGCTTTCCAGTAGAGTTGTATGAATGGATTTCAGTGTATACATCTAGATCAAGATGGTACTATAGATCTCACGTGTGGACCCAAGATGAATATCAGAGGCTGTAGGATGTTGATCTGACTTGGACACATGTTTTTGATCATTGGTGGAGAAGAGTGTTGACCAGTTATACCATGGAATACGTTATTTCTACATATTCTTGTCTAGAGGTTGCTGAGTTTGAGTTCTTAAGGGAACCTAGAGGATCATTTTTGTGTGTTATCCCTTTAGCTATAAAGATCTTGATCATTACACTAAGTTTGGAAGCATTTTCTATGTCTGGCTAAGATTTTTCTGAGGAAGCTAGGGTGGAGGAAGATGGTAGACCTTTTAGCATAAAAGGATAGGGAAGAGAGATGTATCAAGTATAGTGAATCTCATGAAAGGGAGTTGGATAGACAACATGAGGTTGCAGGAGTGATGGATCTATGGAGGAAGACATTGTGGGAAGGAATTGAGGTTCACATAGAGGATGTGGAGCCTGAGCAGTCTATGCTACCCCATCTTGGAAAGTGCAGGAGAGAGACCCCTTCAACTTCTGATGAGAGTTCATCACTTGGAGAAAGGAGAGCCATCGACGCACATCTGAATCTACCTGGTGACCAACCCCTGATGCACTTAGTCTTCCAAATCAAGAGATAAGTATTGCTAACCTAGTTGGTATTGGTGGGAGTGACCGATCTACACCTAGGAGATATAATTTCTCATTTGGTACATCTATGGCTGCACAATCATTCCTATGTTTGGAGGAATATTATCTAGAATGAAATTTGGGAAAAGTATAGGTACACAAAGTTTGGGTATCACATTTGGAAGTGGCACGGGACACACATCTGGTAGCGGTGCAATATCACAAACTGTTGGTATGCAATTTAGTGGGACATTAGGGACGCTAGTTGCAACCAATTCAGGCCCATTACTAGCTATATGAGGTGGATCTAGTGGTATAGGAGCTGGAGGACCTGGTGGACCTAGGATCTGGAGGATCTGGTGGATCAGGAGGGATAGGACATGGTGGATCTAGTGGATCTGGTGGTGGAGGTAACACCAGAGGAAATCAAGGTTCTGGATCAGGTGGACAAGGGCCTCAACCACCTCAGCAAGTGTTTTTCAAAATGTCTTTGCATCTACCAGACTACAAAGGTGTTGAGGATGTTACAGAGCATGTACACAAGTGTGAGCTGCTATGGCACACAAAGGGGATCACTACCCCAGAGAGCGGAAGGCAAGTCAGTTTGCAAATGAAATTGCAAGGATGCACATAGTTGGTACCAAAAGTATGACCCCCATCAAACAGTGGTGGATTACACTGCATTGTGGAATGCCTTCTTGGCTGAATTTCATATCCCTGAGTTTGAACAGAAGAGCATTAGTGCACTGAAGAAGATTCAAAAAGGTATGGTAGAGAGTGTGTGGGAGTACGATGTGTGTTTCAAGACTCTCTTATCAAAATTTTCTTATGATATTCATCCTTCTCAGCATGCTCAGTGGTTTTTTGGAGGGTTAATAACACCATTTAGGAGAGAAATTTTGCACAAGACTTTCACATACCCATGTGAGGCCTTGGAGGATTCCTTGTGCACTGAGGCTGTTGGAAGTGTTGATGCCAGTGTTAGCCCTTTTCTTGAGGCTTAGATTTGCAATGGCCAAGCAGCTGGAAAATATATCTACAAACTCGATTGCATGAGACTCACAACGGTCTATGGTGCACAATTGTGAGGTAGAGGGGCATACAAAGGAAAATTTCCCTAGGAGATTGGTAAATGCCATGACAGTGGACTATGAGATCTACCACGGAGATCATGATGTAAGTAGGTGTCCACTATTGCAGTGCGTGATCCATAAAAATGTGTCTTGCTATTGCAATATTTTCACCTCTACTACTCATGACACCAAGGATTGTAGATTGATTGACCAAATACATGATGCCATTGATATTGGTGTGTGATAGACCAACCTCACCAACAATTCAAAGGACGATGGTCATCACTATGAAGGGTGCACAGATGGAGGGGCACATGGAAGAGGTTTACGAGGAGGATTTCGTGGTTGTGGTAACCATGGAGGAAGAAGTGAGTTCCCATGTGGAACCTGTTACAATTGTGGGTCTATGGAGCACTATAAACATGAATGCCCTGATCTGTTACAATTCTCTTGGTGTGGAAAAAAGCATAAGTATGAGGAGTGTCCAGAGCTATTTGAACATATGAGCCAACAACACTAGAAAGAAAAAGGCACCAAAATGGTAAGCGTAAAGAAGGTTGATTCACAATGGATGCCAAGAGTGGCACGTGAGTCGGAACTAGAGCCTGTACTAGTTACGACGTGAGCTAAGGCTGTGTGCAAGGGATATACCAAGGTAGAAACCACTGGTTATTAGAGAAGAGGTGGTGCATGGGAAGTATCTGGACCCTACTCATCAGAAAGAAGTGTATCAAGAAACCATGGATGTGATTTTAAGCCTGTAAGGGGAGATCCAATGCCTAAAGTAACAGTCAAGGAAGTTAGAGAAAAGGAAGAGTGTTGAGGCTCCACATAAGGATTTGGATGAGGTAAGGGAAGTATGTAAAATGTTAAGGCAAGAGAATATCATTCCTTTGCTAGGGGAATGGTTATGGGAAAAGGTACCATGTGCACATTCTGCCATAGTAGAGCATGAAAGGTGGGTTCTACATGCTAACCTTCCTCCCCATAACCTTGACTATGATAAGGAGATTACCTTGAATGTTGTTATGGATGGGTAGCTTCTAAGAAATATTTTGATTGACATGGGTGCGAAGGTCAATTTCCTCACTCTAGATGCATGGCATCAAATGGGAAGGCCCCCATTATAGTCCATCCTTGAAATGTGTTGTATATGGCTAACAAGACAAAGGAAATTCCCATTGGTGTCTTGAAGGATGTTGTTATCAGTATCCAAGGGGGAAAGTTCACTGGGGATTTTTAAGTCTTAGCGCTAGCTGAGGCAGACAACTTTCCAAGACTTGGGTGCCCTGGTGTTAGAAGAACAATGTTGACCTACGGTTCAATAAGGGATACATAAGTTTTGAGAACAAGGAAGAATGGGTTATCATCCCCTTGACAGATGGGAAGTCAATGCCCTATACTGAGCCCTTCTAAGAAGAAGTTATTGATAAGATCTATGTGCACTCTATCAGGGACCCTGAGGTGATTCACCCTACAGAAGGAGTTATTCAGTTTGAAGATGCTCAATTTATGAGTGATACAACTAGTGTGGCATGTGACAATTGGGCACAAAAGACTTATGAGTTAATTGGGTGATAGTTAAGAGGATATTTTACAAGGGTAAAAAAGGTGCACTCAGTCAAGTGCTTGGGAGGAAAGAAGTTGCTGAGTTACTCTAGAGGGGCCAACCCTGATGATTTCTTACGAGAAATGGAGGCTCAGTGGAAAAATGAGATCGAAAGAAGAGGGATGCTCAGCTATAACTTACTTGGGACCACAACACATTGGTGGGTGACACATCATGATAGCCTTCTAGAGTGGCACGAGGTAAGAATCATGTTCTCTGTTAGGTTTTCCCAAAGAAATGCACCCACTGTCATACAAGACTACCATGGGAAGGAACCCACCTCATTTCACATCCAAGCATGTGAGAAAGCATGGATGGAAGGCACAGAGGCCTTTCCACCTTCTTTATGGGTGTATAAGTTATATTCCACCTTACAAGGTTGTGCATGTGCATGGTATATTCACTCATAGATGCACCATCAGATAGGAAATTGGTAGGATTTGATGACTGACCTCCTTCAAGATTTTCAAATATCATAGTACTAAACCATCGGTGGATAGGGTGTTACAGGTTGTTAAGCACCTTACAATGGGAGATAGTGCCATGGTGGAGGATAGAATACTAGAGTTATTGGGTGAACCTTGTTTGGAACCATGCTTTGATGAGGAAGAGTCATAAGAGGTGCAACTTGAGCACACATGCATGGAGAAAGAGAAGGGAAAGATGGTCTATGTGATAGATGGTGAAGAGATGGAGAGTTTGGATGTTAACCATACTGAAGGTACACATGTGAAGTGATTGATAGTACTGATAAGGAAACACATGCCTACCATGAACCCCTAAAAACAAATAAGGTTAACATTGGTTTAGAAATGGAACCTAAGGAGGCCACTATTGGAGACTATTGGTCAGAGAAGGAGGTTTCAAAGATCATTGATCTATTGCATGAGTTTCAAGACTTATTTCTACATGTGTGTACCATGAGCTTAAAGGCATTCACCACTCCTTGGGAGAAATGAAAATCAAGTTAAATGAGGGTGTGGACCAGATTTGGAAGAGGCCTTACCGAATGAATCTAAATATTCACGTCAAATTCAAGGAGGAGATAGAAAAAATGATCACTTCAGACATAATTGAAGCTATGGAGGAATCAGAATGGGTAAGCCCCATGGTCATCAACATTAAAAAGGATGGAAGGATAAGGATTTGTGTTGAATACAAAGACTTAAATGTAGTATGTGTAATTGATCCTTTTCCAACCCCTTTTACTGAGGAAATCCTGGAAGGAGTGGTTGGACACGAAATTTGTTCCTTCACAAATGGATTCTCAGGATACCATCAAGTTAGAATTGCTAAAGAAGACCAAGAAAAGAAAACTTTCTCCACTGAATGGGGAATTTTTTCCTATACGGTCATGCCTTTTGGACTGAAGAATGCGCTTGCTGTGTTTTCATGCATAGTGGTCTAGGCATTTCAAGATTTTATCCATAAGTTCCTTCAAGTCTACCTTGATGACTGGACGGTGTATGGACTAGTGAAAGACCATTGTGACAATTTGTGGTTGATGTTTGAAAGATGTCAGCAAGTGTGGATATCCCTCAACATCAAGAAGTGTCTCTTCACTACTCCATTTGGAACCTTGTTGGGGCATATCATATGTAAGGAAGGACATCTTACTGGTGGATCCTACCAAAGTTTTTGTTATTGTGGGATTGGGGGAGCCTACCAACCAGAGCACAGTGCATGGATTCCTTGGGCATATGGGGTACTACCAGAAATTTATCAAGGGGTATGCCAAGATCACCGTGCCATTGGAAGAGTTACTAAAACAAAAAAGTGCATTTCACTTAGGGAGAGGCGCAGAATAAGCAATTTGATACATTGAAAGGATAAGCTTATCACTGTGCCCATATTACACTTTCCTTCTTGGGATAAGCCATTCCATGTACATGTTGATGCTTCAGGGATGACCATTGGAGCAGTCTTAGCACAACCTAGTGAGAAGGATTTGTTGACCACCCCTTTTTATGTTTTTCTAGCAGGAAATTAACACCAACAGAACAAAACTACACTACTACTGAGCATGAAGCACTATCAATGATCTACATGCTACACAAATTTAGGCAATATCTTTGGAAACAACCTTCATATTCTACACAAACCACATGGCATTAAAGTACTTGGTTAACAATACCCATTTTACAAGGGCACATATGTCGGTGGGTCTATTGTTTCAAGAATTTGAGTTTACAGTTGTTGTGAAACTAGGAAAGAGTAACTTAGGACCTGACCATTTATCAAGGATTGATTCAGGAGAGGACACATAGAGCATTGAGGATACTATGCTAGATGCACAACTGTTTAGGTTGTGGTGCATGCCCTTTGAATTAGAAGATATTGTTGTGTTTCTCAAAATGGGTGTGGCACCAAAAGGAATGAAGACCTTGGAAAGAAAACAGTTAGCCATATGCGTGTGTGCCCTACATGCTAATTAGTGGAGACTTATACAAAACTAGGTTATGATGAGGTTTTGTCCTGTGCATGTTAGAACATGAGCCCATTGCAATCATGGAGGAAGCACATGGTGGGATTGTAGGAGGGAACTATACAGGGAATACCACCACATGGAAGATTTTACTCATAGGATTTGGTGGGAGAGTATCTACCAGGATTGCATTGAATTTTGTAAGGCCTGTGACCATTTCCAATGCCTTGGCAAGCCAGGAAAAAGAGATGAGATGCCCTTGAGACCTATAGCTAGCACAAAACCATTTGAAAAATGGGCAATTGATTTTGTAGGACCAATTTCACCTACTGCATGAAGGACTGGTTCACACTATATCATTACTTACACTGATTACTTAACAAGATGGGTGGAGGCAGCACCTACAAGGGATTGCACAATGGTGACAGCTGCTAGATTGATATGGGAGAACATAATCAGCAAGTATGGATGTCCTTTAATCTTGACTAGTGACATGGGTACACATTTTTTGAATGAGATTGTTAGGATTTTTTTGGTAGAGTTTATGGTGGCCCATCACAAGACCACCCCTTATCACCCCAAATGAAATGGAACTGTTGAGGCATTTAACAAGATATTAAGCCACACACTGACCAAAATTTGTGATGTGGGAAGACAAGATTGGGATGACAAGGTATCAGCCATTCTATGGGCATACATGACAACCTATAAGATATTGAACAAGGCCACACCATTTTAATTGGTGTTTGGCATGGAGGCTATTTTACCAGTTGAATTTATGCTACCATCACTGCGTATTGCCTATGTAGGAGGGTTAGCTTGATGAAAATCACTTCAAGAGTGCATGGAGAAATTAACGTAGTTGGACAAAAGGAATCACTTGCTAGATGGAGTCAGAAGACTGAAAAGGCATGAAAAAAATCATGGCATGATCATCATATTAAAAACAAACAATTCGAGGTTGGGCAGATGGTTTTGTTATATGACTCCAAGTTTATGCGCCATCTTGGGAAACTCCAAGTCCATTGGTTAGAATCATATATCATCTCACACATCCTTGATTCAGGTGCATGCCAGTTACAAGCACCGGATGGAACACGGTTACCAGGCCATTTCAATGGGAGTAGGTTGAAGCCATACTATAAATAAGTCTTCCTTGTGTTTATAAATAAGGTAGTATTTCCATTTAGCTTAGGATTTCCTTTAATGCATTTCTTTTCCTTGTGTTTCCCCTTCTCGTTGCTTGTTCCCTTTATTTTTGTTTTTTTTTTGTGCACCTTGTGCGCACTGGTAGCCACTTATTATTTTCAAAAGGTTATGTATGCATAGAGGACCACACATCTTTTTTTGTGTGGGGTGGAGTAATGCGAAGTAAAATGGAAGCTGGTAGTGGAAGTTGTGTTTTGATGGCCCAGATTGAAGGATAAAAAAAGTGTGTAGTGTGGAAGAGTGCATATGTAGAAAAGGTGGACATAAGGAGTTTGGTGTCAGGATAACTTTACAAAGACCACATACAAAGGATGAGAAGCACAAGAACAACATGAGGTAGGTGAGGGAAAAAATCAGGTTAAGGACAGAAGAAGTGCCTTTGGTGCTACAAGCACATATGTGAGGATCTTCTATCAGTAAGGATTTTTACGCTCCAGAAGGTTGTAGATATTTTTCACGCATAGGATAGGGCATGGGGGTAAGAGTGCTTAAGGTTGGATTTAGTGGAAAAATATACCTTTATTGTAAAAGTGCGTTGGTAGGTGGCATATCATTTATTATGGGAGATGAGAAAAAATCTATAAGTAGAAGGTCAGGCACATTATTTTTTACCTTGCAATTACGATATCGAAGAGCTCTTGTGAACTAGGGCATCCGTGAAAGAATATTTGTGTGAAGGAAAAATTGTGAAAATCTGAGTGCGTGACTAGTGTGATTTGCAACCAGAGTGGAAGAAGTACACGGGCATAGGGAAGAAGGTTTCAGGAGAGTACGTCATCTTATGGAAGGGTTGTCTAGGTTAGGGTTCTGCAGCTAGGGCACAAGAGTAAAGGGATTTTTTCATGAAGGTAAGCCACATATTTGAGCAGAGAAAGGAAGAGGAGCAAGGAAGAGTTTTTTTTTTTAGTAACCTGATAAGAAGATGGCACCAAAGAAGGAAACCGTCTCACCAAAGAGGGGTAAGGGCAAGGGGAAAGAGGTGATTTCCACTAGCTTCAATGAGGAATGGTATGTAGAGATGCAATACCCACATGGCATGTGTCTCTCAGAAAAGAAGTGGGTATCCCATGTAAGGAAAATGGTAGTAAGTGATTATAACCATCAAAAAGCACCACATAGAAAGAGATGGTGTTGGAAATGGTTAGACCTACAGACAAAAGGACACCTGATGGAATTCCCATCTATGATGATGAATTCAAGGTGCAAATGGAGAAGGCTAGACTATTACAGCTATATGAGTTGCCCTATTTTGGTAAAGCTGAGTGGTTGTACCAATGGCTGATGTCACGCATACATGAAGACCATTTCTACTTCACGGGGAAAAGAATGAGGATAACTCCCCAACTTGATCTCCAAATTTACTAGTCTTACCTGCGAGGGTGATTCATTTGATGATGACTTGGAGGAAAAAGAGGCCATAAAGAAAACTGTGGAGGCCTATGACTATAAGAAGGGGTCACACGATACTTTGACATTTCTATGATTTCTGAATCCTATGATGAGGATGGCCACGCACTTAGTGACCAATTTGAATGGATAGGAGAGGTGGACACAGATCAACAAGTCCTAGTTAAACATGTTTTGGAAAATATATCAGAAGGAACCATCTACAACCTCTCAGCATTCATAGCAAAGGAGATCATCAGTGTCACACACGATGGGGAGAAGATCATGTTTGGTAATGTCCTCCTTACCATCATGTTTTCAGAAATTGGAGTGCCCGATGGGCCAGAGAAATTTGTATGGGAGTACCCAGATGAGAACCCCTCCCCTGCCAAGAGATTTGAGAAATATACTTGTGACAACATGACGTCCACCCACAAGGCATGCCTAGAGAAATGGTATAAGTGAATGCACGACATGTTCGAGGTTGAGTGGAGGATACCTAAAAAATTTCCAGTGCTAGTTCAAGGAGAAGCTGAGTTTTATTTATAGCAGCACTTTTGCATTGGAAGGTTCACTCTGTAAGAAGGGACCAAGATCCCATGGTGTAATCTATTGTTCTCCTTCACTGCACAATATTTCCAAGCTGGGGTCAATCACTTCAAGGAGGCCAAAATACTAAGGTTCGACCTTAGTGAGGTGGACCAAGACCACCATGAGCTATGCAGAAAGCTAGTATACCCCAAGAAGCACACTTATGTGGAGAAATATGTCTCCCATGAGGTGCATATGATAAAACTTGTGATGTTGCCAATTGTTGAAAGGACCACAAGAGGGTATACCTATGCATTAGGCCTAAGTATGAGAAAGGAACCTACATGGAGAATGATGTCTCCATCCTAGAAGACCCCACCCTAAGGAAGAAGGCCACGTCGAGGAAGAGGGAGAGAGAGGAGCCCCTAGAGAAGAAGGCACTGAGTGTACAAACAACACAATCTATTGTGGTGCAGGAGTTAGGCGCGAAGCCAAGCACATATACTCGGAGGAAGAATTCCCCCATTACGGAAAAAGAAAATACACCTAAGGAAGAGGCGCTAGAGCAAGAAGAGACCCCTGAAAATGAAGAGTCATCCAAGGAAGGAGTCACCTGCTGAAGAAGATGAGAAGAAATAATCCCCTATACTGGAGTCGCCAGTTAGGAAGAAGTGAAAGGTAGCGGAGGAGGTAGACTCAGAAAGAACGGAGAGCTTGGAAGCCTACAGAGGTGAAAGGGATGATGACGAGCATGAAGAGGCTCAGTACTATCATGTGTACGATGTACATGACTCAGAGGAGGAAATGAAGAAAAGATGCTCATGGTAAGGGGGGAAGTGAGGAGGTAAACACTAAGGATCAAAGGACCCCAAGCCTCACCAAGGAGCAGATAGAGGAGGCCACAGAAATGGAAGTAGTAGGCATAATAAAGGACTTGGTGGAGCAGGAGGTAGAGCATAACATTGATGAAGTGATCAAAGAGATATATGAAGAGAGTGTAGGAAAGGAGTATGGGAGCATGGGTGGAGATCCCAACTTAGCAATAAGTTTTCCAAAGGAAGCATGCACAGGAGGGAAAAGGTGTGGTAGTGTGCAGGAGCAAGGGAATGGCTTATATTAATTATCCAAATAAGGTACTACGCACACGCTTCCAAAGTACCATGCCTACAGACCAAATCCTTGCATGGTCTTCATTCAAAGAAGAAGGTGCATACCCACGAATGAGGAAGATGTTATCTTGGGATTTTGAGTCCCATGTTGATGAGCCCAGAATTCGAGGTCAACAAAGGGGCATTGATGAAGATACCAGAGACCAAGGGAGTAAACCCTTTGGTAAATGCTCAACAACTATCCAATGAGCAATTCTGCAATGCACTCAACAAGGTATCAGTGGAGGTTGAGGTGAGACTCTTTGGGAAGGAATGATAGGGTAAGGTTCCTTGGAGGAGAGCTAGAGAAGAAGAATGAAGATATCATTGAGAAGAGTAAGGATCTAAAGTAGGAGGAGCTGATCAATGCACAGTTAAGGCATGAACTAAGGGAGGAAAAGGTGAAGGTACATGAGGTCTACAAAAATATAGAGATGATTACATATGCCATTATCTTGAAGCATCCAGACCTGGCCCCACCTGAGTAGAAATATGAGTCAACCTTGTAATGCTTGGAAGACTTAACCCGCATCCTTACCATGGAAAGGCGGCCGCTCACACTAGAATCAACATAAGAGGCATTGTGCACAGAAGGAGGAAGAAAGGATAAATATCAGGGAGACAATTACATGGTATTCTGAACTCCTTTCCGCTATACAGACCACCACATGAATGGTCGAGGCCATATATGATAATTGCGCTGACAGAGACAGGGTAACAAGTATACTAGTTGCTACACATGAGGTGGATCTGAAAGAATTCTAAGAAAATAACAAGGGAAACAAGGTAGAGTGAGATAAAATCCTAGCCAAATTTGAGAAGAAATTGGAAGAAATCAAAACCTTGTGAGGTTTGGTTAAAAATCAGCTTAAGGAACTGTACACCCCCAGGTCACTCACAGAATGGATGTGTTGGATGACCTTAGCAAGTAGCTGGAAGGGATTGTAGATATGCTGAATGCTAAGGGTGATGAATTGAGCTTTGAAGAGGTGAGCACTCTAGTGGGTGACCTACTCCAATAGGCGCAGGGTGAAGTGGATGCCTGGGAGAAGATTGAGGAAAAAATGAGGAAGGAGTTCCCACTCCTCTTGCAACAATAGCAAAAATTCTTCCATGATTAATTCCCATTTTTCCATTCTTTCATTCTTCATTCAAATTATACAAGTCCCACCATTATTTATTCTTTGAGGAAGCAGGATGTTTCTAAGGACAAAGAACAAGCTTAGTGTGGGGTGATGTTGCACCTCAAATTATTGGCTAAGTACCAAAAGGATGCGTACACGTTTAGGAGAAATAAGAAGAAGGGTGCATGGGGAGAAGCCCGTAGGACAAAGAGTTTTTAAAGGGTTTAGGAGAGACTAGGGTGCACGCAAGGAGACAGTACATAGGATCTAAGGACTTATCCATATTCAACATTCTAGAGGCACTTGAGGAAAAATGTGACCCGACTAGGCATGCCGAGTGGATAAGGTGCCATCCTGGAGACTTGATGGTTAAGAAAAGGATATTCCATGTAGGGAATATTCCTAGGAAGACATCATTACAGAAAGTGGAGAGCTCAGAACATGGATAAAAATTCACTAATGAAGGACCACATGGACACTTGGCATGTGATCTACTCCTGAAGGAAGGCATGGTGGTGGGTACTGGACCTATAAGAAGAGATGCTTGGGTAGAAGAAGAGACACCAAGATATATATGGATAGACATATAGCATGGAAAAATGGGGAAGCTCTCCAGAAAGTATTAGGAGGCCCTAGGATTGGGGGTTTTTATTAGGGAGTTGCAAGAAGGTCATCATATCTAAGGGATGGGTTATAAAATTTATGTAAATAAGGGGGGCATAGCTAGGAATCCTAATATATGAGTTAGATATTTGTTTTAACATATATTGTATGGGTCTAGATCCCTGGCAATTACTGTATTTGACCTAGCATGGCCCTTTGAATGTAATGTGGTTATTTAGCACTCTTGATCAATATATATATATATATATATATATATGATATATATCTTGTTCATATCTTGGTGCAAACCCTAGTGTCATTTCTTCATATTATGAATTAGATATGTTCTTCATAATCCATGTTGTGTTGTTTCTCTCATTTTCATGCATGGGTATAAGGATATGGTAGCTCATGTTGTACTTTTACATGAATATCTACTTTTCTGCAACTAATCCTCTAACAATGGAAAGATCTTCTCACAATGCTCACATAAAAAAGGGGCTCGGTGCTTGCGCATGCCTCAGGTGAGCACCCAACGCCAACTGGGTGATAGGCCTGCGCGCATGGGGTTAGAAGTTAGTAGGTGGATAAAAATGACTACAACTTTTGATGGTATTTTGTGGTTTTTTAGCTAAATATTTTAATAATAAATCCCTCTATTCTGCGATCTAAGCTAGTTCACGAAAAGTAATGTTTTCCTTAATTTTCTTCATATCTTCTACAATGTTATAGCTAGTTTTAATAATACATGAAGAAGATTCTTATGGACGGGGCTCACTTCCTTAAATAGGTGGAGGATCATTATTATCCTTTGGATTATGTGGAATTGTGTTGCTTCTTGGAGCTGTAGAAGTGGTGTTATATGCCTAATTTATTAGTGCAAAGTTACTCTTTTGGTACTATTGAAATGCATGTATCTCATCTGTGTTTTCTTCTGGATCATTTTCCTCTTGCAAGGAAAAAATAGGTATCTATTAAATGGCGGGAAAAAATGTGTCTAGAAATTGTTCACTCTTATCATCTATTCAACTAGGGTACCGAGGCAGCGAGTAAGGGACACACCAAGACTGAAACACAACAAATAGAACTAAAGGGGATACATGGACCGTTATGATCGCATACCCCAAGGGAAGTAACCCTTACACTAGGACAACCTAAGGTTTCAAAGTCCCTATGTCGAAGAAGAGGAAGGAACCCTGTGGAGGTATCAACACTCTAGGAGAAGATTATGAACAAAATAAGAATGCAATATATATGCTAACCGAAGTAAAGAATGTAACATAAAGGAAATGAAATGAAAAATGTTAACCTAACATGTGCATAAAATACTAATCTGAAATATATTATGTAGTAAATGTATGAGACTACTCTTTACAAAATGACAAGTCGGGTTAGAGCACTTACCTATTGGGGGTGGTCGCTGATGCATCTATATCGCAAAGGACCATACCCAAAGAGAGAACACATTTTGGGTGGAGAAGGGGAAACAATCAAGTCCTAGCTCACTATAGATGACCCAAAAGTGCAAGCAAACCAATCCAAGAAAGAAGAATCTCCAATCCGAGAGCCAAGATGTAAGAAATCCAAGAGCTAAGTGAGCAGATGCATGTTAGTGCGTAAGAGAGCAAAGTTAATGGCGAAGTTCCTTGGTTGATCTGATGTGATGATGATGATGTGAAAATGTGAGTTGGGATCTTTATACTCGATGCCAAATTAGCCTCGTAGGGTGAGGGCGTCGACCAAGGGATTTGAATTTGCACCTGACGCAATCGCCCGCGGGTGATGGCGTCAGCGAAGGATGAAAAAATAAAATGGAGTGTGCAATACGTCATGGGAAGAAAAGATAATGCAAGGAAGAAGTAGTGAAATCATAAGTGAGAAAGGTGTCGGAAGAATTGTAGGGAAAATAAAAAGATAAAAGTAGAAGAAAGACATAAATGAGACCGTAATCTGTTTTCTCTCCATTTATCATCCCTTACCCAATGGTTACATGAATAACCATACCCTATCCCGAAACAAGCCCCTTAAGGCACTAGTTCCATAGATAGATGCATTAGTGACCTCTAACCTTGAAAAGATAAATGGTTAGTAACAAGTATGAAAATAGAAATCCTAAAAATTAGGTGTTTACATATTCCCCAATCATTGACTACTATATGTCGCAATAGTGAAACATGGGGTAGTTAGCAGAAAGAAAACAATACATAACACTGAAAAATGTTGAAAGTGAAATAAAGAACTATTTGAAATGAAATATACTTATCAATGCGTACATGATAGTATCAGTCATCCTACCTCATACAGGAACAATCCATGGTGTTAGAACCATGGAAAAGAAAAAATAAAAAGAAACAATAGAGGGTCATCAATAAAATAAGACATAAATCACCTAGCTAGGGGCCCATGGGATGTGATGTCATGGATTCATAGAATTGGAGATATAGGGTCAGAAAACATGATATTTTTGGCCAAGGAGTGGAAGATGGTTTTGTAATATGTCAAAATGAATAAGATAAGATCATGATCTCAATTCAATTGATGATAGATTTTTCGGAGATCGAGAACTAAAATTACGGGAATGTAAATATTGAGGACCATCACAAAAAAATTGAAATAGAAACACTAGGTTTATATAATATTTTTGATTTTATTTGCTTATTACTATTTTTGGAATTAAGAGAACTGAGCTCTAGAATTCCAAATTTGGAGATTAGCGGGACGATATGGCACGAGTACGAGGAGGAGGAAGAGACCGACGAGGAGCACGCGGCGGCACTCGACCACGAGTAAGTCGTTGCATTTAATTTCACTAGGTAGATTAGGAGCAATTTGGTATTTTTAAGGTTATGAAGGTATTAGGGCACTATTATGAGTCAAACTTGTGTCATTAAAAAGCGTAGGAAAAAATACAAGTGGATTTGGGAGGGATTTTATTTTTTACTTTGTCGTTTTATAGATTTTTACATTTAAATTTTAAAATTCACATGGCCGTACGGATTTAGATGCCATCGGCACCCCCCTGAAAAAATAGGGCCGATGGCATCGAGAGGATTTGGAAATTTTACAGGGGCCAATGGTGTATGCGAGAGGGCTAATGGCATAAGAATATGTAGAAAAGGGCATGTGAATTATTGTGATTGCTTTAGATTTTAATTTAACTATTTGTGATGAATCTAATGCCTAGATTTTGTTGATTTGTGAATGTATGAGGATCAGAGGATCCACCTATGGCGAGGGATTGACATAGCATGGCTTAATGACATGATTTCCGGATTGATGGATGCAAAGATAACATAACTTGCATGGATGGATATTTTGGGGCATCATATAGATGCCGAGGATACCGTTGAGCCTAGATTTGTTGCAGATGGTTTTGGCTGCATGGGAGCCTCGGGCCAACACCTCTCGGTGGTGCGCAAGCGAGACAATGGAGATGACTGTGACACTTCAGATATGTGCACAGGATATTGGGCTTTTCAGTAGAGGGAGCTCACATGTATTATGATCTCATCATGGATATTTTCAGAGAGGAGATCCCTGGTCGTATGGGCCACAGGTAGCGAGACCTATGATGAGGGGATACTTAGCATTAGATGCAGTGCAGTGCATGTGCTACAGAGATTCTAAGATAGCTGGAAGGTGGTTATGGGTATTACCATGTGGTACACATATTGTTTCACAAGGTAGATGTGACCAATCTATTATTTTTTGTGGCTATATGTAGAGATTTTATTGAGCATGATGTTTTATTTAGATGGGGGACCACTATATGGGTGTAGTTGGTGCAAGATTTATGCACTGGGTTCGACGGAGGGTGCAGAGGACCATAGGTCCAGTGATATTGCTGAAAGATTGGATATGAGATATTTCCCATGTATAGGCCCACAGAGATGCCCCTGGCCATAGCAGCAGATGCCTCATGAGTAATTCAGTGGGCACAGGGCCGATAATGAGAGCACTTCAAACATACCTACTGCTATGATAGGTACATCCAAATGAGGTCATATGGGAGCCCTATACATAGGGAATGTTGATCAGTGGCCCAACTGGCCACAGGAGAGGACTTGGAGGCAGTGGAGGAGGTGACAAATCATTATTTGCATTGTGTAGAGACCCATCTGGTGGACAAGGTATCCTAGACAATTTGGGAGGCCCAAGCATCGCTATGATACCACCACTACCAACTTACAGATAACGACATGCGAGAAAGGTTGTGAGTGTAGACGATAGAGTACTAATCACTACTGACTACCTGGCTAGTACGAGCCACAGGCAGAACATGGCCGGAGGTAGAGATAGAGAAGTGGGGTAGTTCAGGACCCACCATAGATTATTGCGGTGGAGAGCTCAGATGAGGGATCTGATGGAGGACCTGCTAGTCCGGACCCACAGGTGGGAGAGATAAACACAACTAGTCCTAGCACCAGAGAGAGAGAGAGAGGAGAGACAACCAAGACCATGGTAGAGAGAGCACAAGATACATCGCCCAAGAGGTGGTTACTTGACATCATTATGAATGGAGATGGCCCTACAGCTATAAGACATGCCTAGGACCCGCCATAGAGGAGATGTGATTTTGGTGCCTTTAGATAGATGGGCACAATATGTCGGTTGGAGATCTAAGTGATTTGATGAGGCAGAGGTGATATTGGGCAGCCATGGAGATGGTGAGACCATCATTGTCGAGTGAACTGAGAAGCCAGGTATGAATGATGATAAATTTAGTTATGAATGTAGATGATTATATTTTATGACTATATTGGTATTGATGTGTGAATTTTTGGTTTTATAGAGTGGACGAAAAAGGAGTGATACTCCTTGATAGAGAGTGCACACCACAAAATCCTAGATCCAGTATTGGACATTCAGGATACCTCAGTCATGGTGGACCCCACAACACCATTGGTTGGTGAGTCACTAGAGGGAATTTCGGTTGCTTGGGGAGGCTTGCCAGGACATGCTAGAGATGGAGAGATGCACAGGCGATGACTAACATAGACAACATAGATCTGATGTTGCAGAGCTTATTGCAGGAACATGGTGCCTTGGTTCAGGAGTATGAAACACGCCTATCAGATGTCAGGAGCACTGCAGAGAGGATTACGAGAGTAGAGGCACAATTGTGAGAGCACATAGGAGAGGCCTCTAGAGCCTGATCTAGGGCAGAGTCTCTAGCTCACACAACCTAAGCATCTAGCATAACACCTTCCACACAAAGCATCCAGAGACCCCCCAAGGGGGTGAGGGTGCTTGAGCCACCTATTTATTGATGATGTACTATGATGGATTATGATGTATTTTTTCAGTGTATAAAACTTATTCGAGAGGTTATATGAATATATGTATGTATTTATGTATGTATGTATGTATGTATGTATTTTTGTATGTATGATGATTTTGATTATGATGGTGTTGTTATTGATGTTGATGAATGATGCTTTACTTATCACTTTACTTTCTTTCCTCATACATGTATGTGGTATTACTTATGATACTTAGGAAAAATGATAATGATATTTAGGAAAGATCCAATGAGAGGAAAGATAAATCCAAGCAAGATCAAGGACCTAAGTGAGGATACACAACACCACGACGTGCCTTCGAACTAAGAAAGGCTAGGGTGAATCAAATCCAAAGATAGGCGGAATCAACACTGCGACACTCCAACTATAGGAGATGTCAGGGAAAAAGAGAGGTGTTGATAAGCCCAAGTGGGGAAAAGAGCCCAAGTAAGGATATGAGAGTTTTAAGATGGAAAACCCCAAGGGGAACTGTGAGCCCAAGAGAAAGTGAGAGCTCAGAGCCAAAATATGAAATCAAGGTATTTCTTGGAGATGCTTAGCCAAGAGGGTGATTTTATGTAGATATTAGTGATGATTTCGGAATGTGAAGATTCAGACACAAGTCATGAGGTCACTTAATAACATGTTACGTAATAGCTACCTGCTGATGGACTTCAAATCATGTGGCAAAATAAAGTTTCATCTATTTGGTCCTCCATCTGAGAGAGAATGGTGTGCTTAATATCATAGAGAGTGGGATGAGGCTCAGGATGAGGTGGAGGCCCATATGTAGGTTGTGGTCTATATGGTATAGGCGAAGGTGGGAGGCTCCAAGAGGAGTCAGATCTACATTTGTTTCCATGTGAAGAGGAGACTCAAGAATCGGGTGCTTACCGCACATAACTGGTAGTTTGCGCCAGTATGTAAGCAATAGCCATGGTGTGAACAATATAATGGGGCCGAGGCGGAATATGCCATGTAGTCCTTTCGAGACCTGATCTCTTATAATCTCAACTTCAAGATTTTTCATGTGTCATATGTAATATCTCCAATCAAATACATCATGCCCTACAGCCTCATGCCATGTGCAATATGTATCTGCCCCATAAGGTTGAAGAGCCATAAGGGAAAGAGGTAGGGAAGGATGTAAATGACCAGTATGGGTCGGCATGGATGATGTTAGTACATCTAGTGCTTTTTCATCCATAAGGTCATCGGATTCGTAGTCGAAGCTAGATATACACTCGCCTTCCTTTAGATGAGGAGGTGTGTTATGTGATCTAATAGTATCATGAGAATAGGATGAGGTTGGAGAAGCTGTCTGAGGCTTAGGTACTGATCTATTAGGAGGCTTAACCGATTGTGAGGAGTCTTCTTACACCAGAACGACATTCACATCATAAGCTAGTGTGCTTTAAAGGGTGGTTTGGTAACGTTGGAATTTTTTGTCCCATATTTGGACATAACTGGCCAAATGGAAATCATCCAAGGCATAACCATCATCATAATCAGTGGTAGAGGTGTCTATAATGCAAGATTTGACCATGGTTTCTAGTTGAACCTTTTTCTTGTGAAGATTGAGGTGTACGTGAAATAGTAACAAGAATTTTTGGATCCTTTTTATGAGGTCGAAAATTAGGAGGAAGTTTTGAGATGAAAATATATGGTAGATCGGAGGTATTAATCCTAACAATAATCTCATTGGGCTCATCGTCATCAAAATCCAAAATATTGGGAGGTGTGCGCCTGACCAATTTTGGATGACCCTGTGAAGAAACTCAACAAGATAATTAAAACATTGATATTCACGGAATGGGATTCGTTATAGTTCTTGAAGGGTTGGGAATTTATACATCCCCTTTTGTTGGAGAGTATCATAATTCCAAGGATTTGGGTCGCCTTGGATTTTATAGATTGCCCCTTGATGTGCAAACTCGACACATTGGTATGCAGAAGAGGCGACCACACACATACAATGGGTTCAAGGTTGACTGAGGAGGATATTATAAGATAGGGGGAAGTTAAATACCAAGACCTTCACGATGTACGGTCCTAGGAGGAATAGTGAGAGGAAGCCAAATTCAACCCATGGGAGGCATCTTCTGATAATCATATCCCTAACAAGTAGAATGCATGGTTTTGAGGTTGTCTATACAGAATCCAAGATCTTTAATGAAGTTTATAGATGCCACAAAAGTGCCAAAAACATCATAAATGAGGGTGCACTTGACTAGAGGATTGTCTTCCCAAAGCAAGAGATCATTTGGAATCATGGTAGCTACGGGAAAATTAATGTTGGCTTGAATGCCAATGGTATGATCCATACAAATGGATATTTCCTCACATTGATGGCTAATACTTGCTTCTGAACCTTGTAATGTAGGATACTACCCAAAAGTAGGAGGGAAGGGAATGTTCATGTCAAAAAGTGCATTCATAAGTCACTCATGATGGATAGGTGATGTACACATGATTTATAAGAAGGATTTAGATAAATAATTTAAGACAATGCTTCCAAAAGATCCCACTCTTCATGGATAGGCTGAGATGTGGTCTAAGAGTGTTTAGGATCCTCTAAAAAATATTCAGTATTGATTAGAGATACTTTAGAAAAAAAAAAAATTTATGTTCAACACCATTGGCCTAGCCAAAGGCATTTGTGATTAGAGAAATAGTTCTATATGCCTTTGGTCCTATAGTAGTTCTATCACAAGGGCTGATGGAATGCATAGGAGATGATATTTTAACTTTAGGAATTTTATTTTGAGAGACACAAGGGTAAATGACTTTTTGAGTCCTAGGTTGAGTTAATGGAGGGTATTTAGGTTCTATGTATGTTATCACACACCTCACATCATTTATGGATACTATTTTATCAAGAGGATAATAAGTATAAACCCTATTCAATGTGGCATTCTCTATTTTCTTAGATATTTCACTTGAACTATGATTAGGCATAGGGTTAAATAAAACCTTGAGTTATTCATTAGCTTGATTAATGACATTATGATGATCATTTTGTCTTTGGACATTACGAGCCTTGACCACCTTAGTCAAATGCTCCCTAGGAATAGCCTCATGGTTAAATTGAGGACCTAAGAAGAAGGTGATGTCATTCATGTGAAGGGTATGATATTTCTCATGATAATGACCTCAGTTATCATGCCACCAATAAAACTTTTTCTCATCATGCCATTAGGCGATAGGTTGAGAAGGATCAAGGATTTGACTAAATGTCTTAGGCATGCATCATCTCAACTCATCCTTGGTCAATGAATGATAATAAATAGGTTGGTTTTATATTATTATCTTTTTTATTGATATTAAATACATTTCTATTTACAGAAGCCATAGAAGGAAAGGTATCTAAGACTTCGACATCTGTGGCATTATTGGTCTTTGATTTTTGAAGGATTAGAATCTATTTATTTTTCTGAGTCTTAGGAGGAGCTCCCTCAAACTACCTCATGAGGTAATCTCATATTTTATCTTGTTCAAAATCTTCATCCAACGAAGTATGATAAAAATTCCTAACCTTATATTGAAGGTGGGGTTCTAGGGCTCAAAGGAAGAGTTGCAAAAGGCTATGATTCAACATATTGTGTTTTTCTTAATAGATAAGGTCTTCCAAAGTTTGATGAATTCTTGAGCTGATTTGTTCTCATGTGTATTGACAGTTAATGAAATCTTTGGTGTTATTTTAAGGTAAATCATGATTTTGGAATTCATTAACTAAAGTTGTTACTATGGATTCTAGCTCTAGTATGGAATTAGGGGATAAAGTGTGATATCATTCCAAGGCATCCCTAGTAATATTCTTAGCTAGAATTCTAGTGGTAGCATAAGAGTTAACTTTGATCCACTCGTCATAAAGTTTCCAAAGGATTTAATGTGTAGAGTAGGATCGTTTGATCCATCTTATGAAATATAAGGGACAATGCCTCCAATATCCATGCTATAAATGTAAGGTGATAGAGGCTCTTATTGGACTACCCACAAGAACTTGTTGTGAATGGGAGGTTAATAAATAGGTGCCCCATTAGGTCCATTGTATAAGGATGGGGGAATTGTACCCCTAGGTACTGGGTTAGGACCATTTACCATTTGAACCATATTGGTTTACATTTAGAAGAATTGGATCATAGTGGGGTTTTTTGTATAACTTATTTTGTCTGTAAGGTAGAGGATAATATTAGTGGGGTTAGAGATAGAGGCATTTTCAGATGATCCTGCCATAGTATCCTTCCCACTTTCCACCTATTATCATTTTTTTGAGATACAAAATAAAGGATATGTTTTTGGATTACTAACTCAGGTTCCTCTTTCTATTGAGGAAACTTATCAAGTAATTTTAGGATCTTAAGCAGAAGATTTGAAATGTCCTCAATTTGAATCTCTTCCTCTTTATCCCCCAAGATATTGATGTTGTGAGTATTATACTTATTCTTATTATATACTATCACATAATGGTATAATTAGAAAGGAAGGCTAGATTTAGGTGTTTAATTTCTAAATATGAGTGTTCACTAGATTTAGAGAGCCCCAGGCAAAGATAATCTATGATAGAGTGTTGATCTGGTTGAGAAGAAGCTCTGAAAATAGGTTACTGACACAATTGGCCCTACAAAAATGGTTTCATATGGGCTAAAGGCATCTGTGATGAAGTGTGGATAGAACATATAGGACCATCCCTGTACATAATTGACACTAGGGCTGATGGCGTCTAGCAAAATTGATTTTTAGGGTTTTTTGGAATTTTTAAAGACTAAAACAAGACTAAAATGAAAATTGTTTATTTTAACAAGTTGTTCTTGATCAAAATGTGTAAAATAAAATTCACATTGGGTTCACCAACGATGTATGGCATGAAAAATTATGTCCAAGACACAGTGGACTCTTATCATCCATTCAACTAGGGTATCGAGGCAACAAATAAAGGACACACAAAGACTGATACACAACAGATAGAATTAAAGGGGGTACAGGTACCCCTATGATTTCATACCCAAAGATAATTAACCGTTACACTAGGATAACCTAAGGTTTCCAAGGCCCTACGTAGAATAAGAGGAATGAATCCTATATAGCTATCAACACTATGGGGGATGTTATGAACAAAATAAGCATGCAATATCTATGCTAATTGAAGTAAAACATGTAACACAAAGTAACTAAAATACAATATGCTAACCTATCATGTGCATAAAATATTAAGCTAACATATAGTATGTAGAAAATGTAGGAGATTGCTCTAGATACAAAATGAAATTTCCAGTTAAAGCACTTACCTGCTGTGAGCGGTCGTTAATGCATCTATCTCCCAAAGGACCATACACCGAGAGAAAAAAAAATTTAGGTGGAGAATGGGAAGCAATCTAGTATTATCTCACTATAGATGACCTAAAAGTGAAAGCAAACCAATTCAAGCAAAAATAATCTCCAAGCCAAGAGTCAAGATGCAAGAAATCCAAGAGCTAAGTGAGCACAAGAGAGAAAAGCTAATGGAAAGTTCCTTTTGATCTGATGTGATGATGATGTTTTGAAAATGTGATTTGGGATCTTTATATTGACGTCATTTCCAACAAGTGATGACATCGGCCAAGGAATTGAATTTACACTAACATAATCACTCACAAGCGATGGCGTTGGCCAAGGATGAAAAAGTAAAAAGGAGTGTGTGATGTGTCATGAAAAATGAAGATAATGCAAGCCAAAAGTAATGAGGACATAATAAAGTAAGGTTCCAGAATAATGTGAGGAAAAAGAAGAAGATAAAAGCAGAAGAAATACATAAATGGGACCGAAAGTTGTTCTCTCTCCATGTATCATCCTTAACCCAATGATTACATCAATAACCATACCCCTATTCCAGAAGGAGCCCCTTAAGGCACCCATTCCAGAGATAGATGCATTAGTGACCTCTAACCTGAAAAAGATAATTTTTTAGTAATATGTATGAAAAATAGAAAGCTTAAAAAAGAGGTGTATACATCTACCATCATATCAGGACTAGGCGGTTTGGTGTTATTTTCTATGTTAGATGATCTAGTAATATCATCAACATTCTAAACTATTTCAAAATTATATAACTCGTTTTGTAATACTTAAAAGGAATGAAAAAATTATATACAGTCTAACTCCAAATGTCTAGATGTATTATGTACTAAACACCAATAAGGAAACGTAGTTTCACATAAATTTATCTCTGGCAACATTTTTTGGGAGGACTCTTCTTGGTTTTTTATTTTTGTTGAAGGGTATATTATTATACATCTGATAGCTATAATTATTATTAGGACCTCCATCTCCCATGTTTCCCACCTATCATTGTATATTCTATAAGTATTGGCTTAATTTTCTCATTATGCTCTGGATGGAATCCGTTTCTCTCTTTGTAGTTTCTAGACTATTTGCTTGAGAATTGGAGTGACTAATAGTGACCAAATCTTGACTATATCACTTGTTTATGGATCAACAAGGGGTGTTGGATTAAAAAAACCTAAGTCTTTATTGGGGTGATGTAAATGATGGGAAAGGCATTCAGAACTAGGTTTTGTATGGTATTTGGCACATTTGGTTGGCCTAGGAAGTTGATTCAGGTTTAAATTATGAAAAGAGACTGCAACATACTCATGTGGGTGCATTTACTCATCAATCTGGATGGCCTCTGAATATGAATTTCCTAGGTTATTCATATTTTGAGACCTTATGAACATTGTAGTCATAGGATCCAAAGCATTCTTATAAATTTCCAAGGCCAGGTCTAATGTGGGCTTATATGGATATGTGGTCATGCTATAGACCTTCCTAAATATTTCATAGAAGGATATGATGGTTCCTTAGCATCCCTTTTTAGAGTGGTAAACTTTTGGCAAATGATGGTTGGGTTGGTGATCCTTCAGAACTAGGAGAAAAATATATCATGAAATCCTTGTTGGATAGTAATAGAGTCCTCTGGAAGATCCAAGAACTAATCATGGGAAACATTGTATAGTGGAAAAGGAAAGATCCTACATGCTACATATTTATGTGTTAAATTGAGGGGTTTTAAGGATGATTTGAAGGTTCTGATGTGTTCCTCAATAGATATACTTCCTAAAGGATCAAACATAAGAAAATATTTCCCAGGGATCCTAGAAAAGTCATGGAATGTGCCTAGGATATTAATGGAATATCATGCTAGTGAAGCCATTATTGGCACATATTAAGAGGATTGACTACATGATGTGGGTGACCCATGTTGGTTAATGATCCTTAGGGGGATATGTGGTTCCTTTGGAATCTTTTATTTCCCTTTATCAGACTATCACTTCCTACTAAAATTCATAGATATAGGAGACAATCCTTATTCTAAATGGGACCTAGTAATAATTCTTGGCAAATCTAATGTATATACACACAACTAGTATCTAGCTTCAAATTATAGAAAGCATATGAATAATTGTGAATTAATGTAAATCAAGTCCCTCCTTTTAGTGCAAAATTTTCTCCTTTTCCTATTGATGTGCATTGGCTACACACCTAAAGGGGTAAGATGACATGATCTTATGTCCTCCTCGTTTTAGATTAAAAATGTAACTCAGTGCATGATTTGTAGGGCATTGACCTTTGATGATTAATAAAGAATGATTTGTTGGATTTTGGTAATATTTCTAGCGCCACTTCCTACACATCTTCACCAGACTTGTCTCTATAGTATTCCTTAGTATTTATTCTAAATAAAGGATATTACTCAAAAGAAACCCAAAAAGGGAAAAAGGGTAGAGAGAAAGAATTTTTGCAAAGGTCAAACTTCATGAAATTGGAATTGAATGAGTTCAATGTGCCTTTTAAAGTAGCGAGTAACACTTAAACTTGTTCATGAACAAATTAACATGCTACTGATGTAGAGATTAAATGGATATTAGAACAAAAAGGGTAATAAATAAATCATAATTTGAACAAATTATATAAATTATTTGAATGCACATATGTTTAATCTATTAAACAAAGAATAATATCATGTTTCATTAAACTTGTAGAAGCACAATTTAAAGATAAAAACAATGCACAAAAATGATTTTAATGTCAATAACCATTCATAAAGATCATCACAGAAAATGGAAATGAGATAAGAAAATTTCAACTTGCATGGAATAGTAAAACCAACTCGCATTCATTAATCAAGAATTCATCTCTTTTTGAAAATGGGGGCATTACATGTACTTATACAAATATGGGGGCCTCATTCCACCACCCTTATCAAACCATGATTTACTAGGATCAAGAAAATATGCTTAGAAAACTAGAATTTTCAAATATATCCTAACTTATTCTTGTTATGATGATTACAAAAGAATCATGGCCCGACATGCCTCTTAGAATATTTCTAAGTAACTACTCATCCCTCTTTTACAGTGGACCAAATTTGGGTTATGACTGGCTATGTAGGCTCAGATCCTTGAGTTCCTTCATCTGATTGGGTGGTCTTGACATTTGATGTTGTAATGGAATCCCACCATATCTTATAGTCCCTCTCAAGTTTCTTGAAATCAATTATGGGCTTCATGAAAAGCTAAGGATATTTATCCAATAGGATTTTTTGAGATGCCACAATTGATCCCAATATTTCTTAGAGGGTCGCCACTTTTTGAATCTTCTCCTTGGTAGTAGAGACCAAATCAACAAATTGGGATGCATCTGTCTCATTTTCCTCATAATGTTTATTAAGAAAATGGGTTATAAGTTTCCTTAGATGGCTTGTAAACTCATCTTTTGTTATTACCTCCTGGATTTATGTTAGAAGCCTAGGAATTGTGGCTTATATTAATATTCAGATGCCCCTTGAGATGACCTCGTCTAGCTGAGTGGGTAACATAATTAATTTCTCATCCTAATCTTTTAAGGCAGCTCTTGTATAGTTGGCATATGTTCGACATATGCCCATGTATTCTGTAGTAATAATCGTGGGGTCTTTGCAAACTAATTTAATATAAATTGAATTAAATATTAATTTCAGAGTAACTACTATAACTAATGATATATAAGTTATAATGTACAATAGTATACAAGTGCTAATTATTCAACATTGTAAAAAACTAAGCAAATGAGAGAGATAGGTGACTTAGCTTATTTTTGTATAACTTGGAGGTAGTCAGAACCATGTAGTTGTTGGATCTGGTTGGAAATTTTATCACAATGGCTTCTAGAGAGTTTTAGGACTCTTAACTTTGTTAGACAGAAGTGCCTATAGGAGGAAAGGATCTCCTGGGCGCTAGTGTCTACTTGAATATTAAGGATCTTCTCTTTTTCTGGGTATGAGATTCTTCATTCCAATATTTTTTTTCACTCTGACCTCATTGTTAGGGTTTTAGTCACACTTGTAACCTACAAAAAAATATAACTATCTACACACGCTCACAAACATATTATATATCAATAAAATATACAATATGTGAAATCAAACTGATCTCGGCGGTCAACCAATGAGTGAACTTAGTACTGAGAGTTGCACTAAATTTTAGACTCCATGTAGTTTTGTGTGCTTATGTGTGAAATATTGTCCTTAGGTTTTCCCTCATGCCATTGATGCCAAGATAACATGATATAGCTATCTTTGATGCAAATGTGTGGTATGGAATTCAACACCTCCCCTTTCTATGTAGTGTATGCAGCCCTTTTTGATAATAGTGATAATATGTAGATGTGATAGCCCTCTTGAATTGCTAGCTAGAATAATAGTGAGTATGCTGTGTATATATATGAGTCTCTTACTTGAATTTCGACATTAGTGATACAAAAGGACAACTATTAATGTTGTATACGGATGATAAAATAAATAAGGCCAACCAAAAATGATAAAAATGTGTAAAAATAATGAGGACATGAGCGCCCAGAAGTGGCATTGGCTCCTGGGAACTAGTTTCCATAGTTGGCCCTAGTGTCTTGGGACCATAAACGACTGATGTGACAAAATAGATGAACAAGGATCCTTGTGACCTAACTAGAAATGAATACAAAAATGAGAGGTGCAGAAGAAATTCATAATATAAATCAATCAAAAAATGTACAAGGACAAGGGAAAGTGTCACCAATGTGTAGTGTTCTTACTTAAGATTCATGCATATACCAACATACCAATGGCATAGTAAAGTGGTGATATGTGCATAATTTTGTGTATACACAAACTCCATCATCTACACTTTTGGTGATTATGTGGACCATTAGAATTCATTATAGGAAACCTATGTTGTGGGTGTACAACTCGTGCCTTTCCTAATAAAATATCCCCCTTTACCCTTGTTTCAATGACTTCTTTTACCAACCTAAAGAGAGATAATAATAATTTCTCCACGTTGTTGGCAATATTTTTAGAAATAGTAGCCTTTCCCTGGGTCTTTACATCTTGGTTTCTTTCTTGTATTCCCCTGACCATTTAAATTATAACTTTTATAAAAGCTTGGATGAAAGAGACATGGTCTTATTAGTATTCAGATGCTTGAGATCCTCTTGTTTTCCTCTTCTTGGTCAGGGTGAAAAATTCCTAAGAATTCTCATGTCATATGAGAGCTTGGTTGGTGGTCATTCTTTTCTTTTTCACTCTCCTTAAGGTTCTCATCCTTTAATTGAATATAATTTTGATTTGGGGTTCCTCTTGGGTTATCCAATCATTTTTTTCCTCCAATTAATTAGATTTTTCTTGATCCACCTTTTTTCTAGCCTAGGTGAAGGTTTATCTATAGAAGTTTGTTCAATTAAAGACCTCTAAACTAATTCCACTTTTGGAGTGGTTTCTCTTGTTGTTACAGTGGCATCTTACACCTCTTTTAATGAATACACATCATACTACTGTGGATAATTTTTTCATCCTCTTGGGTGATCCACACCCAATCATTAATATTTGCTTCATGGGTGTATGTGAGATTGATTTTCCCTTTTAGGGACACAAAGTTCTTGGCTACCATCTTCCTTGGGTCGTACCTCTTTGGTGGATGCTCTGGAATATTAAAATAACACATATGGGAAGAAAAATCCTTGAGTTCTATCCATATCTTAAATTCCATGAATCCAACCTTCAATGGTATAAAATGATAGGTCCTTCAATTATTTTCTTTGCACATATTTACTATTCCATTGCTAATCTGGAAAGGAACTTCTTCTTTGGCCATCTTATTTGAAACATAGTAAGGAAGTTGTAGTGGTTGAGTAATTATCCCATTAATAATAGTTACGATGTATTGTAGATAGAAAAATACATTCCCTATCTGTGTGTAAGCTTGCAATACCTCTACAAAGAGTCTTGACATAGGTTTCTCCATGATCAACCTATACATTCTAGGGTAGAAATTTTTACAGATATACTTGATGTGGGATTTGAATATGTAGGCATAGAGGTCTAAATATTCTTCATTTACCTCCCTAATGCCTTATAGTTTCCGAGGTGGAGAGAAATTAGGGCATGCTAGGATTCCAAAGACAACATCTACCAAATATAAAGCCATGTAGAAGTTCTTCTTGTGAATGAAATAAACATCCTTGTAAGTGAATAAGTTTGAAGATACTATGTTTCTACGGGATGGTATTTTTCCTTCATCAATAATTAGATAAAGTAGGGGGGCTAAGAGACATATAATTTGGAGATGGAGGGGTTTCCATAAAATATGTTCATCAAGGTCATTTCAATTCTCACTCCAAGCCTAAATATTTGGATGAAAATATTATTAAGGCTCTCATCATCCATGTTATCAATTGCGTCCTTGACCCAATTTTGTAGAACACTTAAAACGTCATGGGTGGCTATCTAAGATTAAATAGTTGTGGTACTATAGATAGTGGTGGCCTAGGGTAGCTTATATGATGCAGGAACTACACTCCTAGCTTGTACATAGGGTTTTCAACATCAATTTTGGCTTGCAAGAGTATTTTGATAGATTATAAGGTCATCTAGGTATGTTTGGTTTGAATAAGGCCTTCACAAATTTGAATATGTTAGTTTCCCTCCAAAACTAATAATTTGAATCTTGAGGGCAATTTTGGCTTGTAATTTATGTTTAGAACTAATCTTGGAGTCTCCAAACATGTAATAAGCTTAAAAGAAGTCTTATTGAGCTCTAGGAGTCTTAGGAAGGTCATCGTTGTGATCTAGTTCCTAGTGTAGACACAAAATTATGCACTTTAGACATTATTTAGCCCAGTCTTATACTACTATTTAGAAGGTTATCAAGTGAATAAAGTTCTAATTAATCCCACAATTTGGACATCTTAGTTTTATATTTTATTTCATCAGTTCTCACGTATTTTCCAGAACTTATCCATCCATTTCACAACTTCCCATGATTCTAGCCCAAAATTTTAGGGCGCCCCATCCTCTATTGGGCACCCTGGGGCGCCCTTGGTCCCACTCTGGGTGCCTCAATCTATGCACATCCTTTTTCGCTTCTTTTTGGGGCCTTTCTAGTCATTTTTCATCCTTATCCTTTTCTCATTCATCCTTGTTAGGATTAATTATGAAATTAAGCTTGAGAGCCCTATAAATATAAAGCTTATAAGACCATAATGAGGGTCCTAGCATCACATACTACTATCACTCCATCTAGAGTTACATCCATTGCATCACTTACATCCACATAGTGACATGCATCAAGGCTAAGTGATCTACATCACACACACTACATATGGGAATGGATTTTATTATATTCAATGTACACATACTATTTAAATTTTCTATAGTTACTGTTTGCTCACTACTTCACAAAGTGTGACTGACACAAGAACATCTAGGGAACGACATTCACCACACTCACTAGAACTACATCCAAGTCTGAAATGTATTACATTGCTCAATGATAAGGCCACTAGTTTTGTGGCTGAGATCAGTCCAACCAATTTATTTACATCTTTTATTTTTCCTAGGGTTTGATAATTCCTATTGTATTGCAGTCATCATTACAAAGGTCACTCCGGAGAATCTAGTGTGACAGATTGGAAGAGTTTTAGATCAACATGCGACCATACAAAACTCAGATTTGGAGATTTTACAGTGATCAGGGTGCCGAATATACAAACTTGGGCACCCCAGTACCTTGCCTGGTGCCCCAGTTAGCTCATACATTCTAGATTTGGTATTTGCAAGGTCCCTGAGTGGTCATCTACACTTCCATATTTTATGTTCAAACCTGCAATAGACCTACGATAGTCACTCTCAATCAACTAAGTAATTTCCTTAATTTTCTCTTACATATTAGGGTTTATTTAAATTAGATTTAATTGTGAAATAAAATTACATCATTTTAGTATACTTATTTCCATCGTTTTAGTCCTCTGTAATTAGATTAACTATGATTTACTATTCCCATAACATATAGCATTTTAGTCTTATTCTAGTTAATCATTTTGGTGAACCTGAATTCTACTTTTCGTTTATGCCCATTACTTAT
The DNA here is from genome assembly GCA_019776745.2 of Taxus chinensis. Classification (NCBI taxonomy): domain Eukaryota; kingdom Viridiplantae; phylum Streptophyta; class Pinopsida; order Cupressales; family Taxaceae; genus Taxus; species Taxus chinensis. Next base: position 237,137,049 of record CM034149.1, on the reverse strand, counting down.
AGTAGTCTCTTTGGACCTCTCCATTACTGTGATTTCACTCTCCTCTTTTCCGTCAAATGTCTAGATCCATGGCTGGAATACCTACTTATATAGATGAAAACCCCTTATACACCTTTACCCAGGTTCCCCTTCATGAAATCAAAACCGCAGTTAGTGAAAAATCCTATGATGAGGATACTAATGTTGACAAGGAACAACATGATGCCATCACATATTTTCACCAAGATTTATGTGAGAATCCCACTCATCTCCCTCATGTTTTGCATTCCCTACTCACTGTTAAGCGAGATTGTGAAGCATCCCTACCCATTTCTTCCACCCATGTGGTATCTACATAGCTTGTTTATATTTCCACCCCTCCTATAGCAACTACCGCTCCTACAACCCACCATGGTGTCTCTAATGGTCCACTTGGTTCCTTCTCTAATACTCCTAATTTTACATCATTATACCAAGATCTCCAAAACCAAATCCACTAGTTACAATTCACTACTTCTAAAGGATGTCTTTCACTTGACTCCGCCTCCTTGTTGCATTCTCCCTTTGTGACATCCATCTCTTCTTACCCATTCCTACTTAACTTCATTTCTCCCAAGCTACCCATTTTCATAGGCCATGGTGATCTACAAGAACATCTCTGTGCTTTCCATGTCACCTATCTCGAATATGTTGATGATCATATTATCCTCACCAAAATATTGTTCTACGTATGACTCTACAAGTGACTATGTGATGTGTTTCTTATGTTTTTCTATCAATATACACTTACCACTTCATTTGGTGGTTTTGTTTACGTATAAGAACTGCAAAGATGACCAATTTCCTCTCAATTGCACTTGCCACCTCTAAGATAGTGTGCTCTTTAAACTTTTCCATCGTTTGACCAACTTTGTCACACTCTCTGTACTACCTCTGTCATATACCTTTACCCGCATGCCACTATTCAAGGCACCCATCCCAACCCAAAGGGTCTCCACTAAATTTGATGATTATTGTCTTACTCTGTATTCTTATCATCAGTGTAGTTGGGAACTTGCACCACCTTAATCATTTAACTTTCAATCTCTTATTGTGATTATCATCAATCATTCATTCCAACCTGCTCGACAATGGTCAAGATTCGAGCTTCCATACAAACCCCCACATCAGTCCCTACCAAATGATAACCATAAACTCCAAATTTTTAACAATCCATTACCCAAGAATGATACCAAGCAAGTTGATTCATCTTCTAACTATGTCTATCATATAATGTCTTCCCCCTCAGACCTCTCAATTTTTTCATGTCTCACACTATTTCTTCAACACCAATTATATCCTTCTCCAACCCTGACTACCATGCTATGTTCATATCTGACCATTTACATTTATATGAATTTATTGGCTCAACCATTATCAGCAACACTAAGGTTGATCCATCTTCCCCTATTAACGCATGTTTGTCCTATCCTTACGATCTATCAGTTACCCTCCATCGTAAATCGACTACCCATTCAACAAACCCTTTGGTGTTGTTAAGTTACATATCATAGTTGGTCATTTCACTCTCCTCGTCCCTTTCCTTGTAAGTCAAACTGTTAAAGGATGTGACTTAATTCTCAGCCTCAATTAGATTCATAAATCCCAAGTTTTTATTTCTATCAACCATTTATGCCTTAATTTTATTTATGACAATCATGTCATTTCCATTAACGACGTTTCTCCTTCACCTTCTTATCATTCTGATACTTGTGCATCTCCCCCTCTTACTCACACAACTACCATATACTTTCACCACGTTGATTAGACCCTACGTAACCACTCCATTCCATTAGTCCTACACATTGGCATAGGCCTATTCCTAGGACTGCTACCGTATCCCCCTACCGATCACTACCTTGTTTTATTCTACATGGATCATCCTCTCCCTTACACACATCACCTCCTTGATCTCCATCACCCACACACTTTACTATGCCACAACATTCATCTTATCTACAGCCATCACATGCATATTAGATTCATTCCCTCACGTGTAACATTTATCTACCATACCACCTAATTACTCAAGCATTTCCCTCCCCTTTCATCATCCCAGGCACCGGTCAACGGACCTTCGTCCTTCAACCTCATCGGGTGATTTCTATTTCATGAACCGCTTGGGGGGGCATCACCATTACCCAATTCCCCCCTTCTTCATATTAGCATAGTTACACCTCTATGCTTTACATTCTTCTTCACATATACATATACTTCTTACGCATTCTAGCACCCTCATTACCTAGATGATGCACTCTTGTACTTCAGTTCACACTGGACTGTTGAGGGATTACCATTACACTTAACCCCACACACTATCACTATAGGTTCCTATACACACTATATTCTATCATATACAACATGCATTCTAGACCATCCACCTTACACATAAACTACATCCTACATTATCTTATGCATATCCTCATCTCGTTAGTCATTTATACATCATCTATCTTATACATACTACACTAGTCGTCATATAATATGTGTCTAGTTTTGCATCTAGTTCATTCCATTCTACGCTACACTAGATTACATTATATATGGGTCTAGTTTCATTTATCATCATTACATATTCCATTTATATCTACACTTTGTATTTCACACATTCATATCACATATACACATTTCCTATTGAATTTCTTACACCACCCACACACTACATTGTCTTACTATTGTATCACCACCCTATGATGTAATTTACTTCCTCGTTCCATACTCGACTATCGAAGGTTTACCAATCAAATAGACCTTACATTCACCATGCATTGCATCTCCTTGTGTGACATTTCTGGCATTCTCATTACACCTTATTAAATTAGTAACCCCTTTCATCTTAGTGACATACACCTTAGATTAAATCACCACCCCCATCCTTCTGGTGGCATTCATTGTAGGATTACATCACCATCCCTTTATCCCATAACATATGACTTTAGGCTACCATCACCCATTTTCCTTTCATCTTGTAGTGACATATACACCTTAGGTAAATCATCACCCATTTTCACCTTTTCATATAGTGATATACATTAGGGAAATCACACTTTACATTTGGGTATACGCTTAGGCTATAGGGTCATGCATATCTTTCCACCTTCATCCTTTCACCATTCTATAGTGATATACACTTAGGGATAAATCATCACTAACACTATTCAACAAGTCATGGTATAATCTTAGGCTATAGGGTCTATACATATCTTTCCATTTGTCTCCTCACCATCCACTTCTTCCATAGTGATATATTCTTAGGGATAAATCATCACTCTTCCATTCAACAAGTCATGGTATATTTTAAGGCTATAAGGTCCATGCACATCTTTCCATATATCTCATCCCCATCACTCATTATAGTGAAATCACTGCTTAGGGATAAATCTCACTCCTCCATTCAACAAGTCATGATATACACTTCGGTTATAGGGTTCACAAATCTCTCTACTACTTCATCCCCATTACATATAGATACTCACACACGTGTTAGATACAACTACTCGACTATTTCCCGATGACACACTCTCGTTTACATTTCATTCTTAACTGCTGAGGGGTAACAAAAATGAACCTCACTACATACACATTTCATCCACTCAGCAGGCACATTTCTCATATAATTCCATCTTGCATTCCATTCCATCTGTCCATAAAATATTGCATTGTCTTGGGGGCATTTACTCTTTCTTACTAGTGTTTTGCACGTTTACTTTACTACACATGTTAGCTTGATTTCTTATATGTCATTATCATACACACATGCACATTCACATGTCTTTGTTTAGTGTGATTGCAAATATAGGTCTCTACATATAGCATGGATGCTCGCCTTCTACCCTTCCTATACAGGTCGCTAAGGGCATCCACATTCATCTTATCTAGGTGTTGTTGTTTCATTTTGTACTTAGCATCTTATACTCCTTATTCATACATGCTTTGATGTATTTGTTATCGCTCTCACATGATAATGGGTGTTCCATGTGTAACACTTTTTTTGCAGATTACATGTTTCCAAGACTACTTGTTTGATTGTTTTTACTTGTCTTCCATTGTTTGTTATTGTATGCAGGCTTTTCCCTTTGCTTGTGTGCACACTTGTCTACTTATTTGTGGCCATGATGGCCTTGAGTGTCTTGCGACATCGTGAGTGATGTCCCATGTTTGAAACCCACTTTGTGTGGTCTGATTATTTTCTTGCGTGTTTACACTACTTTGTTTGGTAGTTTCTACATTGTCTGTGTATTTTACACTTGTCTTATTACATGCATGTGTTTTTGGACTAACACTTGTGTTGGCTAGTCATCCCCTTTTGTGCACACCTTGGTATCTACCAAGTGTTTCCCTTTCCCCTTGTAGGGCAAAGTTCTACAGGTCAAAGTGCGGTTGGTCCTCTTTTGGGACCGCATTCTCCTTTCAACGATGTCACATGCACCCCCAAAGAGGGGGGCATCATTGAGGGTTTTCTACTAACACAAAGTATTTACACCGGTTCACACATAGTGAGTGAGTTCAGACCAGTCTATGAACTCCATACACAACGGCCTTAATAGGACATGGTGTCCTTCGGCAATTCTATGGAGTAGTTACAAGCTTGGGGGTTACAATGGGTGTGCCTCTCTACACTTCTCCATCCAGTGGCATCAGATCACCCAAAAAACTAGGACAGTACAAAGATCTCTTCACACATTTCAGTAGAAACGGTTAAAGTTAGAGGATACAATGCATTTCCTCCCTATACTTCTTCAGCCAGGGTGGCATGAGATCACCCAAAAAACTTGCAGTAGTACAAGATATCCTTCTACACCTTTCTCTCGACATGGATCAGGTGCACATGTTCCATTTACATTTGTTTTCCATTGTATTTTACATTTGCATACTTTACACATGCGTATTTTATATAGAATTTTTGCATACATACATATTTGACTACTTGTCATTTTCTCCTTGCAGGTCCACCATATGAGAAACAAGAAGTCAAATTGGGGGCAACAACAACAACAATAACAACATCGACAATGACAATGACAATGACCACTACATGCATTTGGCTTTACTAACCATGCAGGTACCCTACACATAGCAACAACTACACACGAGTTCCGCCCTAGGTTCACTCTCATCACTTTTTATGTGCATTTTTCATCTTTAGAATCAAAACTCCTCCACACTTTTTTCTTTTTGTCATTCCACGCTTGAGTCTAGTCCATCGACATGTATTCTTCTACACTCTACATGGATATCAGGTACACATCTCTATCTACTTTATGTTACTGAGCGTTCCACTCACCAACATAAAGTGGGAGAAAAATGTAGACACAAAATTATGCACTTTAGACATTATTTAGCCTGGTCTTATACTACTATTTAGAAGGTTCTCAAGTGAATAAAGTACTAATTAATCCCACCTTTTGGTCATCTTTATTTTATATTTTATTTCATCATTCCCATATATTTTCTTACACTTATCCATCCATTTTACAACTACCCCATCATTCTAGCCCAAAATTAGGGTGACCCAACCTGTACTGGGGCACCCTAGTCCCACTCTGGGTGCCCCGATCTATGCACATCCTTTCCCACTTCTTTTTGGGGCCTTTCTAGCCATTTTTCATCCATATCCTTTTCCCAATCGGCCTTGTCGGGATTAATTTTGAGATCCCTATAAATATAAAGTTATAAGACTATAATGAGGGTCCTAGCATCACATACTACTATCACTCCATCTAGAGTTGCATCATTGCATCACTTGCATCCACATAGTGTCATGCATCAAGGCTAGGAGATCTGCATCACACACACTACATAGGGGGAGGGATTCTATTCTATTCCATGCACACATGCTATTTACATTTTTCTATAGTTACTATTGCTTGCTACTTCACAAAGTGCAACTGGCACAAGAGTACTTAGGGCACGACTTGCACACATTCACTAGAACTACATTCAAGTCTGAATGTAGTGCAGTGTTCAGTGATAAGACCACTAGTTTGACGGCTGAGGTCAGTCTGACCCATTCATTTGCATATTTTATTTTTCCTAGGGTTTGATACTTCATTTTGTATTGCAGATGATCATTCAACTCACCCGGTGGATCTAGTGTGACAAACATGCAGAGTTTCAGATCAACTTGCGACCCTGCCGAAACTAGTTTCTAAACATTTACAGAGACCAGCATGTCTAAACTACAGACCATGGTGCCTTGGGGTGCCCCAGTTAGTTCAAAACCTCCATATTTGCCCTTTGTAGGACCTTTGAGTGATTTTTCTAGGTTCTGGAACCTGTTGTCAGACTTGTGACACTATGTGACCATCTATAACAATCATCTAAGTCATTATTTTACTTCCTTTGGCATAGTTAGGGTTTTATTTCATTTAATATAATTATTTGGAATCATTTCATATTATTTACTGCATTTATACAACGTTTTAGTCATCTTAATTAGATTAACTAGGGTTAATATTTCCTACCATATAGCCTATTTTAGTTAATCACCTAGGTCCTAAGCTTCTAAACTAAGGTGGGGTCATCTAATGATTAAAATAAATGCAAAACCATGTATTTGAAGATGTTTTATGAGCCAAGAATCAGTTAGAAAGGCTTGGGGAGCATATATAGGCCTCGTTTATAATTGTTTCAAGTATTATTTGAATGATTAAACAAGGAGAAGGGAGTTTTGAGAAGTTTGGAGTCATTCTTGTGTATGCACGGTTATTTTGAGATAGTTTTTCATTGTTTTAGTTCACTTTCATTGATATTTGTCTCGATTGAGGATGTTAGATGAGAGTTTCTTCAATGGTCATAAGAGTTCTTGAGAATTGTGTGATCATTGAATCTATGCATGCAATAGAGAAGAATATTATAATTGGTAAGGAGACTCATACTAAGTTTTGGCATTGACATTTGTGAGGATTCATAATTTGTGTATGGTATGGTGAAAACTTGGGATAGTCAGATTTAAGCATAAGATTGAAATGAAATTTGAATGGAAAGTGTTCAAGGTAATGAAAGGATATTAAAGATTGTTAAGTGTGTGATTTGTAAGTTGGTTTTCTTCAAAATGTGCAGCAAGGAGTATTGAATTGTTTGTGTTAGTATCATATAAGTTTGTGACAACAAATCTAAGACATAGTGTAAATTCTTACCACAAGTTTGGAGGGTATGGATGGTCAAAGAATAAGGTGCATGGTGTAAATAAATTTGTAACTCGATAAAATGATATTAGGAGTCTTTAGACATCAGTACTGGAGTAAGAATCAGTCACCATTTATTTTGGTATGCTTCTAAAACCCATATATCATTATTGCTCAACAGATTTAGGTGAGAATAACATGATTTTATGACTAATTTAGTGTGAACACTTTATTGTCAGATTCATAAGCTTCATTGAAATGTAATAGTCATCAGGAGATCTTAACAAACAAGGAGTGAAAGCATCATTTAATTTGAAAGGCTTCATAAGCATTGAAGCCCTTGTTTTAAGGGGCAGAATAGGGTGATCTTGGTTCCTTCTTCACAAATAATTAAGTAGAGGATTTTACTGTTAAGGTGAAGAGGTAAAACAACTTAACATAGACCTAAGGAAGGTGATTTAGCACATTGAAATCAAGTATAAACAAATTGGTATGAAAATATTCTTTCTCGAGTGTATAGTGAAACCCTCATTGGGGTTTAGCAGAATTTGTTGTTGTGAGATTTCTATTGTGAACTAAGACTTTAAATTGAAAAGGTGAATCTATGAGGAGGTACTTAAAGATATTTTTACAATTTCAACCCCTGAGAATCTTACAACCTCTTGCATTTTTGAGCAGTTAGTATTGAAAACCTGTAGGGTGGCTTAGAGGCCTAATTAGAACCCTTGAAGAGTCAATTTACAAGAATTTTGTTCAAGTAGGCATAGTGAAACTTTTCGTCGTAAACAATGAGACTAATGGGTACTATGAAGGATGATTAGTTTCACATTTGAGTTATCTTAACAAAAGTTAAGTGTGAAAAACCCTTAAGGCAGTGTTGGTAGAGAGTTGAGAAGCTAGAAAAGAGGAAGTGAGGGAAAGGAGGTCTTAGTTCCAAAGTTTTGAGACTCAAAATTTGACACACACCTCAAACAAGATAAAGGGTACTCAAAAGTGTTCTTAAATTATGTTGGGTATGCATGAGTTGCTCCCAATTAGTTTTTGGGATTATCAGTGCCTTAAGAAGCATTATGAGGGGGTTTATAAAAAGGTAAGTCAATTGATATTTTTGGTTGTTTTGATTCATATGAAAGGATGAATTGACATATTTATGGGTCTAAGGACATGGTGAAGTGATTAGTTTAATGCAATAAGGTGAACGATCAAGAAATTGCACGGTTTAAAGGTTTTGTGTATGAGAGTAAAGAGCTAGTTTGAAAGCCTAATAGTCATTGTTTTGAGTTTAAAATCTTCTTAACATTATGAGTTATTTGAGAGTGATTAGGCTTTGCATCATTATACAATACTTTAAAAGTGGGACCAAAAATGAATGCTACCTTATTACTTTTGTTTTTCAACATTAATAACCCTTCCTTTGTGATGGTTAAGGTAAACATGGGCGAAAGCAAATCAGGACATGGAAATACCTCAGGTTTGGGTACAACTTGGTGTATTCTTTCCCTTTTGAGTGCCATAATATTTGCAGCTCTCTAAACTCGGTTTGTGGGCATGTCGGCTTCATCAATAATGTCCATCGATGTCCTTTACCTATAAATAATCAAGAAAATAACAAAAAACTCATGGTCTAATGATGTAGGGTTGAAAACAATGTCTCTTACTAATCTTTGGTTTTTATATGAATATAGGAATGCATCCACATTTGAAGGCCCTACTTATCTCGCCATGGCTCTAGTTTTTGACTTTGTAATTTCTTGTAAAATCTTTACAAATTTTGGAATCTCAGTTCTCTGGAATAATGTTAAATTTAGGCTCTGTAAATGGCTTTGAAAACGGTGATTTGTAAATTACCTTGGTTAGCATATTTGTTTTAGATTGCACAATCTATCAACCTTGAATTGGTGTTCTCTACATTAATGGTGCATATTGCATGGATTAATGTTTCTTTATTTTAAGGAACGTTACCTTTTGAAATATTATGCCTTCTGAATGCAAACCTTACACCTGTACAAGCTAAATTTGATCATATCCTTCGGCTTTAACCAACCCCCTTTTAACCTCTGAATGCCAAGTGGATGTCATGTAGGAGGCCACATGTATTAGTATGATTGGCTTGCAGAATTTTGTATTATAATGTGTCCATTGACCTTTTATTTTTCCTGTATCTAGGTTATCACAATTGTGAGGTGCGAGGTTTTGAACCTTCACACTTGATAAGTGTGAGGTGAAACTTTGGAGTCCTTAGTGATATTTGAACATTGAGTCCTCGCATTTGAGAACCACAAGGTTTAATTCTTGCACTTGAGAAGTGTGAGACCTTCCTTTAGGTTTAGTTTCTCGCATTTGAAATATGTGAGCCTTTTCTTCGTTAACTGTGAGGAGAAGGCAAAGTCATGAATTTTGTGAGTAACAAATCCTCTCAAATGTAAAGTGTGAGGAGAAGTTTCTAGATAACTGTGAGATGCGAGGAAGATTAAAGTACCGAATAGATTTTGAAGAGCGAGAACAAAAGAATTTTCAAGTGCAAGTGCAAGTGCCTTAAAATTTCTAAGTTTGAATGCGAGTAAACATTGAAATGTGAGCACTTAACAAAGGAATTAGACGAAAATAAGTAAAACATTCTTAAGAGAATAGAGGTAAATACCTAAGTATTACTAGCTATTTTAAACCAAAGTGGGTCCCTATTTTTAAATATTACCATTTTGAAAATGGGGGGTGTTATGCAATAACAATATACTTATGTCTTAATCTATATTAAAGAGAGAGGAGGAGAATAATCATATTGACCATCTTATCTAACATACACAATGTATATCGGAACATCTATTTTGACTCATAAGAAACCTGGACCACTAGTACACATTAGGCTCTTCTTGGCATAGTTTCCCCCTCGTCTATTAGATTCTCTACTACTTATATTGCCACTTATTTTACCTTAGACACGAGCTTGAAAGCATTTGAAGTTTTTGTAGAATACTCGACACACCTCTATAGACTTGTGTAATTCCATTCTGAGTTTTGTATGTCACATTTGGAAGAAGGAAAACATCAACAACAATCGTTGATATTGTCCTAGGATATAAGCCGTTTTCAATACTATTCTCCTATTTAAAATAGTACAAAAAAATCCATTTAGGCACTTTATGTGGTTGTCTTGTGTTTGAATTATGGGGTTGATTTCCACAAAAAAATCCACCTAAAGATGACTATATATACAAAACCCTACAGGTCATTTTGAAAAAAGTTAAGATCATATCTCATCCATCTATCACCTTTTAGATAATTATTACAAAAGTTATACACAACCTTAGACACTCATAAGTACACAAAAGCATCCCTAGAGCCTCCACTCCAAATACGAAGTTTATTCTTATCCAAAGTTACCATTGTTAAGTTTCTTGTGCCAAGAGTAGGTTTGTTCTGTTACATTGACTAAACATATAGGGAAATTGAAGAACAAACACTCCACTTAAATGTTTAGTAGATCTGCATATAACTACATGAGCATTACTACACTAGATATGTCGTGCAATGCCTCTTTTGTATCATTGGAGGGAAATATGGACTTACTCAATATTTTTATCTTCATGGTTCATTGAGGACTAGATTATGGTTTGGTGCTGAAGCAATCATATTCAGAGTTTCACACCTCATCACATAGATTAGAGACATGTTTTACAGAGAAAAACCAAAGATAGTGGAGGTCGAATTTAGAGCATACACAGACAAAACATGGAAAATCACAATTGACATAAAATTGGTTACCGAAACTATCCCAAACACATTCCCAAGTGATCAAATTCATCGAGTTCGAATATTATCCAATTTTGAGCCTATTTTGAGCACTCTAAATCCTTCAGTGTTTCGCGAGGATACGTCCCTTAGATTTTGGTGACATCCCGAACATCCTAAATTTATCATGAACTTGGGGACTTAGAGGGGATGTCCCCTATTGTTAAAAATCTTTCAAAAGTTTTTTAATATTTTACTTTTAAATGTTGTTATTTTTACCAAAAACATTAAATTATGATCTTGAAAGTACCAAACGTACATTAAACATGGTTTAAATCCTTAAATTTCATTCAATACAATTTAAAAAAAATATATATATATTATTGTAATAGCCGTCCCCCTATTGTCGCCTAAATTTGGGAAAAAATGTGTCTACCCCGAAAGCCCGGTCCGTCCATACCCAGTCCCCCTCACCCCAAAACTCAAGTAACAGTGAAGTCTTTTGTGCTCAATTCAAATACCTTATTGAAGATAGAGTCTCACTCATGCTCCATACACTTTTCCCTTTTCAATTGCAGTCAATTACCGGTCTCTTTTCTAGTTTTGATTTACAATATTATTTAAAAATTTGATTATACCTATTTTTGTGTAATTTAAGTCACCAGGGTTACAATACATAAAACAAGAGAAAACCAAGGAAGAGAGAAACAAAAACCAACGGGAAGAAATCAAGGAACACCAAGTGAAAATTATATAAACAATGTCAAAGATGTTGAAAGTTATATGGAACATGTGCTGATAAACAATGTCAAAGATGTTGAAAGTTATATGGAACATGTGCTGATAAAGTCTTAAGTATCTTGGGACAATAATCAATAAGCATATAAATACACTAGTACCAGAATAAGGTGGCTAGAGTAGGGAACCTTTACTCAAATGGTAGTGGTATTGGGCACAACTATTGCTAAACAATTTTTTTGTTTTCTTATACAATCTCCATTAAACAAGCAGCCTGGCTTGTTTTCCTGTATTTATGGAACTGCTACTTCAACAACTTGTCTGCTTTGTTTAGCTGTTTATTGTACTACTTTCCTCAACTAGTATATACTGCGAGCTTAAATTAGGTTTTTGGCCATGACACCAAGAGACAGTAAAGAAGAAATAAGAGTTACTTAGTCTGCTTCTACATTCAAATTTCCCTTCTTTACAATAAATTTCTGCCATTTGGATTTGAAAGTGGGAATGAATAGAAATTCAAAACAAATTATTTCTTTAGAAGCAATCCTTTAGAAGGATTTCTGAATTTTCATTTAATAGAGTTATGTCTAACCCTTACCATAAATTCAACTAAAATAATACTATGCAAAACAGTTTTACAACTCTATATCTATGAGCAGGAAGAATTACTTAGCTGATGCACCTTTATCCAATATCATCTAGAATAAGATAAGCTAGTGGAAATTTGGTCTACACTGCAAAGCCTAAATATATAGGAACAAAATTCTTGTTGCTTATAAAACCAAGGCACCTGTCTTTGGGAAAGAGTGTGTATGTATGTGGAAAAAAAAATACTTGGGAATATAGATTTGAATTGAAAGTCCAAACTGTGGTCTTTATCAAGGTGTGTATATGAGGAATGGGTATAGATCCTGGACAAAAATGACAAAATTAGGGTTTTTCTTGGCAAGGCACCTACTTTCATAATTTAGTGTGTTGCATGCAAAATCGCCATATAAAATTCTGTCGTGGTAAGATGATAAGCTTGACTTCTAGCAAGTTGAGTTGTGAACCAACCAATAAAAAATAACACCCAAAAAATGATAAATAGTCCATTTGTTGAAGCTTGGCATCCTTCCTTAATTCCTTAAGCTTGTGTTGTTAGCCTGACAAGGGCAGCATCTGTAAGACTTTCCTCATGGAGGGTCGGTTATTGGGCAAAGTGCTGGTGCAGAGGAAAGCCAATTTAAGTACCCCTTTCATTTCCTCCTTGAAGCAATCTGAAATTCTAGAATCCAGTACACCATACCAACCATCCTGCCAATCGATTCTTCTGAGCACCCATTTCACAAGATCATCGTTCTCCTCAAATTCGGGACCAACTGGTTGTTTACCTGTCACCAGCTCCAAAAGCACCACCCCAAAACTGTAGATATCGCTCTTCTCGTCGACTCTAAGGGTGTAGGCATACTCTGTATCAAGCAACAAAAAGATCAAATTAGGTGACAAATTTGAATTCTTGATTTAAATTTAAGAAAACACTGTGAATGTTTGGTGGAAAAAGTTGCTTCTCTCATTTTAAGAATTTTTTTCATTATTGAAAATTGTAAAGAAATTTTAAAAAAGTGTAGTCTGTAATATTCGCAATTTAAAACTAACTAATATTTAGGTTGGCCTACAAAAGACTGAAACTTATTACTTACAAGATATATCTGAGGAGATTCTTTTTATAGAAGATAACAAGTAAGAAAAAGACCAAGGTTGTTTTTAGGCTTGCTCCAACATCCAACATCCAACATAAAACATTCTCTTCCATTATCGTTATATTCAAATCTCCAAGTGAAGCAATCCATGGTTCTAAACATATGCATGATTTTAATAAGATCATAGTCCATGGATTACTCTGTAAATCATTCTTGTTGCAACTTAAAGACCAGATTTAATAGTTTCCGAATCAAACTTCAATGCCCTCCAAACCTTTTTTTTCTGTTGATGAGTAGTGCGCACTCATTGGGCACTAGATTACATAGATTGTTAGCATCTCTGCTCATACTTCGGAGGAGGAATATAGCAGATTTACAATTATGAGTAAGCGTACAACTAAACTAGTGATCACCTTCAGCCTAAGCAGCTACGAGTAAGGGGCATCCACACCGTCAAAGTCACCCAGGGCACGATCCTGGCCTCAACCAACGGTTGACTCTCCATGTCGGGTATCTCCAGGTCTTGCACTCAGCAAGACTTGATCCCTAGGGAGCTCATTGAAAGCCTAACAACATCACCAATGGACCAAGTACCCTTCGATATACCCTCCAAACCTTGTTGCATAATCATGTCATGAAAGTGTTATAGATATTTTAACCTTCATACCTGCATTGGCACATAGATTATGTGCACAATCAATTGTATTAGCCTAAAAAAATTCTTCTAGTCTAGTTTGATTATTATTCTTACTCTCCTTGTAAGTATTGGATTGGTATTAACCTAGTTATTGGAAGTTACATTCTAGAGAGCCCTTCAAAATGAAGGAAAACCCCACCCTCAAACGACATGTTCAAAATCCTGGTGAAATGTCCTTTCAAACAGGCAAGCTAATCTTCATTTTTCTCTCCAAACACATGACATTGGTCTAGCTAGCGGTTTTAGCAGGGACAGGTAAACTATCAAACGGAAAACGGTGCCCGGAATCTTAATCATGGTCACAGGATTCAGACGTGTCAGTGGTTCCACAGGCCTGATCTGTAATATTAAACATGGCCCAAGCAAGTAACTCTGCAATTATGCAATTTCATAGCTATGTTTGAGGTCAATCTCATAATTAGTCTTAAGAACCAATCAAAGAGCATGCTTCTTTTCCCAGCCCCCTACTGTCTACCATGATTTTAGTCACTCAGTGATGCCTTGAATCTCAGGCTATCTTGCATCATGAGGGGGCTTTGCATGTATGTTCATTCATTCTATGGTATATAATTGCTAAAGAAGATTATTCATGATCTTGCACCACAATTCTTGGTAATGAGAGGTGTGTTGGGGCAAACTTATGTACATACCTGGAGCTATGTAACCATAGGAGCCGGCAATTACAGACATCGAATACACTCCCCTCTCAGGAAGATCAATGATCCTGGCAAACCCAAAATCAGCCACATGGGCATTGAAATCTGAGTCCAGCAAAATATTATTGGATTTGACATCACGGTGAATGATGGGAGGCACACAGTCATGATGCAAATAGGCCAAACCCTGGGCTGCCCCCACTGCAATTCTGTGTCGCGTGTGCCAGTCAAGAAGAACTCCCTTTTGGCCATGTAGGATATCCCCTAAACTACCATTAACCATGTAATCATACACCAAAAGATTAGAATCACCGTTACTAAAGCAACACCATAATTTAAGAATGTTTTTGTGCCTTATCTGTCCCAAAGTTTCAACTTCTGCCTTGAATCCATGATCATTGCTGCCGCTGGTATATGAACTGCTCCAGAGCTTCTTGATGGCCACTATGTCCCCGCTATTTAGAATGGCTTTATACACCTTTCCTGATCCACCACTTCCAATCACATTTGCCTCGTCTATACAATCCAGAATCTCATATGCTCGGAAACCCAAATTGTAAAACGAGGTGAGCACCCAGGCAGATTTTTTTTCCTTCAATGAATCCCCACCTTTACTCTCACTATAGAGGCAGTATTTGCTATAAAACCAAGTGATCCCTAGCAACAAAATGAGTGCTGCTACTGCAAAAACTGCAATTAGCAACCTTGTCCAACTCCAGTGGCTCTCTTTTCTGCTATCTCTCTCTACATAACAGGATTTTAACAATTTAAAACCCTCGCCACACAACCCTGGATTGCCCAACAAACCTGATTCATATATGGTAACGTTGAAAGCGGTGGGAACCATTCCTGACAATTGATTATCCGAAAGATTGAAGCTGTTTAGCAACAAATTACCTAACTCGGAAGGAATTGTGCCTTTCAAACAGTTTACAGAGAGATCTAGATAGTTAAGAACTGGCAGTTGCCCTAGCTCTGCAGGAATAGGACCTGAAATTCTGTTATTTGCCAGATTGAGTTCTTTCAGCTGACTCCATGACTGTATGTTAGTAATAAGGGCACCTGATAACTGGTTCCCATGAAGGTCCAATTTAGTTAGCCGAATGAGTGAACCCAGGCTGGGAGGCAGAGGTCCTGTAAACTGATTGTTACTGGCATCTATTTGAGAAAGATATGTTAACTCCCCTATTTGAGAAGGAAGAGGTCCTGTGAACTGGTTTCCAGATATCCTAAGCATGGAAAGATTTTTCGCATTTCCAATTTCGGGAGAAATTGTGCCATAGAACTCATTGCTGCTGAGCTCAAGAAGAGAAACACGAGGAAGCCCCCAAAACGAACTGGGTATTTCTCCAGTGAGCTCATTGTTCTGTATTCTCACCCTAGTAAGGCTCAAACAAGCCCCGTATTCCTCAGGAAGGTGGCCTGTGAATTGATTGTCGAAGATGTTGAAAGTTGCTAGCTTACCTTGCTTACAGAGACCTGAAGGAACTGGGCCGCTTAGCTGGTTTCCCACAATATCCAGCATTTCCAGGGCCGAATTTCTCCCCAAATTCTGAGGAAGGCTTCCTGTCAAGTAATTTGTGAACAGTTTAAGGCTAGAGAGATTTGGGGAATCGGCAATGGCCTCCGGAATCGTACCCACTAGCCGATTCTGGAACAATTGCAGGGACTCCAGCGGTAAGGCTGCAAGGCTCTCAGGAATATTCCCGGTGAGAATGTTCATGGAAACGTCGAATCTTCTGAGAGCAACCAGACCGCTCATATTCCGAGGGATATGTCCAATTAAATTGTTGCTATAGAGCTCAATCTGCAGCACGTTTTTCAGCTGTGTTATGCTCTCTGGAATGGTGCCCGTCAGCTGATTTTGCGACAGGTCCAGGTTTATCAAATTTGACAGATTACCTATCGACTCCGGAATCTCGCCTGTTAGACTACAATTGGCCACCCACAAAAATTGCAGCTTTGACAATGTGCCTATGCGGGCAGGAATATTACCAGGAGTGAAGGGATTGAAGGCCAACCTCAACTCGACCAGGTTGCTCAATTTCGTGAGAAATGCCGGAAAAGTACCGTTCAAAGTATTGCCGTAGAGATTCAGCGTCTCAAGCTTTGGGAGCTCGCCAAACGCCGGGGGAATCGAGCCCGAGAAGTTATTAGAAGAGAGGTCTAAATATTTCAACTCCCGGAGCTCTGATATAAAATCCGGGAGCTCTGCAACAAAGCAGTTGACCGATAAATCCAAATACTCGAGCCTCCTGCACGCAGAAAGATCAGCCGGCAACATTCCGCCCATGTTGTTGTAAGTGAATGACAAATTTCTGAGATGGGGCAGTCGGCAAACCGCGCTAGGAAAGGGCCCGGTTAAGTTCCCATTGCTCAGGTTGACCTCCACCACGAGATTCGATCCCTGGTCGCACGTAATGCCAGTCCATCTGCAAGGAGAAACATCAGACCGATTCCAGTTGTCTAAAACCCCGTCTGAATCCACCAAACCATTTTTCACTTCCAATAGTATAAGGCCTTCCTGAGATTCCTCCATAGCCAAAGCAGGGATACCCAGTAATAATAAAACAAGGCACAAAAGCTTGCCGGCCATCTCTGATATGAATCCCATATGCTTACAACTGTGAAGCGAAATTCTCTGCGGATACCCATCTGAATGCTCTTCCTGTTATATACCAATTCCATAAAAAACCAGGCCGCCATTAATGGACATCGGCCTTTCGGGAATTACAGAAACAACCTCATTCGCAAATTTGCGATGCTGACAACAAACGAACAAAAAAATTCTACGTCGCATGAAAAAAGTCGGTGGTATTTTCGAACGTGATGGATGTATCGAGGCATACAATTAAATCCATTGGGTATTTAAGCGAAATAAACGGTGTGCTTGTTCTCAACGGTACATCGAAACTATTTGATCGGCTGTAATAATGTTGAACAATGTGAAGTTTAATAATTTATAATTTATTTAATTTTCGGGAAGTGACAATATTTATGAATATTTAAGTCAACAAACAAGATTAAAAGAGGGAGGGTCTTTTTTTATTGGAACACTTAAATATGTCAACAAAAATACAAGATGGTTACAATAAAAAGTAGTACAAAAAAGGTCGCAATCTTATAAATAATAGGAAAAACACACAATACCAAAACAAAATGTTATAAGTGATCAAATGGGTTGTGGTCCAATGGTGTGTATGATGGTGTAAAAGGTGTTGCCTAGCCATCCGTCAAGGTTATACTTCCAAGAGATAGCAAGTAATAAGGGATGAGGTCATGATTGTGTTCCAAGCGATTTTGGCGGAATGGAAACCCCTCAGTCCTTAGCAGCTATGCCTAAGAATTTTGTGCAGCTAATCCCTGCAGTTTCATATTCAATCAAACAAAAATGTTACATGTGGCAAACCAAGAACAAAATAATCAATACAACAAGTGTTACAAGATATCAGAAAATGTCATGGCCCTATCAACCGAAAATGTTACAAGTGGCAAACTAAGAATGAAAGAATCAACACAGCAAGTGTCGCAAGATAGGTGTAGTACCCATCGCTGTAAAAATATACTAAAACTCAAAATTATCCAGAGCAGATTAAGAAACTCTTGATTGTTGGAAATGTTTCAAAAAAAATAGAAGTAGAACTTATTTATTATTTTGTTGAAGGTATGTTGTATAGTGTGTTATTGTATGTTTTTTTATTAATCAATTAAATTTTATTTTAACTATAGTTTTTTAATAAATATAAGTTTTTATTATTATTCAAAAAAAAATTAAGGGATTTCAAATCCTAACTACAAGCAAATAAATTAATCTTGTTGACGAATAAAAATCTCTAGATTTTTATTTTGATTGTAATGGACTATAGTGTTGTATAATTGTACTAAGATAACAAGTGATACAATTAAATACCAAACCAGCATAATTTTGCTTTGTCCATATATCAAGTCTTTGAATGGTTTGGAAAGTTTATCTAAAAATTCATTTCTTTGTGAATTTAAGAGAGATACATGTAACTTGTATCATATTTGAAATTATTAGATTTGAGATGATAAAACTGGAGAGTGTGAAGTTCAATAATTTATAAGCTTGAAACTAAATCTCTAGTAAGTGATAATATTCATTAATTCTCTTGGAATATTTATGTCAAAATTAATTAAATATTTTAGGAAGTTATGTTTTGTCTACATATTAAGTGTTTGTAATCTCAGAAAACTTGAAATGAAAATTTACAAAATATATTTGGAATTTATGACATATAAATATGGTTGGTTTCCATCATTCAAGGTATCAACTATGATTTATTGAAAACATTTGATTCAATGTAATAAAGTTAGATAATTTTATGTTTAATAATTTACAAGATTATTATGTTTTTGTAAAGTGATGATATTTGTGAATATTTAAGTCGACAAAAAATATTAGCATATGGAGCTAATTTTGGTCATTGGGAATAATTAGGAGAAATAGAAGTGGCTCATAAAAGATTTCATACAATTCTAAAGAACTGAGACCAGTATTGTTGTATTTTTTCCACACATCAGGTCTTTAGTTATGATCCTATTGTGTGGATTTGACTAATGCCTCAAGGTTTTCTTGTAACAATCTATTATATTTGGTATCAAAGATACCACTTGGGTTCAATTCATGGAGCGGGTGATGAGGAGGTTTGTCAGCCAAGAGTCCAAAGTCTAGAGTCTTATTCCTAAGAGGGTTCGCGGAGTAGGTGACAAGGAGGTATGTTGGCCCAAATTTCAAGTTGTAGGGCATGTTGGGATGTTACGATCCTATTACGTCGTTTTAACTTATTCCTCAAGATTTTGGTATAATGGTTTATTACATATGGTATTGAATATACCACCCAAGTCTGAGTCGTGGAGTGGGTGATAAGGAGGTATTTCAACCTAAAGTCTAGAGTCTAGAGTTTGTTTCCTAGAGGGGATTTATGGAGAAGATGACAAGAAGGTCTATTGGCCCAAAGTTTAAGTTACAAACCACTGTGGCATGTTATGATCCTATCATGCAGATTTCACTAATGTCTCAAGGTTAAATCCTTTAGAAATCTAAGAGAGATAAATGTGGCTTATTCTCATCGATTAGTGCACCAATTGTGATAGACTGAAACTATTTGATCATGTAATCCACTTCCTAATCTCCCTCTCTCTCTCTCAAACTATTCATCTCCTTTTGAGCATTGTTTAGACTCTTTGTTGCTTATCTCTCAATGAGGGATACTCTATCCAAATTTCTTTGGGTAGATCCATTAGATTTTAATTCATTAGAGTAAGCATTTCTTATCACCTTATTTTGGGGATTCAGTGGCATTAAGCATTGGTTGCTCCTGTAAGGGAATTTTGGGCTTGTATGTATAATGCGGTGAGTGTGTTGTTACTAATCATTAGTTAGAAAGGGTTGTGTTACTGATTAGAGTCATTAATAAACATGGTAAACATCATTCCACTAAGTTCCTTTCTAGTTGTTGGGCTTAACGTGATGCTCCTTCACCTTGGGTGTGTGATACAATTTTTGTGATCATCGATGACTCTTGATGAGTAGCGTGACCACATTATAGAGATGTTGAGATGGAAATAATGTTCAATACTTACCTACTTTGAATGAAATTTCACCTATGTAAATATACAACACTTCCTTTGTGGCCCCATTTTGAGTGTTTTCGTTGGTTTTGGTTATGTCCATGTTATAAGAAAAAAATTAGTTGGGACTGATATTGGTTTCTCATGTAGTGGTTCTAGACATAATCCATGTATCTTGACACTAGTTAGATAGTTTTTATGTACATGTGACATTTTTCTAAAATCAATTGTTTTCTGATTGATTGTGTTATCTGCTGAAACTTTTAACCCCTCCTAGACCGTCTCATTTATAGGGAAAATTATGGACTTTGGATATAATGTTAGAAACATCATGTATTTGTGTGAAAACCCTATTGGAAATTTGAAATAAATTTATTTTCTTAGGGAAATTTAGGAGAAATATCATGTGAGTGGTTTTTGTAGTTAGGAATTCCTACACACTTGAGTACTTTCTTAATAAATGCATTGTTAATTTTTTTATTGAAATGGACAATTAAGTGAAATTTATGGGTCATAAATTTTCACTCAATCTTACTATGAACTCCCTTTACATGTTGCTCTAAGGTCTAGGTATAGGTTCTAGATATCAAGTTTTGCATACCTTCATTTGAAATGCCAATTTTTTACTCTTGGTGAAGATGGACTTATTTCAATAAGGAATGAGGGTAAGTGCATGGAGATCAACGCAACCTAAACTCCATCGAATAATTTGGCATGCCTATGATCAAAATTTGATAAAGCGATAAGAATAAATAGTTTAAAGCTCGAAATCTAGTTTCTAAACTACTATGTTTTTTAAATGGTTGAGATTGAGAGGTTCAAATGTGGTGCACACACAAAGTATGTCTATTTTTGTGTCAAAAATATAAGAACCTATTGTGTGTGTGCCCCCCCCCCCCATTTTTTGAGTTCTATAAATTATTTTTTAAATCCCTTCAGTAGAAAGTTAGCTAAGACCATGTATGAGATTCCACTAATTTTTCATAGTTTTTGGATGAATATATA
Source organism: Taxus chinensis (assembly GCA_019776745.2). Taxonomy (NCBI): domain Eukaryota; kingdom Viridiplantae; phylum Streptophyta; class Pinopsida; order Cupressales; family Taxaceae; genus Taxus; species Taxus chinensis. The sequence goes on along the minus strand of CM034149.1, from coordinate 237,115,805 downwards.
AAGTTTTATTAATTTTCAAAGTGCACACATCCCGAAAAATGAAATATTTGTGTGTACACCCCTATAACTTTGAGAGAAAATGTCTTTTTTTCTTTTTTTAATGTGTGTAGAATGGAGTTCTGAAGAGGATTTTTTTTTTGAAATTCGGATGAAAAAATCATAAATTGTGCACCAAAACGTATGCATAGGGTTTTGCAAGAAAAGAAGGCACTAGTAAAAGAAATTATAGATGAAAGCCTTAAGCTAATTAGATTTTAGAAAAAAGCATATTGTCACCAAGGTAAAATTGAGCTTGACGTCGTAGTATAATTTATTTTGGAATATTATGTTATAACGCATTTTTTATCAGGATGTACACGTGATATTTTGTTGTTTTTTTGTAAATCACATATTTATTCACAAATTACATAGTCCAAGCCATTAGGTAGGGTGTCCAAGGAAAATCCAAGCCTATGGATTGGGATTCCTAAACCCATAGAAGGAAAAATGTGAGTGCGTTATAACACGCTCGCATTATTCCTTGAACTAAAATGCCAAAAGCACAAAAAAATGAAAGGAATCTACAAATGATGTCCCACTGGTCACGTGGTTTTTTTATAGTCATAATGTTAGCGCTTTATGGCTCAAATTTTCTAAGTTGTAACGTGATCAAGTCATAAAGCATTCACGTTATAACACGACCGAGCCATAACATGAGCGCGATATGGCCAAAATGCCCAAAAATGGATTTATGTCCGCTTTTTAGACCCTCATCTTTTTGCACTTACCAATGATTCATATGGTTGAGCTAAATTTGTGTCTATGCACCCTATTTTCTTGTTGTATTTAGGGCATCACAAGATGTTAGAAGATTTTATGGGGTTATAACAGGTATTCTAAACTCGGTATAAATCTTAAAACTACGATTTGGGTTCTTCAGTATTAAGAGAGGTAACTCATTTGTATTCATATAGGATTTTCATGATGGGTTAAAGAGAGGTTCCTAGCTAGGTTATCATATATAGGGATCCAATCTAAGACCATCCACACCATGCAAATGTAAAGGTGTTCAAGGAGTGCTAAATTTGTAAGTCCATAGGATAATAGTCCTAGTCCTAGGACAGATATAGGTTTCCAAGCCTTAAAACTAAGATAAAGATAGGTATCCTACTAGGATTCTATAATAAAGAGGGAAACCACTAAGGGGTGTATAAAATCCAAGGGGCACAGTAATAATAAGATAGTGCAATACACCAAAGCAATAATACATCTACTATATCCTATAGCAATGAATGACCAACAACAATAGGAATATACATTCAAAATAAGCTACTAAAGAGGGTTATAAATAATTACTTGTAGCATGTATGTGACCATTGATGTTGTAGACACAAAATCATGCACTTTGGGTAATTATTTAGTCCCGGTATCATACTACTAGTCATATGGTTCTTGAGTGAAAATAGTACTAATTGACCCATGTGTTTTGGCCATCTTGCATTGTTTTCTATTGCTACTTTCGATCTTGCACCCATACTTTCCCAACCTATACTTTCATACTCCGTCTTCCCTATTTTTGATTGGGGTGCCCAGCCAAGAATGGGGTGCCTTAGGCGCCTTGGTCCCCACTGGGCACCTTGATCCTCTTTGCACCTTCCTCTCACCTTTTAGGGACTTTCTATCCATTTGAGCTTCTTATATTTTTGGTGGTTAGCCTTTTTGGGGTTAATTACAAAATTACAGAAAGAGAACCATATAAATATAAAGTTATGAGACCATAATACCAATCACTAAGTGATTAACTAAAATATGGATATGGAGTAGTTAATATAATCTATTCACAACTACACATGAGGTAAATAAATGCAATAAATAAACAACAAAATGACCCTAGTAACTAAACTAGTGGAAATGAAACCCTAATGTGCAAGGGGGAAGAGGAAAGAACTCATCTGATCTAACGAAGTAATGAAATAGTGTCGCAGGTGTGACTGAAAAATTAGGAAGTAGGAACGACTGTGCAAGAGCCCTAAAAAGGATGGATCTTAGCTATATGGCTAGACTAGAGCGCCTAGAGAGGGATTAGGGTGCCCACAGGTGCTCTGGTATGAAAACTTAGCACCCTGGTCTATGCAACAACTCTGAAAATGATCTTCATATGTTCATAAAATGGTCTTAAACCCTCGTTGTGTGTCACATCAGATTCACTTCCTTGCTTTGAATGTCATTGTTATTCAAAGATGACTAAAATACCTAAAAAAAACCCAAAACAAGCATCAAACCCTAAAAAATAAAAATGCATATGAAGGGGTCGGACTGACCTCATCCACCACAATGGTGAACTTATTAACTTAGCGTTGCACTACATCTCAAACCCGATGTAGTTCTATGTGCAAATGTGTGTGAACATGCCCTAGGTTACTTTTGTGTCAGTCACACTTTGTGAAGTAGTGAGCAATAACTATGTGTAGAAAATGTAATGGAATGTGTCCATGGAATAGAATAGAATCCATCCCCCTATGTTGTGTGTGATGTAGATGTCCTACCATTGTGCCTTGTGATGAAGCTATGTGGATGCAAGTGATCTCCAATGCAGTAGATAGATGTAAATCTAAGTGTGTGATATTAATGAATGATGATAGGTCCCTCATTAAGGTCTCGTAACTTTATATTTATAGGGTTCTCTTTATCTAATTTTATAATTAACCCCGAAATGGCCGACCACCAAAAATATAGAGATGTCAAACAACTAGAAAGACCCCAAAAAGTGGCGGTAAAGTGAAAAAAGGATCAGGGTGCCCATGGTATGACTAGGGTACCCATGGGCGCCCCAGTCAAGGCTAAAATAACGGGAAAAGGCCAAAACAGAATGGCATATAGGTGTAAAATATCGATAATGATGAAATAAAATAAAACAAGATGGCCAAGAGACGGGGGTTGATTAGTACTTTCTTCTCTCAAACACCCTCTAAATAGTATTATAAAACTAGGACTAAATAATGTCTAAAGTGCATGATTTTGTGTCTACATTGCCCCCATGTCATGTTGGTGAGCGAAAATCTTGGTAACATAAAGTAGATAGAGATGTGTACTTAATCTCGATGTAGAGTGATGAAGAAGGCGTGTTAAAGGATGGACAAAGTGTGGGTTAATAAAAGATGATGGAGCATGGAAACTAAAGATGAAAATGCATAAAAAAGTGATGTGAGTGAAACTAGGGCAGAATGAGTGTGCTGATGTCGATGTGTGTAGTGTACATGCATGGTTAGTATGTGAAGTATGATGTTGTCAATTTTTGTTGTTGACATAATTGTTATTGTTGTTGTATCCCCCATTTGATTGCTTGTTTCTCATACAGTCAGACTTGTAAGGAGAAAACGATCAAGTAGTCAAATATGCATGTATGTATGTGTAAAATTGTTATGTAAAATATGCATGTATGTAAAAGTACGTAAATGTAAAATACAAAAATGAAAAATTGTAAATGGAACATGTACACTTGATCCATGTCGAGAGAAAGAGAGTGTAGAAGGATATCTTGTACTGCGAATTTTTTGGGAGATATCACGCCATAGGACAAAGAAGTATAGGGAGGAAATGCTATGTCCTCCAACCTTTAACCACTTCCATGAATGTGTGTGAAGATATCTCTGTTCATCCTAGTTTTTTGGGTGATTCGACGCCACTAGATGAGTAGTGTAGGAAGGCACGCCTACTGTAACCTCCAAGCCTATAACTGCTTCCCCGGAATGCTAAGGACACCATGTCCTGTAAAGTCGTTATGTATGGAGTTCATGGACTAGTATAAACTCACTCGTTGTATGTAATTGAATCGAAACTGATGTAGAATCTCTGTGTAGTATGTAAAAACCCCAAATGTTTTCCCTCCCTCTTTAGGGGTGCATGCAACATCACTGATAGGAGAATGCAGCCACAAAAGAGGACCAACTGCGTGTACGTAACAAATCTTTCCTATAAGGGGAAATGAAAATGATTGGTAGAAACCAAGGTGTGCAAAAATAAGGATGGCTAGCCAAAAACACGTGTTAGTACAAACAAGCATGCATATAAAAAAACATGTAAAAGCTACGCAAATAGTGTAAGCTACCAAGCAAGGTAATGTAAACACACAAGAAGATAGAGTAAGCCACACAAAGCAGGTTGCAAACATGGGACATCATTCACGATGTCGTAAGACACGCAAGGCCATCATGGCCACAAACAACAAATAAGTGTGTACACCAAACATGGGGTAAGGCCCACATACAAGAAACAAACAATGGAAGACAAGTACATACAAACAAAGAAGTAGTCATGGAAACATGTAATCCTACAAAATAAGTGCTTCAAATGGAACACCTGTTAGCATGTTAGATAAATAACCAATATGTCAAAGTGTGAATAAACAAGTAGTGTAAAGTTCAAAGTACGAAATGAAACAATAGCACCTGTGAGAGACGAATTTGGATGCCCCCAACAACTAGTGTAAGAAGGGTAGAAGGCAAGCATTCGTACTACAATTAAGATACTTGTATCTGCGATCACATCTAGACAAAGGTGTGAACGTGCATGTGTGTATGATATAGATAATGATGTATAATAAATCAATCTAACATGTGTAGTAAAGTGATCATGTAAAACACTAGAAAACAAGAGTAAATGCCCCCAAGGCAATGTAATATGTTGTGGATGGATGGAATGGAATGCAAGATGGAATGATAGGAGCCGCATGCCCCCCAAGTGAATGGAAATGTATACGATGAGGTTCATTTTTTTCCCTCACCAGTCAAGAATGAACCGTAAATGAGAGTGCATCAGCATGAAAAGGTCAAGTAGTGTATGTTGTGTCTAACACGTTGTGATGAATGTGTATGTGTAGGTTGATGATATGTGACATATAGAAAATTTGTGCATGAACCCTATAGCCAAAGCGTATATCACGACTTGATGAATGAATGGGTGATGATTTATCCCTAATTGTATATCACTACCAGAGGAATGAACAAGTGATGATTTAGCCCTAAGTGTGTATCACTATAAGATGAATGGTAAGGAGTGGTGGTGTAACCTAAGGTGTATACCACTACAAGATGAAGTAATAAGTGATGATTTAGCCTATAGCATATGTCACTAAAATATGAAATTTCACATGATTGAAATGTTGTTGTTATTCCAAGATGGCTGAAAGACTTGTAAAAGACCCCAAAACAAGCATCAAACCCTGAAAAAAAATGCATATGAAGGGGTCGGAATGACCTCAGCTACCACAATGGTAGACTTACTAAGTGTTGCACTACATCTCAGACCCAATGTATTTTTATAAGAAAATGTGTGTGAACGTGCCCTAGGTTCCTCTTTTGTTTGGCACACTTTGTGAAATAGTGAGCGATAATTATGTGTAAACAATGTAATAGAATGTGTGCATATAATAGAATAAAATCCCTCCCCCAATGTTATGTTTGATGCAGATGTCCTAGCCTCATGTCTTGTGATGGAACTATGTGGATGCAAGTGATATCCAATGCAATAGATGGATGCAACTCTAGATGAGTGATAGTAGTGATGTTAGGTCCCTCATTATGGTCTCATAACTTTATATTTATAGGGTTCTCTTTATCTAATTTCAAAATTAACCCCAAAATTGTTGACCACCAAAAAGATAGAGATGTCAAACAGCTAGAAAGGCCCCAAAAAGTGGCAGGAAAGTGCAAAATGGTTTAGGTGCCCATGGTGGGACCAGATCATCCATCGGTGCCCTAGTACTGGCATGGGCACCCCAGTCGAGGCTAAAGTCATGGAAAATGGTTGAAACAGACTGGGTATATAGGTGTAAAATATCAAGAATGATGAAATAAAATAAAATAATATGGCCAAGAGATGGGGATTAATTAGTACTTTATTCTCTCAAAAACCCTCTAAATAGTAGTATGAAACCGGGACTAAATAATGTCTAAAGTGCATGATTTTATGTCTACACTAAGCACTTAATATCACAACCTACGGTTGCATCCATTAAAGGTATCTATTAGTCCATTTGCATCCATCTATCTCCATCACAAGGGACAAAGGTTGGTTCATCTACATCACACTTCATATGAGGGGATTTTATTCTATTCCATGCACCATTTACTTATATTCTACATCTAGTTATTGCTCACTACTCACAAAGTGTGGCTGACACAAGAGCATCTAGGGAATGATTTCCACACAAACCTAGAACTACATTGGATCTAAGATGTTGTGCAAGGTTTAGTTAGTAATTCCACCATTGCGGTCACTGAGGAAATTCTAACCCCTTCATATGCATCTTTATTTTTTAGGGTTTTGATGCTTTTCTTGGGGTTTTGCAGGTGTTTCCTCCATATCTTATTTGCAACGACATCCAGTGAAGTTCAATGACATTCATGTGACATGAAGCAAACATAGGTGATCATTTAATGACACCTCATAGGAGATTTCTTTGTCATTTCCGCAAACCAGGGCACCCAAATCTCATAACAAGGCACCCCAATTGCCCTTATCCTTCTCCAGGTGCCCCAGTCTAGCTAGACAGCCTAGATCTACACTTTCCCAAGCTCTTGTGCAACGGTTTCATCATCCTGTATAGTCGGTCTCTACCGTGACACAATCCCACAACCTCGACAAATCAGCTAAGGCCTTTCTAACCCTCTTTGCACATTAGGGTTTCACATTTCATTTGTTTAGATTTCTTGGGTACTTGTAGTGTTGCATTTACTGATTTATTTATTGCTTCTATAGCATCAAATTAGACTATAAATATTCCATTTTAGTTTAATCATTTTGGTGAACCCGTCCTTCGACCCCACCTTCCATCTATGGTTATTAATCTTTTCTCACCATCGCTCACTCTTATGACAATTTTACTGAAGCACATCTTAAAGCTCTTAATGATCATATTATAGAGCATCCCCAAGATCTAGAATTGCTTTTACATGTTTCTTATGAGGAAGCTACCAATTTGGTGGAACTTAATGCTTCTGTGCCCATCTCTACTACTCAACCCCTTTCTTCTGCTATTCCACCCATTTCTACCCTCCCCATTTTTGTTACTACTCCTACAAATCATTTCACACCACCTCTTGTCTCTCATACATGGCAGGTTTCTTCCATTAGCACACAAGATTTATCCTCTCTCTATTAATACCTCCAACCATAAATTCATCAATTGCAACAAGCTATGTCTCATGCATCTCCATTTTAGATTCCATCTTACTATTGCATACCCCATAGGCACCCACCATCTCCACTTATCTGCTTCCTCCTAGTTTTTTCACCCCTAAGCTTCCCATTTTTAATGGGCATGGTGACCCACAAGAGCATCTATGAGTGTTTCACGTAGCTTTTCTTGAAATTTTTGATGATCATATTCTTTTAGCTAAAATATTTCCTCGTAATCTCCATGATTATGCTATGTATTGGTTTTATTACCAACATGTACATTCGGTAACCTCTTTCATGAATCTAGTTGATGCTTTTCTCACACACTTCTCCATCAACATCGGCTCTAAGATCTCTTATTCCCAACTCACACAACTCAAACATGGATATAATGAACACTTAGCAGATTGTGTCTTGCATTACAAAAACAATTTAGCTAAGATGTCTAATATGCTTACAGATTCTGAGCTTTAAGAATTATTCATTTAGAGTCTCTTACTACCTCTCTAGGAGAGTGTTCTCTTTGATACCTCTCCTTCATTCAAACAACTTTATCATACTCTTAAGCTTCGTGAAACCAAGCTTCTATCTATAGGAAATCTTAAGTATCAAGAACAAATATCTTCCACCGCTTGCTTTCAAAACAAGAAAACATTTAAACCATCTACAACTAAACCAACCGACGTAAAAAACATTGTCAACGTGAAAACTACTACTAAAGAGCTTCAGTCATAACCACCTTAGCGTACATTCACTAAATTTCCTATGGACCCACATCTTATATTGCAGCAACTTCTTGAGAGAAATCTTATTAAACTTCTTCTGCCACTTGAATTAGACCCATCGTAACTAAGAGGCATAAACTACAATGAGAACTTTCAATATGACTATCACCGATGTGTGGGACATTTTACAAATAAATGTCTCAATCTCTACACCATCATCTAATATCTTATTGATAACAAAAAGCTTGAGTTTCTAGAGCCTACAGACTCTGCACCAGTCACTAACAACCGTAATCTCAAACTATCTAATATTTCACTCCCACAACATGAGAAGAAAGCATTTGAATCTTAAGCTAATCATGCATATCAAACAATGTCTCCTCTTGTATCAAGGGCTCTTTAATTTCTAGTTATGCATACTGACGCTTCTTCAGCGATAATCTTCTTCTCTAACCATGATTATCATGAAGCTTTCACATATAATCACTTACATATTAATACATCTATTGGATTGATCTCTATCAATTATACTAAGGTTGAATCGTATTGGCTTATTAATGCATGCTCTATTCCACTTCTCATCGATATCGATTATCCATTATCGCAAATTTCATATCTGATGAAAAATTCATATGGTGTCGTCAAAATTCATGTTATGGTAGGCCCTCTTACTATGCTTACATCCGTCCTTGTCAGATAAGTAGCTAATGGTTGTGACATGCTTCTAGGCCTCAACTGGATTCGTAGGTTTAATTCCATCATCTCTATGAATCATTTTTTACTCAAATTCATTCATAACAATCAATTTGGTTCTATCGACGGTGTACCTCCATCTACTCCATGGTTTTCATCTCCTCGAGCACTGGTTATTGCATTTCCTCCATCTAGTACATCACATTTTATGTTACTTAAAGATAAATATACTCCTAGTTCACCTACTCATACACCCTCTACGTGGCCTCAACTCTCTGCTAGTCCTACACATCGGCATAGGCCCATTTCTCGCACAGTTATTGCATCTTGACGTAGGTCACCACCTTGTTTTATTCCATGTGGGTGTCCATCACCTCCACAATTGGCTTCTCATCGGTCTCTATCACCCACACATTTTATTGCACCTACATGCTCATCATATATTCATCTATCACATGCACATAGGCTTCACTCACGTGTGCAGTTTCTATCTACTATACCACCACTATTAGCACATGTTCATACACTTTTTTCACCACCTTCATCAAATGAGGGACCTTTTACTTCACTTTCATTGGTTAGTTCATTCACTCACACACCCTATGGGGGCATGACATGTATCTCTTCCTTCCCCTCCCTCCTACTAGCGTATTTTCAATCCTAGCAAACACATATTCATCTACACTTTAGCATCGTTATTACTCAATGACACACTCTTGTGCTTCGGTTCACGCTTGACTATTGAGGGCATACTATACACATGAACCCCACACACTACACATTTGATACTACACATCCCGTGTCTTTGTGCATCTTACAGTACATCTTGCATACTACATCTTACATTTATCGTTCATATCTCAACCTTTATGCATCTACATAGCTTACATATTCTACAAGCTATAGTATTAGTCAATCATTATACCTATATCATATACGCATATTACATAGCATAATACTCATCCTACATACTAAATATCACACACTTTACACGTTTATGCTATCTAAACATCGTGCATTGCATACTATACATCACCTATTACACATTTTACATATCACATGGTTGACTCTCACCACTACACATACTACACAATTTTTCACATCTACTAGTACCCACTGCACTCACTACCCTATGACGTACTCTAGTCTAACGGTTCATACTATACTATTGATGGTATACATCACAATCAGATATTGTCACATTCACGCATTCATCATCCAACCTTCTATCAGGTGACATTACTAGGTTAGTGACATACGTTATAGGCTAAATTGTCACCTATTCCATCTCCTTGTAGTGGTATACGTCGTAGGCTACATCACCACCTCCTTCGATCATATCATCATGGTATACACTTTAGGTTAAATCATCACATGTTTACATACATCATCTCTAGGTCGCATGTCTTCACCACACATACACATTCACCACAACATGATATACACAACACATAGCTCAATCATTTCCCAATGATGCACTCTCATTTTTGGTTCATTCTTGATTGTTAAGGGGGCATAAACAAATGAGCCTCACTACATATAATCCCATTTCACTCAGGAGGACATGTGGATCCTATCATCCATTTTGTATTCCATTCCATCCATCCACAACATGTTGCATATCTTGGTCGCACTTACTTTTTCTTCCATTTGCTTGTACATGTTCTTCTCTCTACACATGTACATCTCTCTACACATGTTATATAGATCACATGTATGTCATTACCTTTACCATACACACATGCATGTTCACATACTTTTCTATATGTGATCACATATACATAGCTTCTACATGTAACATGGATGTTTGACACACTACCAGTCCCACAGTGGCTACTGGGGATATGTATTACAGATGTTATTGTTTCATTTTGTTTCGTAGCACACTACTTTATTAGTTATACACTTTTTTGACATATGGATAACATGCTAACAGGTGCTTCATGTGTAACATGTATTTTGTAGGATTAATTGCTTCCATGCCTATTTTTCTATTTGTTTTTTTCTTTTTTGTCATTGTTTTCTATTGTATGTGGGCCTTGCCCCTTTGTTTGGTGTGCACACTTGTTTGTTTGTATGGGGTCACTACGGCCTTGAGTTTCTTGCGACATCGTGAGTGATGTCCCATGTTTGCAACTTTATTTTCATTGTATATGATTGGTTTCTTGTGTGTTTACTTGCATTCTAACTTACACATTGTTTGTGTAGCTTACACTTGTTTCCTACATGCCTGTTTGTCTTTGTTTCTACTAAAACTTGTCTCTACCCATTTTTTTGCATGTGCCTTGGTTTCTACCAAGCACATCCCCCCATGTAGGTTACAATTTCTACAATCGGTCCTCTTTTGGAGCCACATTCTCCTATCTATGACATTGTACATACCCCCAAAGAGGGGGCATCATTTGGGTTTATACATACTACACGACATAGTACCAATATAGTTCAATTTTTTTGTTTCCTTCCATGACATAGTGGGTTCAGAACAGTCTAAAGAACTCCATACACAACGTCTTTTGTAGGGTATATTTCCCTTAACATTATGGGGAGTAGTTATAGGTTGGAGGAACATCAGAATTTCATTCCTACACTTCTTCATCCAGTGGTGTCGGATCACCCAAAAAACCAAACAGTAAAAATATCTCTTTACACTCTCAGGAAGCAGTTATAGGCTAGAGAATGCATCATATTTTTCCTCCCTACACATCTTCATCCAATGGCATGTGATATCCCAAAAAACTCGCACTTCATCAATGTTTACATGATCCTTTCTATACCCCTTTTCTCATCATGGATCTGGTGCACATTTTCCTTTTTCATTTTTTGTACTTTCATCACATGCTTTTTACATATGTACATGTGTATTTGATTACTTGATCATCTTCTCTTTTACAGGTCTATCTATATGGGAAGCAAGAAATCAACATCACACAAATAGCAGGTACATCACACACAATATTAATCATGTAGGTACATCACACGCATTGGAATCTACACATGTGTTTCCACCCTAGGTTCACTCTCATCACGTTTTATACTTTTGCATCTTTTAGTCTCCACGCTCCATATTTTTGTCACTCAACACTTTGTCTAGTCCCTCGTCATGTTTTCTACATCACTCTACATGGATAATAGGTACCCATCTCTATCTAATTTATGTTACCGAACATATGGCTCACAAACATAAAGTGGGGGCAATTGTAGACAAAAAAGTATGCACTTTGGGTAATTATTTATTCCCAGTCTCATACTACTGTTCATATGGTTCTTGAGTGAAAAGAGGACTAATTAACCCATGTCTTTTGGCCATCTTGAATTGTTTTTATGTTTTTACTTTCGACCTTGCACCCATACTTTCCCATTATGTACTTTCATACTACATATTACCTATTTCTGACTGGGGCTCCCAGCCAAGACTAGGGTGCCCCAAGCACCCTGGTCCCCTCTGGGTGCCTTGATCCTCTTTGCACTTTCCTCTCACCTTTTGGGCACTTTATATATGTTTGAGCTTATTATATTTTTGGTGGTCGGCCTTTTCAGGGTTAATTACGAAATTAAAGCAAGAGAACCATATACATATAAAGTTATGAGACCATAATGAGGGACCAAGCACTAAGCACTTAATATTAACACTTAAGGTTACATCCATCAAAGGCTTTTATTGCTCCATTTGCATCCATCTATATCCATCACAAGGGACAAAGGTTGGTTCATTTTCATCACACTTCATAAGAGGGGAGTTTATTTTATTCCATGTACTATTTACTTACATTCTACATCTAGTTATTTCTCACTACTCACAAAGTTTGACTAGCAAAAGAGCACCTAGTGCATAATTTCCACACACACACTTAGAAATACATTGAGTCTGAGATGTAGTGTAGTGCTCAATTAATAAGTCCACCATTGTGTCCGTTGTTCATATGATTTTTTATTTTTATGGTTTTGATGTTTTGCTCTAGGTTTATAAGGTGTTTCCTTCATCTCTTATTTGCAACGACATCCAGTGACAGGAAGCGAACACATGCAATCATTCAGCAACACCTCAGAGGAGGTTTCCTGGTCATTTCTGCAGACCAAGCCACCCAGATCTCATACTAGGGCACCCATATCCTTCTCCATTCGCCCCAGTCTAGCCAAACAACCTAGATATTCACTTTCCCAAGATCTTGTGTGGTGGTTTCCTCCTCCTGTCCAGCCGGTCTCTACTCTGACACAATCCTGCAACCTTGAAGAATCAACTAAAAATTTTCTAACCGCCTTTTCACATTAGGGTTTCACATTTTATTTTCTTAGATTGTTTGGGTACTTTTAAATTTTCATTTAATTATTTATTTACTGCTTCTATAGCATCAAATTAGACTACAAATATTTCAGTTTAGTTTAATCAAATGCATAATCCTCCCCATAAACAACAACAAGAGAGAATCGTTGTGGGTGGAAAAGGGAAAATCTCAACAAGAAGGTATCTAGTCCTTACTCACTATGGTAACTTAAATGCAAAAAAGGAAAGCTCCAAAACTCCAAATTCAGCTAATAAGTGAGAAATAGTGCAAGCAAGAGAATATTATGTGCAATTTTAACATAAGAAAGTAGTTGTGAAGTGGTGTTATGGTTGGATAAAATCCAAGTATATGGACCTAATTCCATCACCCACGAGTGATGGTGTCTACCGTATAAAAAATAAAACATGCACCATCACCCATGGGTGATGGTGTTTACTATATAAAATTAAAATAGGCATCATTTCCCATGGGTCATGGCATCGACCTTGGGGGAATACTTAAGGTTAAGGGTTACAAAACATGTGAGGAGTGGAGGCTAAGAGATAAATGAGGATGGCTGAAAAAGGTCCAAGGTGACAGATGGCAAGGATCTAATGATGCATAATAAGAAGTAGATAAAAATAGTAGGGCGAGAGGACATAATGTGTGAACAAAGGGAATAAATGAGGTAAGTATAGGGTAACTAAGGCCAATAGATAGATATCTCAAATTTTATGGTCTAGACAACATTCCCAAGTCCAATCATACCCCAATGTTGGTAGGCCTCTTAAGAAACACACTGAGGAGGAGAATGCATCAACAACCCTTGTACAAAGTAGATGGTTAATAAGTGTCAAAAATATGGTGTATACATGTGCTCTAACTAAATATCATTGTATGTCATAATAGTGAAACATGAGATGGTATTTGGAAAAATATATATGCAACATGAAATCGAAAGGAAATGTTGAAAATAAATGTAAAATGAAAGTGTTGTAAATAAATAATAAACTCCACCAAATGAAATATATCTACCTCATCCTTACCTATCGATGTCACAAGGATTTCCTATGGTAGGTGGAATAGCTGCTTAGAGCCCTGAATAACCAAGACTCAAAATAAACACCAAAATATAATCAGTAAAATAAGACATTTAAATAACCTATCTTGGAGGTCATGTGAGGGATAGTCGAGAAGTGAATAACAATGATGAGGAGATTACAAAAAAATAATTAGTATATGTTACAAGGATGATAAAGTGCGATAAAATGTAGTAACCAAGACTTGATTTCATGGAGTTAGTGGGCCTGAAGAGATAAATAGATAAATTATAAAGTATCCAAGGTAGGAATAAATAGTCATATAAACCCACATGGGAAGGATAAACCCAAGTGGGGTGAGCATAAAAGTGAGATAAATGGTTGATGAAGTAGGTAATTTGAAGAATGTTGTTAAAGAAAAGGTGTTATTTTATGAATATTTCTTGGAGTTGAAAAGGGAGGGTGAGCATTATGAGGTGCCCCAAACCATGGTGTGGTAAAATAAGTGGCATCGTGAGATTCCCCAAGAAGTGTCAATCATGTTGGTAGTATGGTTAAAGGTATGCATTCTAGCCAAGATATTTTGATATTCGATTACATTGAGGTGTCTAGACTATGCTTGTGATATAATGTAATTATCATCATAGGAAGGAATAATGATGCATGTAAGTATGTTAGTGTCATTAGGGGTAATAGTGTTCAAAGAAGGATATTTTGAAAAGACTCCCCACTTACTGAAAGAGTGGGGAGAAAGAGGTTGGCGATCATGGAATAGTTTGGCAATCCTAAATTCATTACATTTAAATAATTCATCCTTAAGATTGTAATAGGTTTCATTTATAGTACAAGGAGGCTTCTCGAATTCTAATACAGGAATAAATTGGTCCAAGGGGTAAAATAATCGAAGGAAGCTTATTGGTGATGGATTGCAATAGATGGTTTATTTTCTAGCCATATTTTGTATTTCATTAGGCTCATCATTTTCTAAGTCAACAAAAGTGTCATTGAGCTCAAGACTTGTTAGGAAATGGATTTGTACGTATGCAAACGATATGCAACAATTAGGGGACAAAGTCCCTCCTCAATGAAGGTGTGGTTTCCTTTATTGAAACCAAAATTGTATTTACATATATACATTCAAAATTGTATGTGGGGGGTGTTTTGGGACATCAAATGGAAATAATTGTGAATGATGGAAATGGAATGGAATGAAGGAAATACATAGAAAGAAATGGATGGAAGGAGCATACAATAGCTAGGTAAAAAAGAGCCTAGTATTGCATAGAGAAGAAGAAGAAGACCAAAAAACTAACTTAAATAAAATAGAGCTTGAATCAGCTAAACAAGAATAAATGAAAGGGAACACAAATGAGCAAGTAAATATCAGAGCTTGATCACTGTGAACAAGAACAACATACTAATAACATTAAAAATAAGATCAAAGATACTATACGCATGTAATATTTAAAAACTAACATCTAATGAACATAAGAACATCAAATGCTATAAGAGATAATGAATGGGACAAAAAGTTCATATTTCATTAACTCTCCAAAATTTCTTCACAAAAGAACACAAAGTTTCTTTCCTGAAACAAAGCTTTCACACAAAATTAGTCTTCTCCTCTCTCAAATTCCCTCTTACAAATGATACCCTAACTTCCTTTTATAACTCAAAAGTTGGTTACAAGGTAGTTAGGGTTTACATGAACATTAAATTAGGGCACCTTAAGTGACTTTGACTTTTTCAACCAAATTTTAAAAAGTAACTTGAAAATAGAAATCACTTAAGTTATCAAAAGTGAGTTTAACAATAACATCACTGTGAAATATCATTTTAAAACATAAAACAAGACACGGTGCCTTATCCATTAAAGTGGGGTCCGACTATCTCAATCATATGAGAAATGGACTCTCCCACTTTGTTAGATACTAGAATTCTATCTCCTCACCATTGGTTAAATTAGGATTTTCCACCTTTTCCAATTGAAAATATTTGAACCTTTCCAATGTCTGGAACATCTTATCATATTCAAGAGGTTCACTTGGTTGAAGCACAGCCTTGCAAAACACCTGCAAGTCCAAAATCTTACCTGGCATATTATTTAAGTTGACCATTTTTGATCGAGCATCCTTAAACAAGTTCCTCAATTTGATACAATGTTCTAATGAAGTGGAGGAGAAGTTGATGGCAGGAATGTGCATGTCCTTAAACAACTGTGATAATTTTTCTTCAATGTGTTCTGATGAATGCCTCTGATTATGCTCGTCCATGAAATCACAAGGGATTTCATCTATGAACTCTTGATTTGAGGAAAAAAAGTGAAAGCTTCATTGCATATGCTCTCGTAATGAATCATGGAATATTCAAGAAGCATCTTGTGTGACTTGAGATGTAAACACCATATAAAGTGTGTCCCTTGGCATTCGAATTCAATGATCCCCTCATCCTTGAAAAAAATTAACCACTCTGCCCACTGACAGTCTCCCACAAATGCTCTCATTAAAGATGCAGATGTATTATCAAGGTCCAATGAGTGATCATCTAGGTAAATGTCCAAAAGATGTGGCAAGTCACGCTTTATGCAATGATGCAAAACAAGTATATAAAACACCTACACTGTGTCCTTGTGCAGATTTCCATATTGCATATCTAAGAATTCTAAATCTAAAAATTTATCATCAACTTCCGTAGATGGGAACTTCTGGGAGACATTAAATAGAATGCCTACATGTGTAATTAGTGATATGATCTCTTGTGTACCTTTCCAATAATCGTACAAAAATATGAAGTTCTCTTCCAACTTTTCCTCTATCAACTTTCTCATTAACATTGCACATCCATGTCCAAGGGAAAACCTTAGAAGTTTAATTTTTAGTAAAACCATCTCTACTGCATCCACTTATTGCATAGAATGACTAAGACTAAAATATTCAGTTCCATCCAATATTTTAATGAAGGTGTTATAAATGTATCTTTAAAATCCAACTGAATATGTAGTGTAGGATAATTAATTATGCATTGTATAATTAATTATTTAACTATTGTTATTAATTAATTATTTTTGTATATTGTTATATGGTTTTATCAACCATATTTGGCTTATTATTTTCACGGGTATAATTGTTATGTAGTTATAACAATTATGTCATTTGTGCTTCCCGTATGATATTTTGGAAGCTTATGTAATTAGGAATATTGTTGCACATGTGAAACTTAGTTTCTTGTTTGTATTCAGTTGTACAATACCTATAAGTATTGCAGCTCATACATATGTAATTTGGTTGATTTCACATTAATAAAATTCACAGGCTATCGTCCCTGTTTTGTGAAACTACATTTGGTACCAGAGCAAATTGAAGCTCCTGGAAAGGTTGGAGAAGGTTGTAGAGGAAGGAGAATTTGTGGAGAAGAAATCTGCATTTCAACAGAGAGCCAGTGTTGCCTCCAGCAGCTTCCCAGAACCCTTGCAAACCCACAACCTCCTGTGTGTTCTCCAGGTTTAGCTGAATACTCTTGTGTTGTTATAACTTGGAGGATTCATCCCTTGCATCCAGGACAACCCCCTCTTGCTTCTGTTTGGAACATATTTTTTTGCATCCAGTGCAATCTAACCAGGAAAAATTTGCTGCAGGTGTATTTAATTTTTTTGTCCCCATCAAGGGTTTTGTCTCTAAATCTTAGCTAGATAATATTATCTATCTTATCAAACTTGGAGGAAGGACTCCATACAACCAAGCATCGAACTTGTTTGAAGATCCCCCATTGGGTACCATGCGATCAGAAGATTGAAAATGTTGGCTCATACACGAGCTTTTGCATATTGGGTTGGTTGCCATTTCCACTAGCGAGTTGGTCTTTTTTGGCAGGCGGGTTGAAGATTAGGCGGGTTGACCATTGTGGCACTGAGCCATAAGCCTCTAACTGAGGAAAAAACTATTTCTTAGTGGCCAAATTAGTGTCCCTTTGTAATCCTTCCTACTGAGACGAGTTCCTGCATTCAACAACCATGGATCCTTGCATTGTTTCAAGGCCAAACCAAGCTTCCTGTAACTACCTGCGTAGATTGTTGTTATACACAGCCTTGATCAAACGACCTTAGAGCCTCTACACTTAAGCAAGAACAACCACCACCAAACTACTGCCCTATGAGCACTATCGAGCCAAGAGCTCACCCATCAACCTGCTATCAACAAAGTCGTCCTCATAGAGAGTTCATGGATGGGACAACATTGGTGAGCAGTCCATATAAGCTTCATGTCCAAATTCCCCCTGTGACCTGCAACAAAACGAAGCATTGACACGGCCAAAGTCAGAGCTCCAT
This sequence comes from Taxus chinensis, assembly GCA_019776745.2. Taxonomy (NCBI): domain Eukaryota; kingdom Viridiplantae; phylum Streptophyta; class Pinopsida; order Cupressales; family Taxaceae; genus Taxus; species Taxus chinensis. Next base: position 237,097,603 of record CM034149.1, on the reverse strand, counting down.
GACCTGCATGTAAACAAAAAAAAAAAAAAAAAAATCAATAATCAAAGCAAAACGGTTAAAAAAACGGTGAATGCCAAATAAAAAAGGAGGCCAATTCCATTGCAAGTAGCCAAGATAAAGAAGGACTGATCCATTTTTCATGCAGGAGAAACCCTAAACTCATCCTCCTCCACTCAACACGCATCCATGTGGAGCTCCAATATCTGCCTACCACATCATTTTCAAAAGGTGAGTCATTTTCATCTTCTTTAAATATAATATGCTTCGCATTTTATCTTAAGTGCTCATAGAGCCAAGGTGGATAGAGGGAATAGACTTGGGTGGTGAGGTTTGAGGTTCAAATCCCACCACCAACAATTTGTTTTTAAACAATTTTGAAATTTAGAGGCAAAATTGGGAAAATAACACCAAACTTGGAGGAGAATTTGGTGGAAAAACCTCCTCTAAATAGCTTAGTTATAGCTAAACAGGCCTCTAAATATTTTAGCGAGAAAAACCCTAATTTAGGGCAAAAACATTTTTCTCCTAATAGGCCTGATTTTTTAATTCCGAACAACATTTACTAAAGGAAGACTGTCTAAAAACCTCATTTGGGCTACTTTTTAATGGGTTTTGGCATAGAGGGTCGTATTGGGCTCCAGAGGCCACCAGGGCCCGCAAAACAATTTTTTTTTCCTGCAATTCAATTTTTCTAAATTTTTTAAATGTAATTGCATGCTTCAATATATTGTACTAATTTGTAGGTTGCCATAGTCAACCACAAATATTGTAACTACTCAGAAACTGGCAGTGAATTTGTAATCCAAAATAGTAAAAATTGGTTCTGTAACACTCATGAGATCCTAGATCTCATTCGCAGCGTTCGGTATATACGGTGCCTCTGGGAAGTGCTTATGGGTAAATCCATCATGACTACTACTGCACTTAATGCCTAATATAGCTGCAACAACGTCGTCTAGGCATCGACCCTTTAAATCGACGGGGAGTAATAAGGTCATAGTGCACACACTATGAGCCATCCCATCCGTCTGTGAATGATTACACGACATAAATCTAGACTGAGAAATTATCTGAGTATATAGCAAAGTTACGCGACGTGTATGAGGATATTTCTTTGAGCTAGTGTCAATAATCACATAGACCCCTTTCAGTACTATCTTTGTACCACATATTGAATTCTTTCATGTATGTTAACGCCTCTTTCATGTACCAGGTATATAGAAAGGGTGAGCTTCTTCCACGTACCGCCAGGTATATCGAAAGGGTGCATGTATATAGAAAGGTTTTGGTATATCAGACTGATGGTATATCGACTGGGAGACCTTATACCGGGAGTGATAAGAGCCAAACATTGTCAGTGATTTCTACAAAATGGGCACCAATGCCCCAAATTTTTTTCTTCCTAGATTCACAACTAATTAGAGGAAACAACTATGCTGCATGGAAGACTAAAATCAAGATACAACTTGAGTTTGAAGAGATCTTTACTGTTGTGAATGGTACTTCAACCAGATCAACTAATGATACAACACAACGGTAACAGTTTGATAAAGAAGATCAGAAGGCCAAACTCATCATCTTGTTTGGAGTTTCCGATGATGTGTAACCCCACATTCGAGATGCCAAAATAACCAAAGAAGCATGGGATAAATTGTGCACAGTATATGAGGCCAAAAACAAGAATGTCATACTAAATTTGTAGAGTCAGTTACACACACTGAAGTTCAAGAAGAATGAGAAAATTGAAGCTTTCTTAAGAAGAGTTGCAGAGTTGAGGGATTCACTTCTAGCCCTAGGAGAAGCAGTCACAGATGATGCTCTCATTCCCATTGTTCTGAGAGCACTCCCCTCTTCTTACCACATTTTTGTCACAACACTAAACGTGTCAGATACGACAGTTAGTTTTGAAAAGATGGTAAACCTACTGCAACAAGAGGAAGCCATGCAAAATAAGGATGATGAAGAGGAACAAACACTTTCTTCACATCAAAAATGGAAAGGAAAAGGAAAACCTAACTCCTATCAAAAGGCCCAACATCAGAATCAGTATCACGGGGACAAACAACATAAGAAGCAATGTCCAATCTGCAAAAGAGGACATGACTTAAAATATTTTTGGTACAATACTTACAAGAAAGGTTCATCAAGAAACTCTAGACCTCCACAACAACAATCTCACAAGGGACATTCAAACTAAAATCAAGGGCAAAAAAAGGGGAACTGGAAAAGAAGACCCCATCAGCAAGGAAATATTGCTAAGCAAGAAGAACATTCAGATAATGAAGACTTCTTGTACACTGCTCAATCAAGTGAACCATCCATGTCATCTAGTGATGTTTGGTATGTTGATTCAGGAGCCACTCGACACATGACCAGCCACAGAGACTGGTTTACCTCAATGAGGGACACGCCTTCAAAAAACCATGTTTCATTGGGTGATGATTCTTCATATACAATTCAGGGGATTGGGAACATTTCTCTACCCCTTGGTTCACGCAATTGTAGACTATCTGATGTCTTATATGTCCCTGGGTTGACAAAGAATCTTCTTTCAGTTAGTCAACTCCTAGATCAAAACCTAAAAATTGACTTTGATACTCATTCCGACAAGAAAACATGTTTGATTCAAGATAAATCATGAGGCTCAAAAATAGTTGCAAAAGCCTCCAATGTGGGACGCATGTTCCAGCTTGATTTTTTCCACAGAGATGATCAGGCACTTGTGGCTAAGAACTCTACCTCAGCATAGTTGTGGCATCAGAGACTTGGTCATGTTAGTTTCAAGTATCTCGAGACACTTCGCCAGTGCAATATGGTACATGGGTTACCATCTCTTCAGAAGGATACAGACAAGTGTCCTCACTGTCTAGCAGGAAAACAACACAGAGCTTCATCCCAGAATTACATATTGAGCTCATGGTAAGCTTGATCTGGTTCATACTAATCTTTGCGGTCCGATGCAACCAAGTCATTTTGGATTTCAGTACTTCATGCTATGTGTTGACGAATATTCAAGAAAAATGTGGATTTTTTGTCTTCGCAAGAAAAGTGAAGCTTTTGAAACTTTCAAGAAGTTCAAAGTAGCAGTTGAGAACAAAACTGGTCATCACATCAGAACTCTCCACTCAGATCGAGGGGGGGAATTCACCAGTAATGAGTTCAAAGACTACCTACAAACTCATGGGATTCGTCGAAAAATGCCTCCTCCACACACACTGCAACAAAATGGTGTTGTTGAGAGAAGAAATCATACTATCATGGAAATGGTGTGATGCATGATCGATGACTCTGGACTTGCAAAGACATTCTGGGAAGAAGCAGCAAAGACAACAATGTATTTATTGAATAGAGTTCCCACAGTTTCTCTTGAAGGAGTAACACCATAAGAATCATGGTCAAAGTGGAAACCATCTATTGCACACCTTAGAGTATTTGGGTGCAAAGCAAGTATGCACATACCCAAGCAAAATAGAAAGAAATTGGACATGAAATCACAAAAACTCATCTTCATTGGGTACAGTGAAGAGACTCTTGGGTACAAATTGATGGATCCTAAGACCAGGAAAGTCTACACCAGAAGAGATGTTGAGTTTTTTGAGAAGAAGGAAGCAGAGTCTCCTCCTCCAGACTCACCTGATGTAGATTCTTCACCAGTTGTAAAAACTGAAGTTGATGTTCCCACAGATGATGAAAGTGATGATGGGGATGATGGTGTTGATCATGATAGAACCATGACCCACAGGAACAGTTGAGCGTATGCCCAAGTGGTGTACTAGCACATTACAAGATGTAAGAATGGATGCTCCACCAGATACATCCACCCCTGGACCACGGAATCACAGTAAAGCAAGAGAAGAAGTTAAATTTTCTTTGATGAGTAGAGTTATTGAGTCTGATGAGCCCTCTACAGTCCAGGAAGCCCTATAGTCAAAATCTTGGAAAGATGCCATGGACTCTGAATATCAGTCAGTAATGAAAAATAACACTTGGCAGCTTGTCGATCTTCCACCAGGGAAGAAACCCATTGGATGCAGATGGATATTCAAAACAAAGTACAAAGCAAATGGGAAAGTGGAAAAGTACAAAGCAAGACTTGTAGCAAAGGGGTATGCACAAAAATAAGGCATTGACTACAAGGAGACATTTTCTCCCATAGCTAAGATCAAGATGATCAGGATGATCTTTTCTCTAGCTACACAGTTTGGTTGGAAAGTCCATCAGATGGACATAAAAAGTGCCTTCCTGAATGGAGATTTACAAGAAGAAGTCTACATGACTCAACCTGAGGGATATGTAGTACCTGGTCAAGAAACAAAGGTATGCAGACTCAGGAAATCTCTGTATGGCCTCAAACAGGCACCCCGAGCATGGTACATCAAAATTGATGAGCATCTCATACAACATGGATTTTTTAGAAATCCATACTGATCCCAATATTTACCTCAAAAATAAGGGGGGAGATTGTGATTGTCATTGTCTATGTTGATGATCTAGTCATCACTGGCAGTTCAGTGAGGATGATCGATGCAATGAAGAAAGATCTTAATCGATCGTTTGACATGACCGATCTCAGGCTGATGCACTATTGTCTTGGATTGGAAGTATGGCAGAAAGAGAATCACATATTTTTTCTCAGATGAAATATACCAAGACAACGCTTGAGAAATTCAGGATGATGGATTGCACACCAATTGCTACACCTATGGAGAACAAATTATAGTTATCTCATTCAGATCCATCTCCTGAGGTAAGTGCCACTCTCTATCGACAGTTGATTGGGAGTCTCATTTACCTGACCTACACTAGACCAGATATCAGCTTTGTAGTAAGCTATCTATCCAAGTTCATGTAGGAACCCAAAGTGTGTCATTGGAAAGAAACAAGGTGCATCTTGAGATATCTCAAAGGATCAGTGGATCTTGGTCTAGAATACAAGAAGAATGACAACTTCTTCTTGTCAGGATATTTGGATTCAAATCATGTAGGAAATATTGATGACAGAAAATCCACTTCAGGATTTGTGTTCTTTATGGGATCTGGACCAATATCATGGGGAAGCAAGAAACAACACTTTTGTTTCTCATTCTTCCACAGAAATCAAGTATTGTTCTACATGAGAATTTTTCTGTGAAGTGATATGGTTGCGTCACATACTCGAAGGACTTGGAATACCACAAGACAAACCGACCACCATGTATGTTGACATTGAAGGTGTTCTCAAACTTGTTCACAATCCAATTTTTCATGAAAGAACAAAGCACATCGAGGTACATGTTCATTTCATATGCAAAGCATGTGTTGAAGCACAACATACAGCTTCAATTTTTTCCAACAGCTGAACAAAGGGCAGATATCTTCACGAAGTCACTTGCACGTGACAAGTTTGAGTTGTTCAGAGAGTTCCTCTCCTCATCCCTTGAGACAATGCAAAATTAAGGGGGGGAATGTTAGGATAATTAATTATGCATTGTATAATTAATTATTTAACTATTGTTATTAATTAATTATTGTTGTATATTGTTATATGGTTTTATCAACCATATTTGGCTTATTATTTTCACGGGTATAATTGTTATGTAGTTATAACAATTATGTCATTTTTACTTCCCGTATGATATTTTGGAAGCTTATGTAATCAGGAATATTGTTGCACCTGTGCAACTTAGTTTCTTGTTTGTATTCAGCTGTACTATACCTATAAGTATTTCAACTCATACATATGTAATTTGGTTGATTTCACATTAATAGAATACACAGGCTATCGTCCATGTTTTGTGAAACTACAAGTATTATCTTCATTTTGTGGAGATATGAAACCTTCTTTACTGTTGATGGAGCTCCATGAACCGCTAGATCTATGTGAGCTTTGTGGTGATTACCTTTGAATGTGTGTATAGTATTGTCTTCTTCCTGTGTGAACCTTTCTCTTTGGCCTGTGTTGGCTTACCAAGAAACAATTTTAACAAATTTTTGTGGCCTTTGTTGGTGAATGTGTGACTATCTTGGACTCTAACTGCTTAGTCCTCCTTTCAACTATGTGGTTATGCTTGGACTACCCGGTGAATGCGTGGACCTTGTTTTGGGCGTGATGGATCTCCTTTTGGTCTGCTTGAGCTATTTTATTTTACTCTGAATGCGTGGACCTTATTACCTTTGGATGAGTGCGTGATGAATCTTTTGGCCCATGTAGAAACAATTTTAACAAATGTTTGTGGCCATTTCCTTTGACTAGTGTATGGCTATTGTGTGTAGAAACAACTTTGTGGTCTATTCTTGAGCTTGTGAGAACTGTGTTTTATTCTTTGACACCTATGAGATATTTTGGAATGTGTGGGAATTATATCTTCACTCTCCCTGCGTGGATTTTGGCATAGAAACAACGAATTCTCTATGGCCTACATGGAAAAAGATCTTTTATTTTTACAAATGCATGGGAATTTATCCACTCTCATTCCTTGGATGTGTGGAAATCATACTCATACTGGTGCGTGGTCGCTCCTCCCTTGGTGTGGAAAATATTTCCTTTAACTTGTCAAGATAAATGCATGGCAATGATGTATTCATGTACCTCTAGGCATGATGTATTTTGGTATGTTCTTTACCTTTTACATGGCCCAATTTGCTTTTATTATGCATGATAATTTGTTGCCTCTATTTTACCAATGCATGGACAATGGCCTGACAGGTAAATGCATATGGATTTTTCTTTTGCAAACATGTGTGGAAATGCTTTAACTGGTGCATTCCCTTTTGCGTGGGCATGTGAGTTTCCTTGGTAATATGTGGACAACCTCCTCTTTACCCTACATGGAATATTTTCTTAGTTCTTAGACTGGTTTAGTCACAGATAAATAATAGAGAGCTGGAAAAAAAGCTTCAAAGCTTCTTTATTATCAATATTACTTTCACATGCCTTTTGCCATAGAGTTTCATGGAGGAAAGTTATGAGGATCTAAGAAACTTTCTCAATTTGTAACCGTTTCTTCTTTCTACCCATTAAGTAACCAATTCTAAATTTCTTAACCAATTTCCAATTCCTTCAAGTATTGGGCATTAATTGTCAAGAGAATAGCGGGGGAATTTGACCATTTTCCCATGACAATGGCAAAGCGGGCTGGCAATTCCCCTCCATTTTCCCACATGGGAAAAATGGAGATATTTTGTCATTTGACATCTGATTGGGTTGGAAATCAACAAGGGAATTTCCCACAAGCGGGGGAAAACGAAAATTTTTCTAGGAAAGGGAAAAATGGGAGTGGAGAACCAACTTGACATTCCCTGTAATTGGAGGAAGAATTTTAATAGCCCACAACAATGGCGAAAATGTGAAAAGTTCTTCCAAATTTTTCGAACAACTTTTATGAGGATTAAATTAATATTTATTAACCAAACATCCTAAAATTTAATAAAATTAATTTTATTAAATAAAAAGGTAAGATATTAATTAAATATTAATTGATTAATTAAAACATGATTTGCGACATAGCAGGAAAAGTACTTATCCGAAATGGACAAAATGAAGGCCAAAATGATCGAGAGAATAAAACGATCACGATGAAGATGATAAATCATGAGAAAGGACACTTCCAAAAAAATTTAAAATTTTCACATTATAATTTTGCAAAGTCAAAACTTAACTGATAACAGGAATATAGTTAGAGAACTTATGGTATGGAACATTATTCATTGTATGAGTAGTGAGAATCTAGAAAAGCTTATTAGGGAAAGGTACATGCATATCCCATGGAATCAACATCATTCCTATATCATTGTTTTTTATGAATGAATTTAAGTCTTTAATACTTGGATAATGTGATTGTGTGCATGCAATGCATCCAAGGTCCACCTAATCAAATATTGTAAAAAAGAGTAAGAACCATGAGTTTGGTGCATATGGTCTTGGGTCCTATTGTAATAGGGATCCAAATACAACCAAATATATTTTTATGTATTTTTGTCAAATACATGATAAGTTATTCAGGTATGTTTAAGGTCATTAGCAAAAAATCCAAGGTTTTAATGAGAGAGATGAAAGCGAAAATAATACTTGAGCCTTCATCCACCAAGACTCTTCATACTTGTATTCATATATGATGACACTAATAAGAAGGGGAAGATTCTCAACACAAAATAAGATTTTTTCATTTTTCATATCATCGTTGGGAAACTCTATGGTTAGACTTAGACTCTTGTGAATTTGAAGGAATATTGATTTTTGGATGAGGCTCAACTAAAGGAGTGAATGGGATGTGCCAGTAAGTTTATGGTTTATAAATGAAGATTTTTTTGGGTCGGTAGACAAGATGCTTATGTGCAGGTTTTCTTTGGTAATTAATTTTATCCATATTGACATACTGGGAATTGAGTTATTTATGATCATAGGACCCTTTAATAATACCTACAAATTTATTCATAGTTTTTTGATATAGATGGTCCTATATTGGTGGTCCTTGTGAGATTCGATAAGATATTGATATTTATCATAAACTTATTAGATAAAAGCATTGATATCAAATTTGGGGACAGTAAAGAAATCAATGGCAACGCTCTTAATATCCTTATAATCCTCATGAGAATGAGAGATAGTGTAGAGCCACCAACAAAATAGGTCGGGATTAAAAGAAGCCAATTTCTTGGTAGGAGAAAAAATCTGAGGCATGGGAAGAACTTGTAATCTTTCACCATGCAATAAAGGCGAGTGGTTCAGATTGTGAGAAGTAACATTTTGAGCATCATTATTTGGATAGGAATGTGTGATATAATTCCCTTTATAGGGCTTGAGGGTTAATGGAATTAGACATTGATTTGAGTGTTTTTAAAGGCTTATAATGTTGTTCAAATTCCTACATAATGTAATATTATTGCTTGGCCTGCTTAAGGGCCTCTTCCAATGTGGTGGGAGAGAAGGATCAAACCTTATAGTGGATATTAGGAAAAATATCCTTAAGGAAGATTTGAAAAATATCTTGATTACCAAGATAATGGCTGGTTTGATTAGATCGAGGCTTCCATTGCTTGATAAAATCTTGGGATGATTCATTAGAAGATTGTTTCAAGTTGATGAAGTTTATAATGGTGTTTTTAAGAAGGTGATGTTATTACAACTATTTCACTAAAGTTTCTAGATCGAAAATAGAATGTGAAGGGAGCTAGTTATACCATTCCAAAGCATCTCCTAGAAAGCCAAAAAAATCATTTCTAAAGGATAATTTTTTGAATTTGAGTGTCTAAAGTTATACTCAAATTTAGATATGACCACACAAGGTTTCCAAGAGTATAATTTCTTCTATTAGGTGCTAAAATTGGAAATTTTAGGTCAAGTAATTTTTTTATAATTAAAAGTGTTTTTTTATTCTCTTTTCTTCCCTACCCTCAATTCACACATTATGACTCCTATTTCTTGAAATTATTTCAATCTTTTTTACCAAAAGTATCCAGAAAAATAAATCAAGGCCTACATTAGTGTATAGGTATATCATGTCCAATAACCAACCTTGTAATAGTCAAACCACATATAGTAGACTAATGAATTTTTTGGGAGCCTTGGAATAACAAAATACACCTCTCATTTAAAACAAATATTCTTAATTCTATATTTGTAATCAATAAGAAAAATAAGTACAACACTATTCCATTTATAGGTGATTTTGAATTCAAATTTGAAAATATTGGTACACACGTAGTGAATTCTAACAGCGAGTAGTGTTTTGAAAATCATTTATCGTATTATCAAAGCAAGGATTATCATCTAGAAAATTATTTTCAAACTTAGGAAACTGTGAAGAGGGAAGAGATGCATATTTACAAAAAGGTTTCTCAAGAACACGCACATTCCTATTTTCTACAATTGCATGATTAATTGGATCATAGACTCTCAATCCTTTTGATTGACTGCCATACCCAAAAAAATTCAAGATTAAAAAGTAAGATCAAGGTTTTTTATTTTAAATTTAGGAATAAGAAGAGAAGTAGGACTGCCAAATATGTTTAAATAAGAGATATCATGTTTTTGCTTAGTCCATAATTCATGAGGTGTGGTTTAATTCAATGCTTTATTAGGAATATTATTTATAATATGAACATCACTGTTCATAGATTCATCCCAAATGAATTTAGGAACCTTAGAAGCATAAAGCATGGTCTTATCCATTTTTATGATTGTTTTATTCTTTCTTTCAGCTATGCCATTTTGTTGAGGAGAATAGGGAGGGAGTGGAGGTGTTAACTCCATGCGAATTCCATTAGATAAACAAAACTCATCAAACTTATTATTAACACAGTCACCTCCATTATCATTTTTTATTCTTATAATTTTTAGATTAGCCATGTTTTCAACAAGGAATTTAAACTCTTGAAACTTAGATAAGACATCATACTTTTTCCTAATGTAATAAAACAATCGTCGTTATTGAGAAATCATCAATAAAACTAACATCATATAAAAAACCACCAAGAGAAGATACTTCCAAAGGACCTCTAACATCGCTATGAATTAAATCAAGTAAGCAAGAGGAATTACACTCATATGTTGTTTGCCACGCAAGAAAGTTTCACAAGTTTCATGATCTAATTTTATCTTAAGAAGACTTATAACAAGGTTAAAGAAGGACATCTCATACAAAATCTTAAATTTTACATGCCCAATCCTTTCATACCATAATTGAACAACATTACAAGAATAAGTGGAAATACAAGATTCAACAACAAATCCATCAAAAAAGTACAATCCATTCTTTTGTAAAATGATAGCAATTACTTTACCAAGATCATTTTTAACATATAATTTATCTTGTAATAACACAACTTTACTGTCATCTTTGGTTAATTGTGAATAAGATAAAAGGTTCTTCTTTAATTTAGGAATAAATAACACATCTCTAATGATTCCATTTGCTAAGTTAACATGTCCATAACATTTAGACTCGATGACAAAGTTATCTCGTAGATAAAATATTTTCATGACATTCAACTACATCATGAATAATATCATACATATATGGCATGTGTCTATATGCACCACTATCAAGGATCCATCCACTTTCATTGGAGGCTGAAAGGGAGGTATGAAGAGAAATGGATTTCTTAGCATTATTCACTTGATTGATGGTATGTCTCTAGTTTTTATCGTTCTTCTTCTTTTTGTTGTTGTTCTTATTCTTAAGATTGTTATGATACATGGTATCATGACAATATTTTGCTTTATGATAAAATTTACCACGAGTGTTACAAGTGCCATCAAACTTTACTTTAAACTTCTTATTATTCTTATTGTGCTTATCAAATTTTTTTGGAAGGATCAATATAAAACCTTGTGCACATCAAAGAGGCTGCACTTCCAGTAGTGATTGTGAATGCTCTAAGTAATCAGCAAGAACTCGAATCAAAAAATAAAACCAGGCTTCAAAGGGTTTTTCTCTCACTTCCTTGTGTGGAAGATGGTTGTGAATGTAACAAGCACAATTCACTGCTTCATCCCAATCCTGAAAAGGGAGGGACTTTGAGTGAACCATACAAGTGGCTATCTCATTAAGCATTCGGTTCTTTCTTTCCACAACTCCATTTTGTGAAGGGTTGTAAACAACTTTACGCTACAAAGCAATTACTTCAGAGGTATATAAATCCTCAAACCTATTACTCACATACTCGCCTCCATTATTGGTTCAAAGAACCTTGACAGACCGTTCATCTTGTTTCTCAGCAAGAGCCTTAAGGTCCCGAAAGTGATCAAAAACTTCAGGATTAAGCTTTAGAAAATACACCCAAGTGTAACATGAAAATTCATCAATGAAAGTTGGTATATAAAGAGCTCTAGTAAATGAAGGAGATGGGAAAGGGCTAGAAATGTCACTATAAACAAGATCTAAAAGATGAGTAGCTCTCCAAGTTTTTTCTTTATCAAAAATCTTTTTAGGGTGCTTCCCAAGGGCACAACTATCACAAAGATCCTTAAAAGATCTAACATGGGGTAACTCATTGATAATTTCATTTTGGCTCAATTATTTAAGGTATTGAAAGTTAAGATGGCTAAAATGCTCATGTCATATCTTACTAACCTCATTGGCATGAGTGAGCAAGGCAGTGGGTGTCGAATCAGAAGTAAAATAGGAGAAGGTATACAACCGTGAATGGTGATCTACCTTTCCCTCAGCCATAGTAGTTTCAGAATGAAGCTCATAAATAATCACTGAGTTAGGACCAAATTCCACTTGCATTCCTTCACCAATTTGAGTGATTTGGTAAACTGATAGGATATTGGTAGAGAGATCAAGAACACTCAACACTTGGTTAAATGATCCCCCATCCATCTCTACTAATCCACAATTGGAAACTAACATTATAGTGTCATCACCCAATGGAATTTGGGACATGCCACATGGTTTGATGTTGGATAACTCAACATAAAAAGAAGCCATGTGGTGCAAGGCAATGGAATCTATAATCCATGCCAATGAAGGAGAAATCTAGCTACAAGGGCCTTTCCTTTCTTCTTATCAGATTTAGACTCTTTTGCAATGGAAGACTTAGCTTTCAGAGCATTTTGTTTGATAGACTTAGGAAAACCTATATGATTATTCTCAAGTAAATGAGTTAGGTGATCAAATTTTTTTCTCATACACTGAGTCTCTTCATAAGTAATCTTTTTGCAATAGGAACACTTACACTTTTCTTTCTTCACTTTAAGTTCAAAACTTGAAGCTTTCATGTTGTAACACTCTGATTTTGTATGTTAACTTGGTGAATGTTTTACATACTGTTATAGCTCTTAGAATGAAAGCAAACATGTTAAGATATGTTTTGATCTTAAGAGAATGTGTTGCTAATTTGGATTCTTGCATACTATGATTTATTGCATGGGACAGCAAATATTGTACTTGTGTGTTTGCTGATGTGACGACAGATTGTCGTATAATTGTTTGCTCTTGTGCTGATTGACAGCATACCCTGAATCAATTCCATTGATTCAAGTATGCTGAGGTCCTCTTGTGTTTTCTATGTTAATTCACACTTGAACTGGACTGAAATTGTTATGAGCGTGCAGCGCCTGATTACCGGTGTGAATAGCTAGCACGAAAATGCCAACGACAGGGGTTCGATTCTTGAACCCTGTACTGTCGAATTTGGGACCTCGTGGGGCGAGAAACGCCTGGACACGGGTGACCTTGGCATGTAATCTAAAGGACGGAACGTCCTGCTCTGCGTTAACGCGAATGTTAGTAAGGGGCTGGAAGGAAGTTGTTAGTGTTAATGGTTAGTGTGAATTAAACCTAAACTAACCCTAAGACCTAACATACATCCTACACTACTATCCTAAGTGGATTTTTAAATTACAAAAAAAAAAAAGAAAAGGGAAAATAAACCTAAGTTCTAAAACCTAAGGTTGAACTAAGACCTAGGTCGAATGATTTATGTAACCTAAACTAATCCTAAACTAAGGGGTACGCAGACCCTTGGGAAGAAAGGGATAAGGATGGGAAGGAGGCATTCATTGGAGTTAAATGAACTGTCCCTTCGTGGACGGCGCCAGTTTTGGCGGGGCAGGTAGGAAATAGAGGTATCTATTTGGAGTTATGGCTAAATTCAGTTTGCATGGAAATTTTGAAATTTAAAACTCGCCAACCCAAGTGGCGGTGGCGTGGAAAATAAGGAAAAAAAGGCCAAGCCTTTATTGCATTAATGGTTTTTGGTCCTCGCGACCAGCTCGCCTTGGAAACAGCATGAGGAAAAAATTGATTTTCATTTTTGTTGGTTCGAGCCTTTTGTGAAGTTGCTCTGCATTTGGTTCTTGGTCTGGTTTGGTCGAATCAGCTCTTGGCATTTGACATTTTTGTGGAGATTTGGAGGCTATTGTTAAGCCTGAAGAAGGAAGGGAGTGTTGGAGAGTTTGTGTGTTGCTGTGGAAGGAAAAACACGGCAAACAACGTTTTCTTCGAGCTCTGGAAAAGAGGTTTCAGGCACGTTAAGCCCTTCTCTTTAAAATCTTTGCTTTGATTAAATGTTTCATTAAAACAACCCTGCTCTTGGGTTGGGATCGCATGATTGTTGTTGAATTGATTTGGAAATGGATTTTATTGGTTCTTGCTTCTTTTCTTTGGGAAATGTTAATGAGATTTGATTCTGGTTGCTCTGCCTTGATTTGTTCTTGCTCGAATCATGTTGGAAATGATTTTCAGTCTTGATTGTTGACTGTATAAATGGGTTGGAATGTGGATATTCCTTTCACTGTTCGTGTTGTTCGAAATTGGAATAGGCTGTGCAATCGCCCTTGTGGCGAAATTGTCTCTTTAAGTGCAATCTTTTCTTGCTGCTATATGGGGAATTGTCCTTGCATGTAAACAAAAAGGGAAAAATGAAGATACAGCCGTGTATATTTCTATGAAATGGGTTTCATTGGATCTTGCTGTCATTTGAAAACAATATGGAAATATTGTCTTGACTGTTGAGTTTTATTGTCTTGTAAATTTCGAATGATGTATCTTCCTGTGTGCTGGACGTTTGACCGTATTGGGAAATCCCTTGAATATATATATATATATATATATATATATATATATATATATATATATATATATATATACTTGTGACTGTACACTTTCTTTTTATGAGTTGTTTCCACTAATGAACAACCGTTTATTGTTAATAAACTGAAAGGAAGGGAATAATGGTTGATGAAGTAGTTCTTATTGAAATTTTCTTTAAGAAAGTAGACCCTTCTTCTTGTACTGTTTGGATTTTGGATGGAAGTGGCATTCGGGTTACTGTGAGTAATTGAACTCGGACCATAGGAAGTTTAGGCAATAATATCATTGTTGTACCTTTTCTTGAGTAGGAACTAAGCGAATACGTATTGGGTATTCGTGAAATAGGGAATAAGATAACTGTTTTTCCTTCTTAAAGTTATCTATGGATTTCGTTTCTACTTGTTGAAAGAATAAGGTGGTTTCACTGTGATTATATGAATGCTGTTGGTCTTCTTATACGGACTGTTGACACAGTTTCCACTTGATTGAATTCTATGCAAAAAAAAATGATTGTATTTCTATATACTGTAATGAAAAAAAAAAAATGGATTTCATTACGTCCTATGGTTGATGCCTGTCTGCTGGTTGAACTATCAGGAGAATTCGAACTTGAATTGATTTTTGTGGAAACATATGGAAAAAAAAATTGGGATCTAATTTGTCTTTTGAGTTGCTCTGGCTGTACCGAGCTCATACAATTAACACCTGGTTCGGGTTTGCTCTTATAGAGGTATGGACAGTTGAATATGAGTTGTTTGTGGTATTGGATTGAACGGTATAGGCTTGAGAGTTGTTTTTAATACGAACGACTGTTCTGTAATCCTTATAATGAGCTGTCTTGTTTGAGATGAACACGGATTAGGTGTTCGGTTTCGTTCTGAGCAAATGGTGTTTCTTAGTGAAATGAAAAGGGAATGA
Source organism: Taxus chinensis (assembly GCA_019776745.2). Classification (NCBI taxonomy): domain Eukaryota; kingdom Viridiplantae; phylum Streptophyta; class Pinopsida; order Cupressales; family Taxaceae; genus Taxus; species Taxus chinensis. Next base: position 237,082,166 of record CM034149.1, on the reverse strand, counting down.
ATTCTTTTCTTTGCTACTGTTTTATCCTGATGAAATTCATCGTCATGAGAATAATGGATTGTTGTAGGTAACAGTGATGAATAAATGTTATTCTGAACGGGGAACGTCACTAGAATTAGATCATTATGTAAATAATTGACTGCATGATTGAAATACTGTTATGTTTAAGTATGCAGCGAAAGAAATACGATTTTCTTTATTATGGCAATTATATGGTATGTAACCTTATATTGTTTGATCTCGGATGTACCTAATGTTGTACTAATATGTTTTGGATCCTTAAAGGAGTCTGATCCCAATGAAGTATGGATATGAATGGTGAATTCTTTCCTGTCTTCGTTTAAAGCTGATTATTTATGAAATTATTCATGCTCCCGGAAAGTGAATTCCGAGTGGATTTTGTAAGTTTCACTCTGAACTGTTATTTTGATTTGTCTTTCGTATGGATTTCACTGTTAGGACAGTCATGTGGAAAGAAATAGAGATATGAATGAATGTTGTAGAAAAATGATCTTTCTTCTTTCATTCAGTTGGAAATCTGGAATTCGTGAATGATGAATTTTATAGTGTTTGGACGGGAGCTACTATATGCATTGCTGTTCGCTTTCTTGTTTGGACTTGAATGCTTTAAATTTAACATGCTTCATGAACGGAAGGGAAAGTAATGGATTTATATTCAGTTAGTTTCATCCTTTGCATTGGTTATTAATGAAAGGCGTGGAAAGGATAACTGTATGCTATATAGGCAGCAAACTACTTGTATTCCTAACTTGACAAATATTGTAAATTGATATTTGCATTGATTATGTGGAAACGGGACAGCAGTCCCTTGGCTGATTGTGATGATATTTTTTTGATAGTTCAGTGGTTATGCTGATCTTTCTTTTGTGCCTTTCGAGATTGATGTTTTGTTGTTGTTTCATAAAAGCAGGGTTCTTTTATTGAAACAATTTGTTGAAGCATCTTATTTTAAGGATAAGTGCTTAATGTGCTCAGTTCATTGAACTGACCCGTGCAATTCATTTTGCAGATGGAATTTGATTAGAATGAAGACTTGGCTGTCTTCTGATGCCTCTTGATTAGATGTAAAATAACTTGTAATTGTTGCTTTCATTCCTCTTTGAGGAATTGTGAATGAAGAAGATGTATTCTTCTATCCATGAGCTGTATGGATGCTTTGTAAAAGCTATACCCAATCAGCTGGATTGGCAAATGTACAAATTATGACTTACAATATTGAATACAGTTACAAGTGTGATATTTTCAATAATTATATCAGTTGATATTGTTGTTTAAATTGGAAATATGATGTTATTTCCTGAGTTGGAATTGTTTCATTATCCTTGGATGGATGTTGAATTGAAACTGATATCTATTCTTACTTAAATACAACTTTTAAGTTGAACAATGCAATTAGTTCATACTTGGGTAAAGATGAATTTTTAATTGACATTAAAAGGATTAAGAAGAATATGATTTCATAATCAGAAGGTATTCAGGATTAGCTTAGGAGCTAAGGAATATCAATTTAAATTGGGAGTATTCGAACTTCGTTTTCGAACCCCATTAATGATCCCATTTGATAAAATTCAAAATAAAGGATATAGAATAAATATATCCATAACTAATGATCCTTAACTATATAACGTTAAGGGGAACAAATGAATTCATTTCTCGAAGATTAGACCTCGTTTGGATGACGTCTAATAAGTTAATATTCTGAAATTAGTTGCAGTTGGAAACATCTTGGCTAAGTTTAATAGGTTAAACTTATTACGTCCGTTGGTACGGGCTGCTTAATCCAATGATTAAGAAATGAACCAAGTAAGGAAATGTAGCCCTTCAATACGAAGGAGACGATACTTGGCAAACTAATGGACAGTTTAGTCCCTCTTAGTTATATACAACTGCAACGGAACGAGGATCAAGGGATCAGCGTGGATGCTGAAAATTGCTTAAACTATTAACTCGTGGCTAAGTCACTTGGGCAGGATGTGTATTCTCGATGGGAGGATTCTGCAGGACATTGGCATACGCCAGCTACAGCAAGGTGTCTTCATGAAGACGGGGTCTTCATGACGACACAATGTTGCAGCTGACATATAGCAATGCCCTCCCGAATTAAAACATTTAGAATACATAGGCTGAATGTGTAGATCTTAGCTGGGGTGGAGATAGGGTATGATCTGGTATACGGAGTGACTCCGGAATACTAAAGATAATCAGACACACGGAGTCGTGGGGTAACGACACCGTATGTCTGCATATCTTTAGTTACCAGGAGTGCCTTCCTATACCCGTTCATATTACTAGCTGGAATCGAAGGTTTTAAACGGAACTTGAACGATGAGGACTGGTAGGAACCAGGAAAGACCATTCTAGATAACAGGTGAAGTGAAGTGAAGGACGTATTCCGTAGATGTGTATCACATTCAGGAATATGATCATGCAAAGCATGTGAAAATCTTTGGCCAAAGTATCGCAATTGCTGGTTGCGTTGTCCTTATCACTTAATTTAAGATGCAGGATGTGAGATGAATATCAGTAACAGATATTCAGATAGGCTTCTTAAATGGATCACTTCGATAACCGGGGAAGGTTATGAGAACAAGTATATAAAATATACTAAGCATAAACAAACATGAAGGATCGGTTGTTGCCGAGTCATGTACATGAAGGATCGTTGTTTCCGAGTCATGAAATGAAGGATCGTTGAAACTCCGAGCCATGAAAATGGAAGGATCGGTAGTTCATCGAGTCATTTACAGCAGCATATAGAATCTGTTATAAGATTGAATGGCATTGAATGTGTGTTCCATATTGTAAATATGTGAACAGGGAACATTCGTTTTTAAAAGAAATTGTATGATCCAAACTATGTTGTTTGGGCAGAGAACAATTATTAAATCTTGAACGTGTGTTTGAATTTTATAATTCATAACAGAGAACGTTATATAAAAAAAAAAAAAAAAATTCCCTTGTTCTGGTGTTTTAAATTGAGGATGTTACACATGTTCAGTTTAGTTTGGTCTTAATTAGTCATGGTTTCCTTCTTGGGTTGGTCCTTTTTCTCTTTCTTATTTTCAGTCTTCTTTCCCTTACTATTACTTGCTCTAATGGCATGTGACTTGGACTTGAGATTCCCCATTTGAATGATTTTTTCCTATTCTCGAATGAGGTCAGACGAAAAATTGTCAAATGAGGGCATATTCCAAGTACTACCCAGAGCAGTTTTCGTAGCATGAAATATAGACATAAAGATGGAGTAATCGAGACCTAACTTAGAAAGAATTGACAAGATCAACTAGAAATCTTTATTCCCCACTTTACATTCCTGTAACAACAATCTAGTGTGAAATAACTTCAAGAAGAATGCATGTAGGTGTTCAAAGTCACTAGGATTTAATCATAGTAATTTATTTTCCAACTCATGAACTCTCATGTCATCTTGTTTTCCAAACATATTATCTAAAATTTTCAATGTTGCATTCGACGTTTTAGATGACTCAATGTGGAAGAGAAAGCCAAGATAAATAGACATACAAATAATACCTAAGGCTTCTTCACTTCAGTTCAGCCACTTAGATTTTTTATGGTCATCATTAGGTTCAATCTCAACTCCCATGGTGATGTGAAAAAACCCTTTACCCCTTAGTTAAATTATTACCATTTTTTTATCTCAATTCAAAGAATTTGAACACTGTAAGAAAAGGAATTGAAAGTGCATTCATCACAGAGAGAGAGAGAGAGAGAGAGAAGGAATGCTGAAAATAAAAACAAGAACCACAACCACCCAGGACAATATTATAACCCCCTTGATTTTGACTTATAGTTTAATGCATTGGATACAATCAGGTGCAAATGTGCTTCCTGAAACAATTGGTCACTCACCTTGCAATCAACATAATAACATGCAAGAGTGGAGACCACAATCATTTTTTGTTGATCGTAGCAATTCAACACTGTAAATAATCACAATAAGACAAAAAAATAAGAGAAGGGGTGAAAGTAAGTCCTATTGTGAGAAAAAGCATCTCATGTCACAACAAAAACCCCCTTCCTACAAGGCTGTGTCAGACATGCTCACTAGTCTATAATAAATAATAATGGCTATTACAATGCAAGAAACGGGCTCAAGACGAGTCCCAGGGACATCCAGGACGTTGAAAATACTCCTGAAAGCAAAAAAACGCTAAAAGACGCTACACACTCCAGCAACAGATTAGTAGTGAAAAATGCCAATAATGCTAGAAAACGTACATTTGAAATTCCTAGTTAGTCTAATTTTAGAGATTAAAAAAGGCAAAAAAAGGTGACTATAGTGTTAATTAAACGATAAATTAAACTACTAAATTGATTAATTAAAGAGCCTAATTAATCAATTAATGAACCTAATAATTTACTAAATTCTCAAATTAATCAATAAAAATTTATATTATATTTAAAGATACCTATATCACCACTTAAATTTAATAAAACACCCACTAAATGACCCCACCCTCCTTTTTAATAAATACAGACTCACCTTACTAAAAATATTGAACCACCACTAATAAGTTAAAAAAAATATTGGTTTAACTATGTTTTACAAAGTAGTGGGGAAGAATATAAAAAAGGCTCGGTAAACGATACGGTGAGGGGCTCGAGGAGTATAGCTCAAGGCTCGAGTCGGGCGGGATGACCGAGAGACTCGGTTGGGTGGTTGGCCACAATTGCGGGTGAGCTCAAGTTGGCAGCGGGTGAATAAGAGAGTCGTTAAATGGTGAACAAGGTTGAATGGGTCGATCAGATGAAGATTTAGGTGAAGGAGTGAGCCAAGTGTAGAGTTAGGGGAGAGTGTTTGCAATGGTAGGTAGTTGGGGCAGATCTCAATACATAGATGCAAGGCCAAGGCAACTTTGAATGCAAATTGAACTACTCACCTAGAAGGACATAAACCTAACTCACTAGGTGAGGAAAAGAACCCAACTCACCGACATGCAAGCCAAACAACTCAAGTAAACATAGGTAAATACGTGGAAGAATACCCAACTCGACGTAGTGAATAATGGCTCAAAGAAAAAAGAAATCCACAAAGGCTAGCCAAGGTAGACATCTCGGGGTCAAGGAAAACAAGCTCGACCTAGGGGTTAAAAAGTAACTTGGTTTCACTAGAAAACACAAGGCAAATTGATTGGATTCACTATGCAAAGAGCTAAATAGCTCAATAAAGGAAAAGGCAAAAAAATATGAATGTAAAAGTAAGGAAAAAAATCAATAGCAGAGCAACCACCATCTCGTGAGAGAAAAAACCACACCTCAAATAGCTTGCCAATGAAAAAAATAAATAGCTTGATTCAAAAAATAGGCTTGAAAGGAAGCTCTTCCTAACCAGACATCCATCTCGCAAGGATGACAACCAACCCCCAACTCCAAGACAAATTCAACTCGCTGGGGAGCTCGCCGACCTCTATAGAAACTTGGTCAAGCTGACATGGAGGAGAGATAGCACAGGGGAAAATAGAGAAATTTAAACCAGAAATAGGAGGCCAAAACAAGTCTAGAAACAATTTTTTTAATCACTTTTAATTAAAAATTAACTGATAAAACCAGAAATGTAATAACTCCATATTTATCTATTCCCTCCAAATTTAGATGCAGCTAGCTAGATCTGGCTAAGAATCACATGATTCCTAAACGTGTTGGCGAGAAAAATTTTTGGTTGGAAAAGCTTGTGGATTTCTTTCCAACACTCTAGGAATCTAAGTCCCTCTACTTAACCGGTGCAGCTACCGTATGTACATGCACGAGAAAATGTGGATTTTTGTGGTGGCCTTTCGACCGAGGATCCAACAGGGGCACTCCATTGACCCTGCGGCAAAGTTAGCAATCTCTTGCTATAAAAGACTTTGTCTGGAAATGGGAAAGAGAGTGAGAATTGAGGTAGGAGAACCAATGTTGCAAGTATAAAATCAGAGACTTGCGCACACCAGTCAGAAGTTTCATCACATGCACTTGAATTTTAGAAGAAAACAAATCTACAAAATAGCAGCAAGACTAAATAGAGCTTAATGAACACAAAGTACCAATAAACTCCTCAATCAAAGAGGCTAAAATTCCTTCTTCCTTTATTGAAGCTCAAGCAGAATTTGTACATAGTGTGGGAATGGAAGAAATTGAGAAGGGGGGGAGTAGAAGAAAATGGCTATCTCCTTTGTTCTCTCAAGGTGCAATATACTCTTGAGTTTACAAGATCAATCACCAACCCTTTGCAATGGGAATGGCATTACAATTTATAGAATGAGAGGTGACTTATCGTCTTCTTCATGACCCTCCATATGCCTTAATATGACTTAAGACTGCTCATATTCCACTTTAAATATTTAAGTCCCTTTTATAATAGCAAGGCGACTTAATTTACATTATGTTTCTAAAGTCACTTTAAGAGACTTAAAGGCATATCAAAAAGTGCAAACTCCGACGAAGAATTGGAACATTTGAAAGCAAGTGAAAGTTGGGGGAAGAGGAGAGAGAAAGAGAGAGAGAAGAAGAAGAGGAGATGTCGCCCGATGAAGTCCATTGATCCTCGTTGATGGAAAGCTCCAAATGCAATGAAACTTTGAATCTTCGAACTCCTTTCACACTGTGAAACTCCTCCAAATTATCTCCTGAATGCTCACCTAGTTGAATGAACTAAGGTGGATCTTGAACTCCCTGTGAAAAATGGCTAGGATGCTCCCAAACAATGATGTCCCCCTGAATAATTATCCTTGTACATCCCATTGTGCCAAAACTTCTCTTTGAGTGTAACTTACTATTTTTAGTAAGTGTGAAAAAAGTAACTCCCTTGATCCTTAGCTGAGTGTTGTGACCTTGATTCTCCTTTCTCCCTGCATTCCTCACTTCTTTGGATCAAATTTCTATTTTTAGCAGGGGCTTGAGGGCCCACTTACTATTTTTAGTAAGTGCCAAAAAATTCCGTTCTGGTGAATTCTCAGCTATAATGCACCTTCAATATATTCATCTCCTTTGTAGGTTCTTCTGTTAATGACTTTCCTAAAATAGCAGTTCCTATGTAGTAGACCTGCTATTTTTAGAAAGTTTTCCTCTGGGAGTTGGATTTACGTGGAATGAAGTTTTTTTATATGGGTTTTTTCCCAATATCATCCGTCTAAAATTTCAGGCCCACCCGCTTAATAATCCAGGAGATTTTAAAGTTTTAATTTTTAGACCTGACAATGCTTCTGGGTATAGCAGCCATTAATGGACCTCAAAATTGCAGGTCTATTTTTCTCCTCTGTTTGTGAAGAAAATTATATTTTTGATGTGGGTTTTTTTATTTTGGGCTTCACGTGCGATCTTACTTCAATCCGACAACTGGTTTGACAGGAAATCCCACTTCTTTCTTCGTTGAGCTGGAAAGGAGATTTCTTCGTTGTGGATGCTTTGTCGCACAAGGGGGAGTTTGAAGGTGTATTTTTTATGGTCTTGGGCAAAGGAATGAACAGAAACAAATGGTTTGTTTTTTCATGCACCGGCTTGCAATATTTCTTCAGATCTTCATTTTTAGGCTATGGAGATTTTCACTATTTTCTTCCTCTTGTTCTTCGTTTCTCCTTCTCGTTTTGATGAAAAATCCTTCTGAGACCTACACATAGCTATGGGGAATGTGTTTCAGTTCTTGGGTTGAGTAGGTCTAAGAATTTGCAATGGCATAATAATGGTAGAATGTTGCAGAGGAAGGATGAAGATTGTCTATGCACGGGACTGGAAGCAGCTAGAAGCACTGAGTGGCAGTTAGATTTTTTGAATTTTTTGAAATCATGGAAGGATAAGCTTGGGTGAATTTTTCATTAATTTATTTCCCTGACCTTAGGGATGTGAGGGACATCAAATTCCACAGTGGTCAAGAGGACGACACATGGCGGTGATCCGACAGCAAGGAATGAAGGTGGAAAAAGCTGCTTTAAAGCACTTGGGGATGGAAATTGGTCACATGGGTGTCCAAATGACTCTCTATGGGGTTTGGGTGCATTTTTTCATGTTTTATTTCCCCCACCTTAGGTACATAAGGGACACCAGTTTCCACGGTGGTCTTGGAGGTGACATGTGGCGCCCGATCCAATGGCAGGGAATGGATCCTCCAAAAATGCACCTGGGGGCTAAAACTCGGTCACGTGGGTGTTCAAATGACTCCCCATAGGGTCTAGGCACATTTTTCAAGGTTTTATGTCCCCCACCTTAGGTGCATAAGGGACATCAGTTTCCACGGTGGTCTAGGGGTGACATGTGGCATCCGATTTGACGACAAGGAATGGATGCTCCAAAAATGCACCTGAGGGCTGAACTGTCAAGTCTGGAGGTCACATGAGGGTCCAAGAGGTCATATGAGGGCTGATAGGGCTTAAAGGGGTATGGGAACACTTTTCTAACCTTGGTTTCCCTGACCTTGGGGGACGTGAGGGACACAAAATTCCACCAGGCTCTTGGTGCTGACACGTGTCCTCCCAAAAATTTGGCTAAGTCCTGAACTTGTAACAATCATAACTTGAGCTCCTGATGGACTTTTTTGGAAACATTTTATATGATCCTGACTGTAAATGGCCTTATAAATCCAATGGTGGGGGTCTCATTTCTTTATTATTCCATTTTATCCCTGAAAATCGAATTATTTATTTTGTACTCCACATGTTCTTGATAAAAACTGCTTGCATACCTGATGTGCCAAAGTGTTGTGAAAAATATTATTTCACCATAATTTAGTCCTTGGAATTTTCTTTCTAGATATTTTTTTTTTTGCTCCTAACTCCATCCAGAGCTCCCGTAATCTTCTTCTGAAGCCCAACATATGTTTTAGGCATGTGTACTACCTAGGCTTGTGAACCCTGTTTTTTACTCAAACTGCTCCAAGTATTGCAAAACTTCCCCAAACCTTAAAAAATCATTTCTATTATGTTTTAAGGTCTTCATTTCATCTCTGTGTTTAATTTTTACCTTCTGTTCCGCTCCAAGGAGTTGAATCCAGTCCTGGGAAGGCTAGCGATAGCCATTCCCAATACTGCCAGAAGATAGTATCTTTTCAGAACTCCCTAAAATCACCTAGGGGTGATGAATAGAATTACCTAAATCACCTAAGGGGATGAGATTACATTATTCAGGAGGTCATTTCGACTTATTGGATAGACCCGGGGTGTCTTGGAATGATGGGACTTGAAAAAATTAACATTGGGGTATTGTTGTCGTGCTTGGAAATTATCAATTTCCTTGTTGCACATTTACACGAAAACAACATGCACAACTAGAAAACTAGCACAAACTCCAAAAAAATGATATTTTTAAACATGTTAACAAGATTCCAATAATGAACAAAAACTTGCACAAAAACTAAAAATGAAGAATCAACAACTAGAATCAAATGAGTGCATGTTTATCGAACAATAGCTCTAATACCAATCAAATTGTTCTACGAGGATCAATACGGAAGGCTGCACGTCCAATGGTGATTGTGAATGCTCCAATTAATCAACAATAACTCGAATCACAAAGGAAAATTAAGCATACAAGAACAAGTTATAGTATTCTCATAGATCAAAAATAAGATGTACATATAGGATTGTTGTGTAACTCCTGTGCATGACACATGGACACATGAAACCCTAACTAACCCTATTGACCTATGATCTCACTAAGTGATATATGAATAAGCATATTAGGTGGGAAAGACATCATGTGATGACGAGACAAGTCATATACACCAAAACTGCTTAGGTTTAAACTTGGATCTAAATTTTGATTGTTAATTTGTATTATTGTCATACTGATTTTTAGAAGACTTCTAACTTTGAGAGAACAATGTCTAAGAAGAATGCTCTTTTGTGTCAAAGTTCTTCATGGCACTCTCTTCTTGAATAAGGAGAGAAGACAATGTGTTTAAATCAGGTTAACCATATTCATTTTTATATTTAGAATTCCTAATAAAGATGAAGTTTTTAAACTTTATATGAATGTTAATTTGAATAATAAAGTAAAGCAACTAATAATGAAATAATTCACAATTATATCAATATAATTAAGATTTAATATCCTTAATTTTAGCAAGGTAATTATTTATTTTTTCATCATCTTTAATAGGTGTTGTATAAAATTCCATGATTAACTTAATTACCCTATAGAGGAAGCTACCCTCATGCATAGTGTGTAATTGGTCCCATGTATCAGCCGGAGATTCCATATGTCCAGTATGCAAAAAAAACTCATCTTTGATACTTTTCAATAAGATTAACATAGCATGTTGTGGATTTTGATAGAAAACACTTAAGTTCTTAGGTGTATCTTGTCTCCCAGTGGGTTTCTTCTCAACCCCACTAACTAAATCCCATAGCTTTCTAACCATAAGGATAGAATTTATTATAATTCTCTAGATATTGTAATTAGTTTCATTTAAAATATGAGATTCATCCATGGAAAAACTAGAATAACTATCCTTTTTTAAGGAACACTTAGCAATATTTGAAAGACAGATTATTAGGTGGGTTTCAGATGTTACAAAGATCCGCGGTACAAAAGAATAGTCTACAACGGATTAAAACTCAAACAAAATAATTGGTAACTTGTTGAAAACACCCAAACAAGGTTTTAACACAAATATGGAGGTCTGCAAAACACAAAGAAATAGTGGTGAGATGTAGTAAGGAACTAAGAAAAAAGATACAACTTTTTGAAAAATTGACAGGTCGCGGTACACTGAAACCATCTTGGGCCAAAAACCCTATTTTTCTAAATGACTATGGAGATGGAAGGTTCTTGAAGAGGTGAGATATCTCTAATTCATCATATGCAATGGAATTTTCATTATTAGGATAAGAGGAAGTAGCATTATAAGGAGGTTTCTCATATTATAAATTAGAAGGAAAACGGTCCCAAGGTAGTAAAACCAAAGGCATCCAAAATGTAGTTGCATTCATAAGATAGTTTTTATTGAATGTGTTTTGAAAATCATTATATTCTTCATCATCTAAGTTGCATAAAGTGGCCTGGATGTTAGTTTTATAGTGATAAAACTTAGGGTATGGGATATTAGGCACTTTATAAGTCATAGGAATACATAAGGGTTTGTCAATGAAGGGAATGGGTATGTCTTGAGGATTTGGATCAGCATCATGCTCATATAGTTGGTTATTGTGAATACATTTAATACATTAATACTCATAAAATGTGAATGTGTGTATACAATGTGTCCAAGGTTGGCCAAGCAAGAGATTGAGATAGAAAGGTTGATCAATAACCATGAGCTTAGCGTGGATTGTATTGGGGCCGTCAATGATAGGGATCCAAATACAAATGAGTTTCATCTGACGAGTTTTATCAAATCCATGACAAGTGAGTCAGGTGTATTTAAGGTCATCAATAGAGAAGTTGTGGGTTTTCATAAGAGAAGGAAGTGGCATTTATTCTAGAACCTTCATCTACCATGACTCTTCTTACTTGAGTTTCATGTATGAAGACACTACTATGAAGGGGATGGTTATCATCATGGAATAATACTTCACCATTAATCATATCATCCTCAAGGAATTCTATGGCTATAGATTTGGATTTTTTTAGGGAATAATTTTTTTAATGTTATAAATTTTGGGGCTAGGAAATCATGGGATGGAGGGAGACTCCTCTACCTCATCGAAATCATCCTCCAAATAATAAATTTTTTGTATGATAAATTTACGATAATGTGAAGAAGTACACGTGAGTTTCATCAAAGGGATTTTTCAAGTCATGGAATTGAGTTCATCAACAAAATTTCATTGTGGTTAGGATAAGTGCCATAGTGATGCCTAGGAGGATAAGAAGTGGAATGGGGGTCCATGGCTAGATAAGGCTTGTACGATTGAGAAACCTTATCTGAAGATGGACGAATGGGTTCTATGGAGGGTATTTTTGGTGGATCTTTAGGATGAGGTTGAATTGAGGGATCGGTCTCATCATTACGTTTCTTGAAGAAGTATCAGTGAGCTTTTAGTCATTAGGAGAAATATTTTTGGGTTTTTTGATTGGATCCTTATGTGTAAGCCTATGTCAATGGTTGACCTTGGCCATATTGACATTTGTAACTTGAGGTAATCATGATCATAACACCCTTAAATAGTGACTACAAAGTGGTTCATAGGTTCTTTATGATGGCTAGTCTTAGATTGATGATTGTGATGAGCTTTTAGAAGGGATGGATGTTTCTCATAACATTCATGAATAATGTGATCGTTGTTGAATTGAAGTCCAAGGAAGAAATCAAGGGAGTCCTTTTTGAGATCTTTATTGTTCTCATCGGAGTGAACAATAGTGGCATGCCATCAAAAAAATAGATTGGGGTTGAAGGAAGCAAATGGTTGCTTGGTTAGAGGAAAGATGGAGGAGTGGGATGAAGTTCCAATAACTCACCATGATATAAAGGAGGATAGTGTGAGTTATGAGAAATAGTAATTTGATTGCCTTTGTTTGAAGAGTAGAGTGTGATAGATTTTCCTTTTGAAAGGGATTGAGGAGGAATGATATTAGATATTGATTTGAGGATATTTGATGGAGTAGAGGGTTGTTCAAATTATCACATAAGGTAATCTTTTCACTTAGCCTATTCAATGGCCTCTTCCTTTCTGGTGGGAGAGAAGGAATAGAATTTATACTGGAGATCAGGAAAAATAACCTTAAGGAATAATTAGCACAAATTTTTATTACTAAGATGATGGTGTTTTTTATTAGATAGAATATTCCATCACTATATGTAATCATGAGTTGATTCATTAGGAGATTGTTTGAAATTGATGAATTTTTGAAATATATTCTCCGAGAGGTCATGTTGTTGAAACTCCTTCACTAAATATTGGATTAAAATATTTAAATTGATAATAGAGTTCGAAGGAGTCTTTTTATACCATTCTAAATATTCTCCTACAAATTTATTTTCCATGAGCTTAGTTATAGTATATAGGTATTGGTTTAGATCCACTCCTTACAAATGTTTTCAAAGTTTATAAGATGGCTAGATAGATAATTTATCCACCATAATAAATGGTAGGAGATATTTTCCCTATGTCCATAGAAGTATGTATGGAGCAAGGGGTTAATTTTGTAATATTTGAATTACCTTAATAAGGATTAGAGGAGTGATGGGATTCTCATTATCATCCAAAGGAGAAGGAGATGATGAAGGTTGATTATGACCTATAAGTATTTGTATTAGTTGAAAATCCATTTTGAGAATCTAGTTTTTCATTTGGAACATGATAGAAGTAGTGTAGGATTGTATAGTGTCCATTTTATCCAACAAAGTGATAATCATGAGACTACGATCAAGTGGTGGATTGGGGTTACTAGATGAGGTATATTTGGCATTATTGTTTTATTAAGTTTATTTGTGACTACTTAGGGGTTGATTTAATTGTAGGATGTTTATCGTGATCAATGGGTTTTGAATGGGGTTTTAGGATTGTATCTTCCATATGATCTATTCCTTGAGAAACTTTAATTAATTCACATTCCTTCTTGGGTGTGTAATATTCATTATTATTTATATTATCGATAACCTATATGGAATCAACTCTTGTAATTTCTACCACCATTGTATTCAGTCGTAAGGCCTCTTTTTAAAGGGATAGGTCATACTCATCTATAGAGGCTGATGGAATCATACATAGAAGGGAGAAATCTATAAATGATTAGCCATGGTACGGTATAGGGGTCGATTGCATTGATTTGTGAAGGAGAAGAGGAGCCATAAAGATTGATTTTTTCATAAGGAGATGAAGGAATGAAATAATAACTCATGGGGAGCCTAAAAGTATTTAAAATAGCCAAAAAAAACATGAGAGGAGTTGAGATGGAAAATGAGAGAGTTAATCCACATAAGGAACACATATTTTTGCTCCAAATTCTAACAAGATCATTCATGCAAAGGAACATAGTGATCTATGGCATTAGAAAGGAGAGTGAACTGAGAGAGATATGGCTGGATATAATCATTCGTGTAAGTGTATGCATTGAAGGAAATGGTGTCATGATAGGGATTAAAATGCACATATTAGATCATTCATGTATCAGGGTTTTACACAGTGGCCAATCACATAGAAAAAGAAGGAAAAATAAAATAGCATAGAAAATTTAACCTAATTTAGGGTAGATTAAATTTCACTTTGGGTTCACTAAAGTGGATAATGGGAAAATATAGGTTTTCAGTTGGGTTTTCAAATATAGGGATCATATCTAAGTCTGGACACATGATGTAGATACCAAATGTTCTCAAAGAACACTAGCTTTATAATTCTAGAGGACAATGATCTTAAATTTAGCATACCTATAGGTTTCCAAAGCCTACGCCTAAGATAAATATAGGTATCCATTTAGGATTTAGAATAAGGATGATTCAAGAGATGGATGAGTATAAGGAGCTTAGTATAATAAGACAATGGAATAGATGAAAAAACATACATCTACTCTAGTATATAGCAATAAATGACCAACCAACAACATACAACAAAAAAATAAAAGATTAAGAAAGGTTAGACATACTTACCTGTAGTGTGATTACTAATTCGTGATCCTCTCATATATAATAAAACTAAGAGGTAACCGTTATGGGTGGAGAAGGTAAATATCAACAAGAAGACATCTAGTCCTTACTTGCTATAGTGACCCAAATGCAAAAGGGTGAGCTCTAAATCCTCAAGTCTAATAGATAAGTTTGAAATAATGTGATTGATAATAAGTAAGTTACCTTTTATTGATATATTTTTGGTGGAATAGTGGTGGTAAATGATAAAAGGTGGTGTGGTGTATATGGAAATAACAAACCCAACACGATCTCCCACTGGTAATGGAATCAATTTTGGGGGAACCCTAAGGACATGGGTTGTAAAATAAGGAGGGGTAGAAGCTAAAAGGTAAATGGATGTAATGAATAAGGTCTTAGATACCTGAGATAATGGATAATTGTATTCAAGAGTGTAAACAAGTGAGCACGATTAGACATGTAGACATAATGGGTGTAATGTGTGAACAAAAGGAAGAAACAAGACAAGGGTAGGGAAAATATGGCATAATAATGACATCTCTAAAATGTTTTAATCTATCCCTCATGACCAAGTATGATCAAAACCCAATCAAGAAGGCCCCTTAAGACACCCACTTAGAAGGAAAAGGAATTAGCAACCCCTATACAAGAGAAACAATTAGTAAGCATAAAAAATGAGGTGTATACAATTTCTACCATGCACACTCTTGCAGGAACACAATCTCAATGATGGCCAGCTACATCACTCCATGTGATCTAATGCTAACTATCATAAACATTTGACATGTATACATATCATATATTTTGAGACAAGCATTTAATATTTACATATCACTCACCTCAAAAGAGGTGACATTCAATGGGATTTACTATACAGACATCTATGCACATCAAAAAACACAGGCATAATTTATAATTTAATAATAGAATGGAAAATATACTGATACTCAAGAATATAATCATATATAGAACTTAGGAACATATTACACATAGGGAAATAACCATCCACCAAGGATGAAACCGCAAGATGTTATAGTTTGGTATTGGCATTTTTGTCTTGGGGTAAATTCTTAGCATTTTTCATATTTTCTCAAGTTATCACAGATAATTACATGTTTCTAAAATATATTTAGATTCAATTTACTCAATATAGGATAGGGTTTACTTCATTTTTTATGGTTTGAGTACTTCACTTTGTTTTGGCACTGCATATCTTAAGTACCATTTAAGTATATGGTATGGGGAAAACAAACTTATTTCTCCTTCTTTTATATTTAGTATTTAAAATATAATAATTATGGGACATCACATGGTGTGGGCATGAGGAAATTCATTCCCTTTTGACTTTATGTTATTTTTCATTTAGACCTAAATCCATCTGTAATGGAGTGGTCTTTGAGTAGAATGACTTTGGGTGACTTGAAAACAATATGGCACTCTTCTTCTAATTGGGGTGGGGATTTTCTTGAAAGGTTAGATGTCTTGTGACACCCTTTCTCTCATTTTATGGATGACTATAAATTACCACAACAGTTCCTTTTTGTGTTGGGTCTAATAACACTCGACTCCTTTTGGCTCTCACATCTCTTTCAGTGGATTTGGGGACTGATCACCGCTAATCCTCTAGTAGTTTAGTTCTAATCCATGATCCCATGTATCCCCAAGTACAAAAAACATTGGTATCTTACCCTTTAGAAAATAAAATAGGTGTACTCCTTTCATGCTTTTCTCTCTTTCACTTTACTAGTTACAAGTTCAATTTTCAAGATACAAAAAAAATCAAAACTAATATAAAGTTGAATTCTCTTTTTATGGACATTGAATACTCTTTATGTTATATGTTTCATCATGAAGTATACCAACTCACTAGGGGAATCAACAACCTTGAGCAATGAAAACTTGTTCTTACACATTCAGGTGTCTTTTCCTTTGAGCATGTAATTTTCATCTCATACTTAAAGGGGGTGAATGTAGACACCTGGATTTTTCAATGACAACTTTGGTTGTATCCTTAAATCATGAATTACACACACATTCTAAGTGTAGGTGACATATCCTTATCTCTCTTGTGTTGTTTACTTATCTATTTACATCGCTTGGTCACTTGTAGAACTACTTGCACTAGCACAAATAAGTATATGATTTCTAAGCATCATTCCAGAAATGTTACAAAACCCCAACACCTGCTTGTACGAGACTGTTCATCTAGGACTAAAGTGTATGATGGTTTAATCCAAAATGGATGGTTTCATCCCCAACCACCCAATAGTCACCTTTTCAAATTGATATATTTTATGGGTCAATTCATACATGATATTTTTGCCTTAATGTGATACTTTACCTACGAAATTCTATATAAGGAAGTCTAACTCACCTATTTACCTCACCCTACACTTTAAATAGAACACTTGAAAATATAATTCCAAAATCACTCCAAGATCTCCTAAATCCCCTTAAAGTAGCAGCACATTATAGGAGTAGCCCCTACATAGGTTTGAAGCCCACTTAACCAAGCTATAGATTCACACTTCTAAAGATATAGACGAATCCACTTAAAGCTAAGTATGTCAAGTCCTTGTTTCTCATTGTCAAGTGTTCAAATTTCTAAAGCTATCCACATCCATATAGATATCAAATTTTAGGTGGAGAACTATGTGCATGTTTAGGTCTCTTCAAAATATTTTCAATGTAGGTAGTGCATGGATTGTACTTCAACCCAAATACAAACATTTTTTCAATGTATCATACTCGTGTTTAGGGTGTAAAACCATTTCACATCATACAAATTATTTTACGTATGTGAGAAACCTAGATTTTTAAAGCAAAACATAGAATAGACAATTCCTATAGCAAAGAATTTTGCAGAGTATCATGGCATCATCATATGGAATTGTTTTCTAGGTACTGAACCATTTGACAGTTACATATAGCTTCTAAACAGTTTTCTCCCTACTCAGTTTACACACCCAATTCCAGAGATGAAGCACTTAAGGATAATTTCTAGCCTATAAATTCATACAACACTATTATATTAGCTTCATGAGTCTATAATCATCTAATTTCACCCACTTTCTTATGTTTTAGAAATCGTTTCCATATTTTATCTTACAAATTTATATGAATGCAATATCCAATTCAGTTTGACATTAATTTGAATATACTACATGTTACTAACTCTCAATGTAAAAGTAAATAAGTTAGGCTCCCCCCTTACATCTTTCTCATACCTTATTTATTTATCATTTTAGGGTTAAATTGTCATCAACACATCCCTTCTGATCGTTTCTTCAATTGTAAAATCATTTTGACCATCTTTATTGGTGCACCCTTTGCACCTTGAGGAATAATCATCACTCATGTTAATAGGTATTTCCTAAATGCAATGTTCACCTACCACTATGGAAAACATAGCAAAATTTATGGTTGATGTTTAGTTTAGAATGTAAAATGATGTTTGATTTTGATATGGTTCTTTGAGATTATGTAAGATACTCTTCAATATATTAAAAAAAGAGTTCTAAAACAAAACCATGTTGTGTAACACAAGAGTGAGATGGTTTTCTTTAGTGACAAACATGTCATTTGCAAAAATACTTGTAGATGGAAATGTCAACTAACCCAATATTTTAATACACATGCAATAAATAACAATAGTGATTTGAAATAATCATCAACTTCATTTATGATTTGATATGCAATTAATTTTGTAATTAGATTTAAATTATTTAATCTGCATTGAGTTGATAATTATTATTTCGAGTGAAACATTAGTTAACCATATTTATGATATTCATTCAAATTTGTAATTAAGGTACCTAGAAATCCTCCTTTATTTTTTCTGGTTATTTATAGACATTGGTATAGTTGTTTTTAAATATTTTTTCTTTCTTTTTAATATTTTGTTTGTAGGAATTTGTATCTAGAATAACTAGATCGTTACTTTATACATTACCCATGCATATTAGAAATATATCCTCCCTTCTAATTCCTGAATAAGAAGATTACGTTTTATACATGAAGTATATAGTGAGGAATGGAGGGGTTGTAAATAACTTATCCAATAAGAAAATTTGAATATATTTTAGGCTTTGACAAAATATTCCATGTTATCAATTAGGTAAGTGCTAATTTCTATCAAAGATGTTGAAGTTTAACTATTTACTTTGATTTTCAATTCATTGAATTGATGTGAAAACTATTGTAAGTGGTGGAGATGCAACAAATGTGGCAACAAAAAAGCACCAAAAAAGACTAAGAAATTATTGTAGCATGATGACAACTCATGTTAGTGCATGACCCCTCTTGGAGGTCCACAAATTTCTCAATGTTTAATTAGTGTCATAGATCACTATGTTATAAAAAAGACTACGAAAAACATCTAAATACTATAGCTCAAGTACTAATTTCAAGTTATTTATATGTCATTTTTTATGAGGAATATGTGAATTTTAATCAGAGAGCCAATGCTTGATGGTGTTAAGGGAATTGAATTTTTTTAATTTACTTTCCAAATGCTTTATTTCCTAGGCTAGGCACCATTTTAATCATATATTCATTGTGTAAATTCAATTAGTAAGAAATATGTGTGATTGTATCTTCTCACTTGAAACTATTAGGAAATTACATTAAATCTCAAGTTGAAGGATGAAGTGTATTTAAAACTTTCTTGTATGTCATCTTTAATACACTCCAATAATGTTATGTAGATTTTTAGTTTAGCTTCCTTTTTGTATGTCAAGAGCAAACCTTTCTTTTAAAAACTTTTAAATGCGTGTTCAAAAAATCAATATTATAAAGAGATGGTGGTGTTAAGAATATTGTATTAGTAGTCACGTTAATTTGGTTAGATAGTAATAGAATTGTACATGTGAAGAGAATAATATAATGAGATGTTAGTAACAATTCATAGTTAGAAATAGTATGGGTGTGACTTGGTATATATTAATAATGGATGTTACGAGAGTTGTAATAACTCTCATAATGGTCCAGAGGTGAGAGTAATTGTAGGAGGTTATGTTACATGATGTGGTCATATAAATGCAATGTCTCTCACTGAATAAAAAATAGAAACATTTTATTGTGAATGTTATTATTGTTGCAATCTAAACATTTTATGCATCGAGTGATCCCGTTTTACGATAGAAGAATAAGGTGGAGTGGGGAAACTTTATATTTAAATTAGTTTCCACACTAATGGGGGATTTTACTATACATGTTGAATTATGTTATGGATAATTTTTGTGAGTAGATAATTTCGTATAACTTTCTCTTTAAGGTGTTTTTCATTAGTGTATGTAGTTGTAGCATTGTGATTAGTTTGACAAGTGCTTGAAAACTCAGTTACACACATCATTCAATATTGTCATAGTTTATCAAATAAGTTAAGAGGATTCAATAACATTAGGAGAAGGCTCATAATCATCCACCACTCATGAAGATCTATATGTTTGGCATTGTTGTACTTTGACGTCAAAGGTTTGATTTACAAATATTATAATTGTGCATTATCTAGGGGAAAGGAGCCAATGACTGTGCATGGGCCAATGACCGTGAGTGCATAAGTACCATTAGTTGTTTCAATTAAAGTGAGCACATGTCACTTTCAAAATTAAAAATTAAATATAAACTAGCCAATAAAGTAAGTCGCATCAATAAAGTAAAAAATGAAATGGTGACAAATAGGCAGTCCATAAATGGTGACTTTATTCATAAGTAATGGGTCACCTTAAATTTCTTTGTATTCAAAAATACTTGATTTAAATCCCTTAAAAATATAATTTCCACGCAATTTTAATTCTCAAAAGGAAATTTGTACATAGAAAAAATCTTGATCTTTTAAAGGGTATTTTTTTTTTAAATATGATAGCTAAGTGACTCTAACGGCATCCTAACTTTAGATTCACGGTCATTGGCTCATTTCCCCTAGTTCTTGTGGGAGGAAATCTTAACTATTTTGAGCTAACAACAACGAAATAATTTATTCATATGAAATAAATATCATAATCATTTTGTGCAGTGTGCAATCAATTTTCATTCTCCTGAGAAGTTATATAGTACATTTCACTCAGCTCCGTATGTAGAAAAATGGAATTTTTCTTTCAATGCACGTGAAGTCTGCTTGATTGTAAAGTAAGTCACTCTTGTGTGTCGATTTTAGATTTTGTAATATGTTTTAGATATCATAATAGGCATTTTGATATCAACATGTTATTAATTTAGGATCCTTCAATGTATGTCATATAATTTGGATTGAGATGTAATAATGATAGTGTTTGATGTATTATAACTAGCAATCACATGTGTACAATGCAATGTGAACGTTGAACGATATATGTTATTTGGTTTAGAGGGATTGTTATTACTTCTGTAGTTGATGTTGATAAGGGGTATGATTGATTTTGTAAGTATAGAAATATAGATGAACCACTTAATTTAAAGGTTCTCTCTACATTTCAAACTTGTTACAAATTTGTACATGAATACATTTCATACTATTTTCGATAGTTAATTACTTTTATGGTTGATGTGGTGTGTATTTATTTTGGGTTAATTTTGTTAGTGTTGCATCGGTTGTTCAATTGGTATTTTGTTGGAAAAACCTTTATTGTACACTCGATGACGCGTGTGATTGATAGTGGTAGTGTAGGAATATAGATGAAACATTACATTGAAAGGTTGTATGTGTACATTTAATTTTGTTACATAATCGTACATTTAAAGTTGTAAATTATATATCACAACATCAAATACATGAAGACTTATGTACACATAACGAGACATGTATATATTTGCATTATTTATATCATGAATGGTAGCCCTTTTGGGTTATTTTATTTACGATAAACATAAATACATTTGATACCCCTTGAATGAAAATGCCGCTTTGGATACAATAAGTGTTGAGTAAAGTAGTAGTGGTTTCGGTTTCCTGCAATGTAAGACATTAACAACACATTGAAGACTCTTAAACTCTTCCTCCCTCTACAAGCAAGGCGTAGTTAATTTCAAGCCCGTTGTAGGGAGGGGAATTGTGTTTCTAGTTTGCATCATATTAAACTGGAGAGGGAAAATAAGTATGCTAGTCTAATAAGATGCTCTTAGGTATGACGAGAAGCTTAAAAAGCCTTGTCGATGATCAGTCTAACGTCCAACTTGGGACGCTTTGAAATGGTCTCATTGGGGAACAAGGCCTTCATCACATAATGAATTTTGTAATTGACAAAGGAACATGCCCCCACATGTTACTTCGGAAAAATGATTGGAGCCAACTATAAATATAGATGGAAAAATCAAAAGCAAATAATATGAAAGAACTCTACAATAATCTCTTTAGTCTATAACATGTAATAAATGGGACAAATGAATAAATACTTCAATCAACATTGAAACCAACCTGAAGTTTGTTTAGAGACAACACTCTCTTCTTTACCGCAAGAGAAAGAGAATCACAAATAGCCTAGAAAAAAAGTGAAAGAAGAAGTTAATAAAACTAAATGTATGTGTTAATCAGTTGACCTCAAGAAACTCAAGGAAATAGAGATGTAGACCAAATTTAGTAGTACTATGAACTTAAATTTAAATTCTAACATATACAAGCAATAATCTTCATCATTTAGTGCATAATAATCATGAGATAGAAAACTATATGCTTTGTATGCATGACGATATTGACCATTTGACGAATTTGATCTTAGAGCATGGATTATGTGGGCCACATCATTCATAAATTTTACATTAGCATTTCCGTTTGTCCTTTATCCATATTCCACATCATTGTCTCTATATATTGCAATCATATATTTGTAAGCTTTATAAATGCTCAAGATCAACATAATTTATTCAATATTTCATTAGAACCAGATAAGTTTAAATAACATGTTCTTATTGAAATTCTAAATACCTCTGAGAAAATAAACTCTGAAATTAAAAGAAGTGCACCCGTAATTATGTATGACCTATCTAAACACCTTTATGACCTATCTAAATTAAGAGGTAGGCTTGAGAAATTTATCAAACCATAGATTGTGTGTAGTATTAGAATATAGGAGAGAAAAGATAGATGATAATTCAATTAAGGATCTTGTGGCCAAGGTAGATGATTTTGTTCTATCAACCTTGTCTCGATCAATTCCTCTATCATGAGTACTTTATTAGGTAAAATTGTAGATGTCACCATCATATTAGGCAATTCACATTAGTATGCATACTCTACTTTCTTTCTAGTAGGTGGTGTCATTTGTGAAGATTCTAAGGCTTTTCTCTGCCCATGTGGCATTTTTGTTTTCATTGTACAATGATCTTCTCAGTTCTTAAAATAAGATATTGTAGCCATATATCATTTTCCTTGAGTAATACTTCTTGAAGCTTGGAACTAATCCTCTAAGTCACCATAAGTTACTGCAATAGAAAATATGAAAGCTAAAGCCAGTTATTCGTCTAATAACCACGACCAAAATAATATCTATTAATTACTATAACATGAATATTCAAGCCATAATTTCAAACTCTGCATTACTTAACTTATAAACTACAGTCAAAATCCAATTCAATAGAGATTGAAACGAATACATTCTATCATAAATTTGTAAACAAGTCACTTAAGATCTCTCCAGTTAATCTTCATGTAGTGTTGGCATACAAGCTTCAACTCACAGAAGAGATACCAACAGGTTTTGATAGGAGGAAAATTTCTAATCAAATGGAGTTGTTTCCAAAAAGGTTATCTAAACAACTTGTAGTCTAATCCGGATAAGGAACAGATTGACTATTTATCATATGCATCAGCATGAACACCATAGCTCCCTCCTATGAAAAGATAAAACAGGCGAATGAAGAATATGATCCATCACTTTCATGAATATTTTCATCCCCTGAATTCATGCCACAACATGGCCAAGAAAACCAAATTCAGCCACTTAAAAAATGTGCAAATTTATTTTTAAAAACATAAATTTAATGTAAAATATCGCTACAAAATGTATCGAATGAGTCTATAAAATGTTGGGGAAGTGTTTTCTATTAGATTTGAATACCAATACAATACAAAATTGCATCATCGTACGAATACAAGATCCATCTGGTAAGTGTTATGAATTAATGATGACTGTCATTGAAAATTATAATCGTAAATTGCATATCTATGCAAGTTACAATTTACAATATTTTACATTTTCCTCTTCCCCATTCTAGAGAAATATTTGGGAGAAATAGTTGTGTGATTACAAGTGAGGGAGTGTGAAGCACTTATAAGACAAAAAGTAGCATTTTTGCAACGTAAAATCCGCATTTTTTTGAATTGTTCTGCGTCCCATGTCTATATGATGAGTTGTGGGCTAAAACTCGCCGAGTTTTGGTGAATATTCACGGCGAGTCTTGGGGAGTATTCACAATCTTGGGGTTGTGAGTTTTATGGGAAAATATTCAACATGGAGAAAATATGGCGACTATTCGCCAACTCCACGAGTACTCGTTGAATAGACAAACTATGCATGAAATAATCACACTATGAATACAGCCATGTCAGCGTCCTCTCCAACAGGAAGAGGGAGATGAGAGAACAAGGTGTGCAATTCATTTTTTTTTGGAACAAGGAATTGGATTTCTAAAACGGGAAGCCATACACCGTTGCAATACATATGCTCAGGGATTCAAACCCCTTCTTTGACCAAGGAAAAGTAATTTTTTAAATGTGTATATACTTTGAAGATGACAATGAAGCATATAAATTGATTTGGTGGCATCGCCTGCTGAACAGATGATAAAGGAGGGACAGGTTTGTGTATGTCAAAATACGTATGTGATCATGGATCTGCTAAATACAATGTACATAAACAATTGCAGTGAGGAATACAAAGTTGGAGGATCGACAGCAATTGCTAGATAGGCTTGTCAAAGTTGCAGGCCTGTACAGGCTTCACCAAGTAATTTAGTTTGACACTTATTGGCTCAGGTTGAAGGATCGGTAACGTAGAACGGACATTGCATGGAAGGATTTCGTCCCTCAGAGGACATCAGCTTACATCAGTGAACATGATATACACATTGGTGAAATAACTATGAAGGAACCCTTGGAATTCTTTGTCCACTGCCAGGGTGTTGGCTCTACATATGATATCGTTATTAGTATTAGTATTTACTCTTTAAATTCAAACGCTCATTGACTTCTATTGTTTCAAAATGAATGAATAATCCATGAAATTTCATTTACAAATTTTTTGAAGGAGGTTTCCAGACAAGAGAAAGAGGGAATGAAACCAAATTCGCACATAGATATCCTCGAAAAGGTGCTCACAGCATTATGCTTTTTCAATAAAGTATTTTTCATGAATTTATTAAATTGGGGTATTCGAGAGAAATGGTTAAATGTTGTTTGGTGGTTAAACTTATGGGCAAGGAGCATATGGAGGATACATTAGAAATTTTGACACAGACTCCTTTGAAGAACTTATGTGGGGACCTATGACATACAAACCTTTATTGAGATTCACAATCAGACAACATATGCTGGAGAGGATGGCTTTTCTTCCTCATGTTGCCACTCTTGTAGGTATCAACCTTATAACCTAATCTTATTTTAACAATTCATAGAAAAACGTTGCTAAAACCAAATACATAACCAGAGATACAATATTGAATGAGGTTAAGGGTGAAACTTAATACTGATGATTCTTCTCTGTAGATGTATCTCAATACGTCCTCTTAAGCCTCTGCCACCGTGAGCTGGGTGATAGGAACTGTTCTTTCCCGAAATCAAACACAAGACCTCGATGCAGTAAAAATAATGCTCAATGCAGAATGAAACAGAGCTCGAGTTGGATGCGTAATAATTTTCCTTGGTTACTGTCGAGTATGAAAAGGATATTCTAAATACGATTCAGCATGCAAGGAAAAATAAATCTAAACACACAAAAAATGAAAAATAAACTGTTAAAAAAATAGCAACGAAAAAGTAACTGTTAAAAATAGCCAAACAGTGCGAAAACGTCCAAACGGCTGTCAAAATGACCATCAAAATTAAACATCCGCAAGGCCGTCAAATTTAACTTAGTCACAGAAATGACCGGAAGGCCATTCCCATAGGAGTGACGCCTTCAACGTAATAATAAACTCGTAATGAAAAAGGTATAAAAATAAAATAATTTTATTACAATTCTTACGAATTACAAAATTCTATAAAATAGATATATGCTTGAAAATCTATCTCTTTATTGAGAACAAGCTACTTTTTAGCTCTACATTGGAAAATATGAAAAATTGTTAAAAATAAAATATGAAAGGTTTCGAGTGGAAACCAAAAAAGCATCCTACTTGGAGACCATTCCTATCCACCTTAGGGATGGATTCAAAAAGATATAAGTGAAAAAAATATAAAATCTATCATATTATTACTAGTATTTTATTTAATGCTCTTTGTTGGGGTCATATCTATTAGCTCTTTGACAAGATTTTCCAATTATATGATTTGTTGAAAAGATGATATAAAAATTTGAAAAAAAATTGTTATGACGATGGCACTTTTGCTATCTACATACAATTTGAAACTCAAATATTCTTTGAAGACTGCCAAAAGTATAAAATACTAAAATCTACCAACAATGCTAAAAATATATTTTTACAACTTTCCAAAAATAGTTTTTCAAAAATCTTATTCTGGATCATATAAAGTGTGTTTAATTTATTTGTGTCTAACAAGTGTTTAGAATGTTAAGTGTATTAGGTTAGAATTGTAATATGATTAAAATGTGATAAACTACATGTCATTGTACATTTTGGAGGTCATGCAAGCCATATATTGTAATTTTTCTACATTACTTTGGCTTACGAGAAAAAAATTGCGTTGAAGGACTTTTTGGTTATGAACTCAACTCAGCCCATAACCGTTTGCTTCAATACCAATAGCTTGGTGGTTGGAGATCCTTGTCTCTTAGAAAGTTTGAGAAATAACTTGGCTCCTATAACGAGTTCCCTTTCTATGCCTCAAGTTATGGTATATCTTGGCCCTTGAATCACATGAATTAACTTTGCTTCTCTTTTGTTGCAATATTGGAACCTACATGAGCTTATAGACCCATGTTTGATCATATCTCCTTGCAACAACTTGCTCTACCTCAGATCTGACTCTGATGCATCTCCATTCAAGCCCCTGACAAATCTTGTTATGGAATCAAGCAATGAGCTCCAAAGTGTTCAGTTCTCGTATCTTACTCTTCACCCATAAGCTCCTAGCATTCTGCTTCCACATATAAATATGGTGATTTCATTGGCTCCAAGGAAAACTCAAAACCAATCCTATACGGAACTCTTGAACTCTATCGCCCATGGTTTATTAAAGGTGTATTTCTTTATTTTTTTAAAAGATATAAAAAAACAATATTTCACTAGTAGGTGTCCATTTTGGAGAGGGCAGTGTCAAATTTCGGCAACCTTCTCCAGGCAGGTTTTTTCTGACCATCTTGTTGTGCGCTCACATATGAAACAATACGACACATGTTCTTTTTAAACAACTACAAATGGTAATTTGATGGAATATGTAACAACACATTACATTGTTACCTATTCTGTCAAAACTAACAGTGACGCGACAGAAAATAATATTTACGTATTGAGCAAACGTGAGTGATAGATAGACTCTTCCATTGGACAAATGGTGGATCTCTCATAATTATACCTATTGGGGGAGAATGAAGCAAGAACAAATGACCCACCCAACAGGAGCAGTAGAGGTGATCAGCTAAATGGTAATAATGTAGCAAAGAAAACTACAAGTTTTAAACCGGTTTGCATCTTTGACAAAGTTGGAGGAGTAGCAACGAGCTCTTCCAGTTCTTCTCTTGTTAACAACAACAATACCATACAGTGAATACAACATAAACAAATAGAACAGCTCAGTCAGCCACAGTTACACCATCGGGAAAGTTTTCAAATTACATGTGCCTTAGTAGGTATGCCTGCAAAAATTGTAAGCATATGAATTGTTTGAAAAATGCCTGAAAAAATGTGGGATATGTAGAAAAAAATTGCTATTCATATTTAGGATTCATTCAACTTCAAGGTTTTTTTGGTAAATATTTACATTTAAAATCTGAAGTAATATTATATACATCGGTAGAGACAAAGCTACTAGGAAAGAGATACCCTACTAAAATCTGAAGGATGCATGATTAACTCTGCCAACTCTTGAGTTCTCCTCACTTCCACAGCCAGTTTTTTTATTTTGATCTTTCAGTTAATAAACTGCTTCATGTCTCAGTCATTGTTTAGTGGCATGATCGATGCCTGATTTTTAGGATCTAGTTGAGTTCATCTTCTGTTATCTACCTAATGAATTGTAGCTACTCCTTTTTAAAATGTAATCTTTTTTCTTCAGACTTCTACACATAGCAGAAGGAAAAGAAGACAATTATGAGTTGAATAAAAGAAAACTTTATTATCCTTGTTGTTCACTCACTTTGTGAGTAGATTTATTGTTAATTTATGTGTTTTGCTTTCTTTATTCAATAATATATTCAGTATAGTATAGTGCTAAGTATTAAAATCTTCAATTGGTATCAGAGTTGGTTGCAAGAATATTTTTTTGAAAAAGTTGCAAGTTAACGGTTCTCTCCAGAAATTATTAGAATGTCAAATGGTGGCAATTTTTCATTCCAACTTCCGTTGTTTACTGGAGACAATTATGATTACTAGAGTATAAACATGAATACCATACTATCATCCCAAGATATCAGGGATTTAGTAGAAGGAGGATACACATAACCTACAAATCAGAATGCTTTAACAGAAAATCAACGAACTCAATTGAAAGAAGACAAAAAGAAGGACAATCGATCTCTTTTTGATATCCAATATGTATTGGATATATCAATTTTTCCCTGTATATCTAGTATAACAAAGTCAAAGGATGCATGGGAGGCCCTACAAACTGCATACCAAGGATCTAACAAAATAAGGTTGGTAAGACTTCAAACCCTTCAAAGAGATTGTGAAAGCTTAAGTATGAAGGAAACTGATTCTATGCAATATTTTATTACTAGGGCTCAAGGTATTGTGAACCATCTTAAAACTCAAGGGGAAAGTGTCACAGAGAAAAAAATTGTAGAAAATATTTTGAGATCTCTTCCTCCAAAGTTTGATCTAGTGGTCATAGCCATTGAAGAAAGTAAAGATCTAACCACATTAAAATTTACAGAGTTGATAGGTTCTTTGCAATCTCATGAGGAGCATATGCAACGTTCTACAGTGAACCTAGTTTAAGCCTTCCAGTCTACTATAATAGTTGAAGAAAAATCTACAACCCCTTTTCAATCAAAAAAATCTCAAGGGGAGTCTTCTACATCTACAGGACATGGCAGAGGAAGAGGAAGAAGTTATATGGATTGGAGAAGCATTCAGTGCCAATATTGTGAAAGCTATGGATGCTATGAATCTGGATGTAGAAAGAAAAAATCTGATTTGAATAAGTCAAGAGCCAACTATACTGAAGAGTCTTTTGAAGAAGCAAAACACTCTACATTCTTCACTTGCAATTTGGAAAAGGAACCTCAAAAGTATGTTTGGTTCTTGGATAGCGGTTGCTCGAATCATATTATAGGTAAATCTGATCTCTTTGTCAAATTAGATGAATCTGTAAGGAACCAAGTAAAATTTGGTGATGATAAAGAGGTTGATGTAATGGGAAAAGGTACCCTTGCAGTGAAAACTAAGCAAGGAGAAACTACATTTATTCATGACACTTTGCATGTGCCCAAATTACAACATAATCTTTTAAGTATTGGATAGCTTGTAGAAAAAAATTACAAGATTGTGTTTGAAGATGAATACTGTAAAATATTTGATAAATCAGCTAACCAACATCTTGTAGCAAAGGCTTGTATGATAGAGAATAGATTATTTCCTCTCACTTTGGATTCCACTAAGATGCATTCCCTCAAGGAAACCACAGATGATTCATGCTTATGGTAACAATGGTATGGTCATTTGTATTTTCAAGGATTAAGTTTGCTTCATAAGAAAGGCATGGTGAGATGACTTCCTGCAATTTAGGAAAAAGAAGAAGTTTGTTCAGGGTGTGCACTTGGCAAGCAACATCGAGACAGTTTTCTGGTGAACAAATCATGGAGGGAAAAATATCTTCTAGAGCTTGTGCATAGTGACTTTGTGGTGACATGTAAGAGGAATATTTGGGTAATAATATTTACTTTCTAAAATTTATTGATGATATCTCATGCCACACATGGGTTTATTTACTTAAGCAGAAATCTGAGGCATTTGAATGCTTCAAGCATTTTAAGGCTATGACAGAAAATCAAAGGAGGTATTCTCTCAGAATACTCAGAATGGATGGAGGGGGAGAATTCACTTCCAATGTTTTTATTGATTTTTGTAATACTCATGGAATCAAGAGACAACTTACGGCATATTATACCCCACAACAAAATGGCATTGTAGAAAGAAAGAACCGTACCATTATGGAGATGGCACAGAGTATGTTGTAGTCCAAAAACCTTCCTAATTGTTATTGGAGAGTTACAGTAGTAACCACAACTTATATTTTGAATCGAATCCCAACAAAATTGCTTCAAAATATCACTCCCAAGGAATCCTAGAGTGGACACAAGCCCTCAATAGTTGTCTTTCATGTATTTGGTTGCCCTGCATGTGTTCATGTTCCAGAAAAGAAGTGGAAGAAGTTGGATGCAAAATCTCAAGCTTGTATCTTTTTGGGCTATTCAGATTTTACAAAAGGATACAAATTCTATAATTCGGACACAAAGAAATGGATTATTAGTCGAGATGTGGTTTTTGATGAAGGGGGTATGGTAATGGAAAAAAGAAGTTCAAAAAACTACACCACTCATCATGGGTATTGAAGATGTTCAACAAGTTCCTCCTCTCCCCACAAGCTCAAGTGGAAGTTCAAGCTCCATTTCACCAAGTTCCTCTTCAGGTGATAGTTCTAGTCCACAATCAAGTCTAAGTTCTTCACGAAAGGTACAAAGTTTAAATGAAATTTATCAAAGGAGTTCTAATGTGAATCCAGTTGCTAGTTTTTCTTTGTTTAATTCCATTCAAGTTGAACCTTTTGTATATGAATAAGTTGTGAAATAAAAAGTATGGATTGATGTTATGAATCAAGATATGCATGCAATTGATAAAAACTATACATGGGAATTAATGCAACTTACTAAAGATAAACAAGTGATTGGTGTCAAATGGATTTATAAGGTGAAATATCATGTTGATGGTTCTATTAATAGACACAATGCAAGATTAGTTTCCAAGGGATTTGCACAAACCCCTGGAGTATATTATTCAGATAATTTCACTCCAGTTGCAAGATTTGATACAATCAAGATTATATTGGCTATTGTTGCACAACACAAGTGGCAAATCTATCATATGGATGTAAAATCGGCCTTCCTAAATGGTTTTATTAATGAGGAAGTCTATCTGTAAAAACCTATTGGTTATGAAATTCCAGGAAAAGAACATTTGGTTTACAAGTTAAAAAAGGCTCTCTATGGGTTGAAGCAGGCACCTCATGTTTGGTATGCAAGGATTGATAGTTATTTCTTGAAGAAAGGATTCATTCAAAGTTCCTTAGAGGCAACCCTCTATATCCAACATCTTGGTAATGATATTCTAATTATTTTCATTTATGTTGATGATCTCATTTATATAGGTAATAGCCCATCTCTCATGGATAAATTTCAAGCAGAAATGAAACAAGAATTTAAGATGTCATATATGGGACTCTTGCATTATTTTCTTGGAGTGGAGGTGTAACAAGAATCTGAAGGTATATCCATTTCTCAAACCAAGTATGTGGTTGATCTTTTGAAGCGGTTTAGAATGATGTCATGCACTGCAGTTGCCACTCTTGTCACCCTTGGTGAAAAATTAACCAAGGAAGATACAAGTTCCAAAGTAAATGTTACTTTATACAAAAGTTTGATTGGGAGCCTCATCTACCTCACTACCACGAGACCTGATATTATGTATGTTGTGAGCCTCATCTCTTGGTTCATGCAAGATCCACATGAGTCTCATTGGCGTGTTGCAAAAATAATTTTAAGGTGTGTGAGTGGTACACACAATTTTGGCATTCATTATTCTCCCACACATAAGTTTGAGCTATGTGGTTACATGGATTTTGATTGGGCTAGTTCAGTGGATGATAGAAAATCCACATCTAGTTATATTTTCTCACTTGATTCTAGAGTTGTCTCTTGGAGTAGTAAAAAGCAGGCAACCATCGCTCTCTTTTCTGCAAAAGCAAAGTATATTGCAATTGCAGCAATAACAACTAGTTGTCAAGCCATATGTATTTGACAGATTTTGGAAGATTTGTAATTTGTTTAGGAACATCCAACCACTATTTACTGTGATAACAGAAGTACCATTGCAATGACCAAAAATCCAGTGTTTCATGCTAGATCGAAGCACATTGAGCTTCGACATCACCTCATCCAAGACGTAGTTCAAGATGGGACAATGGAATTACAATTTTTCCCTACAGCTGAGCAAGTTGCTGATATTTTTACCAAAGATCTACCTATAGCCAATTTTGTTGCTTTGAGGAATCAGTTGGGACTCATCCCCGTTGCTCCTTCAGGGGGAGATTAAAGGATGCAAGATCAACTATGCCAACTCTTTAGTCCTCCTCACTTCCATCGCCAGTTTTTTATTAATTATTTTGATCTTTCAGTTAATAAATTGCAGCATGTCTCAGTCATTGTTTAGTGGCACAATCGATGCCTGATTTTTAGGATCTAGTTGAGTTCATCTTCTATTATCTACCTAATAAAATGTAGCTGCTCCTTTTTAAAATGTAATAGTTTTTTTTCAGAATTCCACGCATAGCAAAAGGAAAAGAAGACAATGATGAGTTGAATCAAAGAGAACTTTATTATCCTTGTTGTTCGCTCACTTTGTGATCAGATTTATTGTTAATTCATGTATTTTGTTTTCTTTATTCAATATAGTATAAGTGTTGAGTATTAAAATATTCAGAATCGTGGTTTAATTTTTCTTTTCTATTTTTTGAGACTGGAAGGAAACTGAGATGAGGTAGGAAAAAACAAAGAAGGCTATTGCCTTTTGGATTCCTGCCATGATAGCGGTTAAAGCCTGTTGTCATTTATAAGGCACTAAGCAGAGCTGGACAACTCTTCACTACATTATGTAAAATATATTCTATCTAATAAAACTGTAATTTTTTTAGTTCCCAGCTTCATTTACCTATTTGTCCATGATGGGTGTGTTGTTATTAAATGATAAGCCCCATTTTCTTGAATATTAGTATAGAGTAGTGAAATATTAGTGTTTTTTTCTGCAAACTCTGTGCTTGTAGATGGTTGTGGCAATTACACATAAAGAAATCAGAAGGGAATGAAGTTCACAAAATATCTCAACCACATTCACTGCCTAATCATATTTTATTATTCTGTAGCTGAATAAATCTGTAATTTTTTTTGGGTTCTAAAAAATAATTTAATATGTTTTATATATGTATTGTGATTTACATGGCAGCAAGGGTTCATTTTAAAGAACGTAATGATTGGTTTTGAAATCTTGTATTCATTATTTTTTGGGGCCATTCACAAAAAAAAATAGATTATTTTTTTGCTTGCTACATTGTTTATTAAAATGAGGTCATTTTTAATATACAATATTGAAATCCCCTATGTAGGAAACTAGGTATTAGAATCATATGTTGGAAATGTATAATGAAATTTATGTTCTTGATGATCACAGCTTTCAAGACAACTTACACACGTATTTTTGAGAGGGTTATTTAATTATGCATGTATCATGTTTCAACATCTTTTTCATAATTAAGGAAGAATTTTTGTTTATGACCCTAGCATGTTTTTAACATTGATAGTTGTTTACATTTGTTAACGTGTTTCTAAGAATAAATATTTACTAATTCATTTTTTTGTAGGTTTCGGGTGTTTGACTAAATGTCAAAACATAATATCTTTTCATGGCATATCATAATTGTAGCTTATAGAAGACCTCATCATCTTCAAGAGTCATTGAAAATCTTTCAACAGATGCGACAAATAGATGGCCAACCCCGTCAATTCATGTTTTCCATCATCTTCAAAAATGGGATTGTTGAAAAGGCCTTATAAAATTGTAAGCTGATGCATTTGACAAGTATAAACCCAAACTTTGAACTCTTTTCCAGCATCCTCTCAGTATGTGCCAAAGTGGGAGATTTTCAAATGTTCCTTTTTGGGACAATTGTCATTGATATAAAAAACAAAATAAAATTAATCATTGTTTCAACATTTGCAACAAATGAATATTCAACGTGATTACCTCACCTTTACTTTTGTACTTGCACGGCATGGTAATATAAGAGCTTTGCAGTAGGGTGTGGACATCCATCTATTCATAATAGGAAGTAATTTTTCATATGTTGTAGTTGTATTGCATTGTTCACTCCCTATCACACAAACTTAGAACAATTTAAGATATCATACATTGCACCATAAATTGTAACTCTAAAAAACTTAACATTATTAATAATGCCACTGGTCCTTTTTTTGTTCGGAAGAATTTGGAGGACAATGTTCCCATGACTATCGAAGACCCACATAAGCACATTAATAATGTGACAAAAGAGAATTTGGCATAACAAGTAATGCATTTTGGTGTGAAGCTATGTGGGACTAGATCATATTAGTACTCGTTTCGTAGTCAATCGACAATCCATGATTATTCAATTGAACAACCCACATCTATTCATCACACTTACCACAACCAACACGAAGTTGTTTGATTTATATTGACTAAGACTGGGAAACCTCCTTCAAATTCTTCAAGGGCATATAAATGGAGGATTGAAAATGTGATCGATTACTATCATATTGTCGTGGCATACATGAACAAAAGAATTAAAACATTTCGTGAAGAATTCATACAAAAACTAATTGGCACACACAATTATTATTATAACAATTGCAAGGTATGCTCAGA
Source organism: Taxus chinensis (assembly GCA_019776745.2). Classification (NCBI taxonomy): domain Eukaryota; kingdom Viridiplantae; phylum Streptophyta; class Pinopsida; order Cupressales; family Taxaceae; genus Taxus; species Taxus chinensis. Next base: position 237,047,644 of record CM034149.1, on the reverse strand, counting down.
ATGGACATGTAACTAAATACCAAATTTTATTTTCCCTTATGCAATGGGTAGGGTACAAATGCTCTTTTCATGTTTGTAACCCATTACAAAAACTAAAAATAATTTAAGATAGCATACATTTCACTGCAAATTAGAACTCCACAAAAATAAATGTTTTTTATTCTCTTCGGCGTAGTTTGCAACTCATGTGCAATTTCTAGTATAAGATATAAAAAAAATTTGTATTATAAAGGGTTAGATCATCACATAGCTCGATTAGCTATAGACATTGTACTGTGGTCTTGAATTTTAAAGATGGTGGCTGATTATGCTAAAATGTAAAATAATAGCCTAATCTAAATGATATAGCAGCAGTAAATAAATGATTAAGGAAATACATGAATCAACCCAAGCGACTAGGCAATGAAATACTTAAACCCTAAAGTGCAAAGAGGGTTAAAAGAGCCTTAGCTAATTCAAAGAGGTTGTGGAACTGTGTCACAGTGAAGACCAACTGAACAAGAATGGGAGATCATCGCACCAAAGCCTAGAAAAATGTAGATCTGGGTGATTTGGCTGGACTGGGGCACCTGAGGCGCTCTGGTCTACTTTATGGATGCCCTGGTCTATGGAATAAGTACAGAAGCCAATTTCACAAGGTCGATAGATGGTGTGAAACCCTCATTGTTTGTTGCTACTGTGTCACTAAATTCCATTGAATGTCATTGTGGATTTAGAATGAATGAATTGCCTGCAAAACCCCAAACAAACCATCAAACCACAAAAATGAAAGATGTAAATGAAGGGTTCGGATTGTCCTCAACTGCCAAAATGATAGCATTATAATTTAGCACTGAACTTCATCTTAGTCCCAATGTATTTATGTGTGTGTACAGAATTGTGCCCTAGGTTGATCTTGTGCATGTCGCACTTGAAGTAGTGACCAAGTAGCAAGATGTAGAATGTAAACAATGTGTGCATGGAAACAATAGACTCCCCTCCTATGAAGTGTGATGCAAATGAACCAATCATTATCCCTTGTGATGAAGTTGGATGGATTCAAATAGAGCCATAGATGCTTTGATGAATGAAACCTTAGGTGGTGATAGATATTGCTTAGTGTTTGGTCCCTTATTATGATCACAAAACTTTAAATTTATATGATTCCTTCACTTGAATTTTGTAATTAACCGCGAAAAATATGACTACCAAAAATACAATATGCTCAAATGGCTAAAAAGGACTCAAAAATTGTGAGTAAAGTACAAAGTGGTTGAGGGAGCCTAGTGTTGGCATCCTGGCTAGGCACTCGAGTTCAGAAAGAGTAAAACTGAAGTATGAAAAGATAGATTGGGCCAATAAAGGTGCAAGACCAAAAGTAGAAACAAAAAGCAATGAAAGATGGCCAAAGATAGGGATTAATTTGTACGTTTCTTACTTACGAACCATATGAATAGTAATATGTGATCGAGGCTAGATAATTACCCAAAGTGAGTGATTTTGTGTCTACTTTTTCCCCCACTTTATGTTAGTTAGTAGAATGCTCAGTAACATATAGTAGATATAGATGCATACCTGATATCCATTTATATTGATGTAGAAAGTGTGTCGAGGGACTAGACAAAGTGTGGAGTGAACAAAAAAGATGGAGCATGGAGACTATAGATGCAAAAATGTAAAAAGATGATGAAAGTGAACCTAGGGAAGAAAATTCATGTCTAGATGTCGATGTGTGTGATGTACCTGTTGTTGGTGTCAATGTGTGTGATGTTGATGTTGACTATTTGCTTCCCATATGGGCAATCCTGCAAAAGAGAAGATGATCAAGTGGTCAAATACACATGTATATGTATAAAAAGCATGTAAGGAAGCATGTAAAGGAAAATACTGAAAATGTGAAAAAGGAACATGTGCACCTGATCTGTGATGAGGAAAGAGTGTAGAAAGTATCTTGTAGATGATGTCGATATGGGTGAGTTTTTCGGGTGATCTCACACGAATGTAATGTAAGAAGTGTGGGGAGAAATTGTCTAGTGTCGTCCTCCAACATTTAATTGTTTCCTAAAAACTGAAGAGACCTCGTGTATTGAATGGTTTTTTGGTTATCCGACGCAATGAAAAAATAGTATAGAGAGGAAGGTCTAGTGTTATCTTCTAACCTTTAACTTCTCCTTGGAATAAAACATCACTATATATGATGTGAACGAACGTAAATGCTAAGGACAATCTGCCATGTAAAAGTCATTGTGTAGAGTTATGTAGACTGTGTTGAACCCAATCGTTGTGTAACTACCTCTTGGTTATAGGCACTCCAGGAAAGGCATCACTATACTAAGGACCCAAGTATGATTCTGACCCCTGAACTATGTTGTACCAGTACTATGTTGTATTGTGTATACTTTGTATGCGGTGACTGATTCACCCAAATGATGCCCCTCCTCTTTGGAGGTGCATGTGACATCACTGTAGGAGTATACGGCTTGAAAGAGGACTGACTACTGAAACTGTGACTCTGCCCTATAGGAGGGATGTGCTTAGTAATAACCAAGGAACATGCAAACAAGTGGCTGGAGACAAGTGTTAGTAGAAAAAAAGACAAACATGCATGTATAAGAGAAAGTGTAAGCTAAACAGACAATGTGTAAGCTAGAACACACAAGAAGATGATGTAGATTGCAAAAAGTGGGGTACAAACATGAGACACCACTCACAGCCTCGCAAGACAATCAAGGCCGATGAAGCAAAAATATACAAGTGTGCACGTAAGACAAAGGGTAAAGCTTGCAAACAAAGGCATGCAATGAAAAGCAAGTACAAGCAATGTAATAGATAACCATTGTGGAAAATAGTCCTACAAAACAAATGTTGCACATGAAGCACCCATTAGCATGTTATAAAGATAAATGTATGTCAAAAGTGTGTATAATCGATAAAGTAGTGTGCTATGAAACAATAACACCTGTAGTGTACGGAAGCAGATGCCCCCAAGAGCCGTTGTGGGACTGGTTCTAGGTATTACACCATGCATCTATGTTGCATGTAATGGACCTTTATAATCTACGATCACAACTAGAAAGAAAGTAAATGGACGTATGTGTATGATAAATATAATGACATATAATATATCTATCTAGCATGTGTAATAAAGTGAACATGTACAAGTAAATTCAACCAAGAGTAAATGTAACCAAGATATGCAGTATCTTGTGGATCGATGGAATGGAATGCAAAGTGAATGATAGGAGCCACGTGCCCCCAAGTGAATGGAATTGTATACAGTGAGGTTCATTTGTTTATGCCCCCTCAGCAGTCAAGAATGAACCATAAACAAGAGTGTGTCATCGGGAAATGGTCAAACTATGTGGTGTGTGTAGTGTGGTTTGATGACTATGTAGTGATGACATATGACATAGAGATGATGTGCAAGGATGTGTAATGATTTAGCCTAAAGCATATATCACAATAAGATTATCGAAGGAGTGATGATTTATCCTAAAGTGTATATCACTAAAGGATGCTAGAAGAAGTAATGATGTAGCCTATAACGTATATCACTAAATGATGCAAGTGGAAGTGATGAATGTAGACACAAAATTATGCACATTATACATTATTTAGCCCAGTCTTATATTATTATTTAAAAGGTTCTCAAGTGGATAAAGTACTAATTAATCTCACCTTTTGTCCATATTTATGTTATATTTTATTTTGTCATTCCTACATATTTTATTGCACTTATCCGCCCATTTCCCAACTGCCCCATCATTCTAGCCCAAAATCAAGGCGTCCCAACTTGTACTGGGGAGCCCTGGTCCCACCTTGTACTGGGGAGCCCTGGTCCCACCTCGAGTGCCCCTGTCTATGCACATTCTTTCCCACTTATTTTTGGGGACTTTCTAGCCGTTTGTTGTCTTTATTTTTTTACCAGTCGACCTTATTAGGACTAATTATGAAATTAAGCTTGAGAACCCTATAAATATAAATTTATAAGACCATAATAAGGATCCTAGGTGATAGCATTTCATACTACTATCACTCCATTTAGAGTTACATTCATTGCATCACTTGCATACACATAGTTACATGCATCAAGGCGAGGAGATCTGCATCACACACACTCCATAGGGGGAGGGATTTTATTCTATTTCATGCACACATGTTATTTACATTTTCTATAGTTACTATTGCTCGCTACTTCACAAACTACGACTGGCACGAGAGCACCTAGGGCATGACATACACACACACACACCATAACTACATCTGGGTCTGAATTGTAGTGTAGCACTCAGTGATAAAACCACTAGTTTGGTGGCTGAGGTCAGTCCAATCCATTCATTTGCATATTTTATTTTTCTAGGGTTTGATACTTCCTTTGTATTGTAGGTCATTTTCCAGCTCATCTAGAAAATCCAACAAAATAAACAAGAATTACTCAAAGACACCTTATGACCATATCAAATTCAATTTTTGAGCATTTACAAAAATCAGAGCGCTCAAGTTGCAGACTAGAGCATCCTCAGGCACCCCAATACACTCCCAAGTGCCTCGGTCATTCCAGATATGCCCTGAGGGTTTGTTAACACCTCATTATTTCATTTCTATATTTGTGACAACCTACAACAGTCAATTCCAATCAGCTAAGTTATTTCTCTTCCTTCTCTTGCATATTAGGGTTTCATTTCACTTAGAATAATTTACTTACATTTATTCCATATTGTTTTTTGTCTATTTACTACATCGTTTTAGTCCTCCTAATTAGATTAACATTAATGCCCTAGTGTCCCTTTTAGGCCAATAGATCCTCATTTTTGTTAATCATTTTGGTGAACCTGACGTCTCTTTATAGAGCCTTCTAGGGTTTTTCATTTACATCTCGACATCATGAATATTTTTTTCATTGAATACGTACTTACCCATCTTGATTTTCTTCATCGTGTTTAAACCCTCTTTGCTACTACCGATGATTCTGCTGACATACATCCGAATTCCCTGTATGACACATTTGTTAAGGCCTTTTCTCAACATATAGCATTCAGGGCCAGTTCTCATACTAAAATCCACCCCTTTGACAACGACCCACCACTTTACATCATGTCTTGCATTTACAATGTTGTTGTAAAGCACACTCTTATAAATGATGGATCTGAGCTCAACTTGTGTCCTATGTCCTTTCTCCAGGATTTAGGTTTGTCCACTCACAACATTAGCCCTTCTTCCATTTCGCATTGTGCTTATGATGGTTTTGTCCATCCATGTCTAGGCCATGTTACCTTACCTTTAACCATAGTCCCTAAGACTCTCCCTATTGTTTTCTTTGTCATTGATTTTCACATCTCCTATAATTGCTTGTGAGGTAGACCATGGCTTCATGCCATGCAAGTTGTTGCCTCTACCTTCCACCATTGTGTCAAATTCCTACATGAGTGTATTGAATATACTATATTCTAAGATTGTGATCACATAGCCTCTTCCCACACTACTACTGGGGGAATATCACATGACATACTTCTCCCCCTCACTTAGCATGATTGTACCCTTTTACATCCCACACTTCATCTCTATCACATATTTTCATTTCATATGCATTTCACATATCACAGCACACCCTTGTTACCCGATGACGCACTCTTGTGCTTCAGTTCACACTGGACATTTTATGATTCCCATAGCACATCTATTCACCATATACATTCTACATACTATGCTAGGTTACAATATACATGGATCTAGCTTTGCATTCTTCTTTTACATATCCTATTTCTACCGACACCTATCATTGTATCTTACACATTACATATACATCCTACACACCCACATTGCATCCTACCTATCTTACATGCTACATTGGATTTCCTTATACATGGGTCTAGTTTTACCTATCATCATTACAAATTATAATTCTATTTGTAGACACCTAAATTCTACTTTTGCAATCTTATTGCCAAAACACACGCTAATCACTCTCATTCTCACTAATTCAATTATAATTAGTGATTTATGCTAATTAACTAACATTTCTTACCACTTTGGTCAATTAACAAGAACTTCATTGATCACCAAACCTCTTTCACATTTAGGATGCCACTTTACGATGAATCGTAAGTCAAAATCCTCTTCAAAATAGATAATTAGCATTTATTAGCTAATTAAGCCTATTTTGCCCTTGTTTTGGTCAATATACCCTAATATTGGCTTAAACCCCTCTTCCAACCACTCAAAATCACCTCACTTCTCTCCACAACGTCTCAGCAAGCTTCAAAAGCTTATCCTAGCCTCCTAGTTGACCCTAAGCGGTTGATTAAGGCTCCACACATCGTAATCACTTGGTAATTCACTAATTATGATTAACAAAGCTTAATCATGATTAGCAATTTTAATCTTCTTTATACTTTTAGTCCCACATGCACCAAGATACAAGTTTTCCTTAAAGGAAAAACTATAAAAAAGACTAAGAACTACCTTCAAATTTTACACTATGCTTTGATTTGCATCTCATATAATAAATATGATATATAGCTAAGTTCAATCCTTGCCTAAAGCCTTCAACAAGGTTAGTAGATGAATATCTAAAGTGACTTAACAAGTCATTTGGAGAGGTCATTTCACCATTGTTTGGAGTAGTAACCATACCAATTTGATTGCCCTCTTAGGTCTATTTAGGCCCATGTTAGGTAATTGAACATATTAGTAGGCATATTTAGTTAGATTTTGAATTGTATTCATGTTAGTTAAGCATTCCTTTAAGATTCTATCTTAATGTTACATTCCTAGACTTAGAGCCTTTACTAGAGGGGGAAATGGTGTTAGCCTTCCTTGGTTAGTCATGCACTTTACTTTGTAAAGTTTAGGGTGCTTTCATTTGGCATGCTCGGTGGGACCAAACCCCATTTGCATTCATTCTCAAGCTTTTTAACTATAGTTTTAAAAGTTTTAGATTTCAAGTTTTCTTAGATTAACTTCTAATTCTTATATTAGATTCAAGGTATTCTAGAATAACTTTCAAGCTTTCTAGCTTACTTTCAAACTTCTTAGATTAAATTCAAAATTTTCAAGATTTTATAGAGTAGTTTTCAAAGTTTTATAGATCAATTTTGTAGCTAGATAGTTGTTTCAACTATATTAGTGGTAGAAGTTTTGTTTTTCATGTTCTTTGTAGGATATAAGGAGGTGAAGCCCTATCAAAATTGCCTCAAAATACCAAAGATTTGATATTTTTTGAATAAATTCTTCTCAAATTTGGATTTTGAACCTACAGAAAATGTGCATGTGCATTGAACAAGGGTGTGCCTATGCATCAAGGAAGCACACTTATAATTCAAAACCCTGTGCATGTGCATTAAGAAGCATGCATGTGCCTCTTTGGACGCGCTTGTGCAACATTTTAGTTTTTCTCTCTAAGTCAAGCTTGCGCCTATGCATTAAGGTCCATGCATATGCCTCTCTGGCCATGCCTATGCACTATTGACTATGAAAAATTGACAGAGGTGTACCTATGCTTTCAAGTTTGTGCTTCTGTTCCAAAGGGCGTGCCCATGCTTCAAAACCTGCGTTATGTGCACTAAAATCTGCGCACTATGCACTCAGGTAAATTTCCTTTCAAATTTCATGATTTTTATTTCTATTTTTTAGGATTTCTATCATTTTTAGAATTTTAGTTGTTTCTTTTTGTCAATTTATTGATTTTAGAGCAATGTTCCTAACAAAGTTGACTTAGGGATTGATAAATAATCTTTGTTAAAATTGGCTTAGGGTTTGATAAGTGATTTTCATGCTTTATTTGATTTTGGAATAGGGTGTGTATGTTCTTCCCTTACACTTAGTGTGATCTTGGGAATCAAAAGCACTTATAAACCACTTTTTTCTATTTTAGAGTAAGTAAGAAAAATCATCATTCATTGATATGCTTGATCTTTTAATTTAAGAGCTTTTTCACTTGATAAAGAACCAAGGCTAAAATTTGTGTATGCTCTTCCCTTGTACCTAGTGTGATCTTGGGAACCAAAAGTAATTTTAGTCTTTCATTAAGAATCACTTGGATTAATTAGGAATAAACCTTGTTTTACAAAGTTTTATGGTAGTTAGTTGATTTACAATATTTTCATCTAGTTGGGTTATTTGTTGTGTATGCTCTTCTCTTGCACCTAGTGTGATCTTGAGAAAAAAAGCAACGTTTAATCCTCTTTCTATGATATTGTGAATCTTTTTGAACTACTAAATATTTGTGTAAAGGACCTAAAATGCTTTTCAAAGAAAGAAGGGCTCCCTTCAAACCAAAATCTAACATTCACGTGTGATTGTAGGTTTCCAAAAGGAGTACAACAAAAACCACATTAAGTCTAAAAGATAAAAAATACACCACAATCATCACATTGTATTTGTAGGTTTCGGTTAAGAGCTACGGCTCGTCCGCTTAACTAGGACATAACCCCTTTGGCATAAGCCTTAAGCTACAACAATGAGGATGGTTGTAGGAACCCTAGAGTATTTCACACAAGAGGTAAAATTGTGAATGAAACAAGAAAGTGCTCAATACTACCGGCTTGATTAGTACGCCTTGGTGAGATTAGAGTCAAGGTTACTTCCAGTGTGACCCCGGTGATAATACAACTGAACACACTAGTTTCTCATTGTATTAGAAGGGGGTAAAGTAATCTGAGATACTCCTTGATAAACCTTGGTAAATTGAGCTCGCATAAGTAAACTTGTGACACAGAGAGAGAACCACCTAGGAAGATTTCCATCTTTGAGCCATTGTTTTTGTCTTAGTTGCTATACTTGAGAGCTCTCACAAAGTGATAACTTTGTTGGATTAAAAATCTTGTTTTTCAAACAAGGGAAAGAAATATTTTAAAGTTGGAACTACATGACATTTCATCACGAAACCTACGACATGTTACTTTTCTCCAGTTTTTCATTTTCGCTAAGGCAAGGCAAAACTTTGGTAAAGTATAGTTTGTTTGTTTCACCACCATTTGTTCTACTCCTTTATTTTCTTGTTGCTCATTTTGAGACAAAAGAAGAAAAAATATACATGGATACCAAAATAAATAATGTGTCCACCACTTTTGTAGTCTTCTTCGATGACTAGGTTGTAATGTCGGAATGTAAGAGTTGAAAGTGTGAATGGTACATGCTCACATTCTAGAAAGCCCCTTGTGTCTTGAAACCCATATTGAGACTTATTATCATTCTAGTTAGGTGGTTTTATCATTGTCTTCCCTTGAGTTGTTACACTGCTTGCATTATAGCCATACAATTTTGATACTTACATCTTGTTTCCATTATGAAACTTGGTTTAAGTCTCCATATTATAGTGTTATGCTACTCGCATGGGTAATAGTTCCTTGGTATACTTAGGCTTAGTTTTTTATTCCAACATTGTCTTGAGATTTTTAGGGTGTTGACATTGCATTGCTAGCATCATTTTGGTACTAGAATCTTGCTTTTATTACAAGGCTTGATTAACATGCCCAAATAGTGTTGCTACGTTGCTCGCATTGGTAACTTCCATTTTCAGAGAATTAGACATTGTTTGTGTCCAAAACTAGTTTTTGTACACCTTGTTGGAGGATCGCATCAATACTCTCTTAGTATTTAGATCTTGTTTATCTTTACACTTGATCTAGGTGGTAATATTGTATTGTCACTATTTTTTCTTAAACCTATCTTAAAACAAACATAGTGAGTAAATTATTGTTGTGATTATGATTATAGTCATGTGTTTAGTTTTCGTATCTTAAGTACTTCTTGACATATATTACCTTGTTAGAGCAGATCATTTTATGTTCTTTATTCTAGGGTTCACATTGAGTAATTCGATTCGTGGCTATTATATAGTCATCATTCTTTGTTGAGAAAATTTGACGTCGTTACACTACGTAAATTTATCCAAGGTCCATTTTTAAGTCAACCTTAAAGAAAACCTAGTATTTTGTGTCTCCTATCACAGGAAGAGGGGCATCAAAAATTAGGATTCAATCCTTTGTTTTTGCCTTGGTTCATTATAATACTTCTACACATTTTTCAAACCTTAGCAAAAATATATCCTATCAAGAAACTCTTGCATCGAATTGAACATAGGAATAGAGTTTCCTTTATGTCATTTGTGTTTCCCCATTTTGATCAAACATTTTGACATTTACAGCTACAAAGTATTGTCTAAACCTTGTTGATTTATCAAAATTGTGTCTTTACGATACATATTTTCCTTAGATTCTCTTTGGAAAAATCATGTTATCTGGGTCTAGGAATTTGTCAACAATGATTAACTATCACATGGCTCCTTATACATACGACAATAGGGAACCCAGGTTTCAACATTCCCATCAAAAGATGCCTATCATCACCAAGCCTCATTTTGTTCTTCGCACTAGAGAACCCATCTAGGTACCCTGTTCCCCATCTTCATCTCATATTCGGTAGTATGGTTTGGAAACTTCTTATCCAAATTATTATTTGGGTTCCTCCCAATCTTCTTCTGACTCTGAACCAAACTATTATTTTGATTCTTCAGATTCACCTTGATCTTCTAAAAATTCTCATCAGAACTATTCACTTCATTTGAATATTAAGTCACAGTCCTCCCTTTCTTCGTAGGACTCCCCTTATCAGTCACCTAAATGACATCTTCCTCCTTTGAAGGTTTGTGTGACTCCAAGTCTCACTAATCAAACATCTAATTTGGTTCTTGAGCCATGGTCCTCCCTTTCTTCACCAAGACCTTGATTATTCACCACCTCAATAACCTCCTCCTCCGTTGAAGATCTAGGTGACCCCAAATTCATCTAGGCCGACACGTACATCACATTCATCTAATTTGACACTCATGTTGCAATCTCCTAAGTTGAATCCTATGTCACATTCATCTAAGTCGACACTCATGTTATAATCTCCTAAGTCGAATCCTACGTTGCATTCATCTAAGTCAACACTCATGTCGCAATCTCCTAAGTTGACTCCTACGTTGTATTCATCTAAGTCGCCACTCATGTCGTAATCTCCTAAGTCAACTCCCACATCACATTCATCTAAGTCAACACTCATGTTACAATCTCCTAAGTCGACTCCCATGTCACAATCATCTAAGTCAATGCATATGTCACAAACACCTCAAACGACTCCTATATCGCAATCATATGTTGAGTTTTTATGTAATCCTTGTTATTTCTCAGCAATATGTCGTCTTTTAGAAAAACCTATACCAATCAGCTATCTCAAGGCCATGTCTTCTTCTACTCACGAGACATCTAGATCCAAATCTACTTTGTCTCTTGACTCATTATCTTCTCAATATTCCATACCAATTGGACCCATTTCTTCTAATCAACCTCCTATGGTCAAAGAAAAAATACTCCTACTGGTAGATTCATCTCTAGATAAGGATACGATCACGGAATTCCTGGGGTCACATGATGGTATTCCCCTAAAGGATTACCATCAAGTATTTAATCTTGACTTAAATACACTTGTGTATTGGGAAGAATAAATTAATTCCTTTTGTCAAAAAATAAAGGAAGATCCTAAGACCATTGAGGAATATCCCATCTTTTCATCACTCAATCATTCCTTATCTATCATGATTTCTTAATCACAAAATCACCTTGGGTCACCACCTGGTAGCCCATCATCTTCTTCTATATATGGGCCACTTCCAAGTATCCCTTCATCATCTATGTGTGGCTCACCTCCTGGTAGCCCATTTTATTTTATATGTGGCTCACCTCATGGTAGCCCATTTTCTTCTCTATGTGGCTCACCTCCAGATAGCCCCTCTTCATCTATACTAGGGGAACATCCTATAAATCCCTCATCTTTGATAATCAGGCCGCGTCTAAATATCCCATCATGTTCTATCTATGGGACACCTCTAGGTAGTCCTTCATCTTCAATCCTACAGCCACATCCTGGTAGCCATTCATCTTCTATCTATGGGACATCTCCAGGAAATCCTTCATCTTCAATCCTAGGGCCACATCCTGGTAGCCCTTCATCTTCAATCTATGGGACACCTCCTGGTAGCCCATCCTCTTCAATTCTTGGACCGTATCCTTCATTTCCATCACATTTTTCTTCTATCAATGATTGTGGCAATCCCACCATCACTTCTCACATCAATTTTATTCTTCCACTTTCTTCTCCTACTTCTTGAGATCAAATAAGTCACATTTATTGGAAACCCAAATGGTTATTTGATCTAACTAAGATTAAAAATTCCAAGAGCTCCAAAGCTCCCAAAAATTTGAACAATTTTAAAGTTCAAAATCAAACGTGATTAGAAAATGTACATCAACGCACTCATCGAGTATGGCACAAAGTGCAGAAACCTCTAGATAGGGACCTCAATCTCCCGCATGCAACATCCACATTTCAAGATAAATTGTAGTCATTTGTTGAGTATGAACTCACCACGATCATCGAGATTGGGGATAATATGACTCTTGATAAGCAAACGTTCCTAGTATTCCTCATCAAGGAAATTGCTAACATTGTTTTTGGATCTTATCACGCTGAATGACCTTGTCAGTCCCACTTTTCAAAAAAGATAAAAATACAAAAAAAAATGAGAAAAAAATTCTTTAAAAAAATCAAAGTTAAACGAACACACATTGCAATCAGGTATTGCATACACATGGATGTTCTTTCTTCCCTTCCTTGTTATTCTTTTGCAAGTCTTCCTACCATTTTCATCCCTTTGATGATATTTTGATTAGCCTATTTGCATGAATTTTGCAACATTTACCTCTATGGTATCTGATTGGCTTTAATCTTTCATCACCTTGGTAAATTAAAGAATGGTTGACCTCATAGATATCCTATCACAATCAACATGTAAAAACTTGTTGCAAAGAACTTTTGGACATATTTGTTGACACTAGCCAATGTCGTCATCACAATCACTTCTGCCTCCTTCCATCAAGGCATTAGTGGTTCTTAACCCCTTGTCAAATAAGAGAGCTGAAATAAGTTTTCAGAAAGCAAAAAATCAATCAAATATAACAGCAAAAGTAAATTGATGTATAACTCTCTCTTGGGGTATTTCTAATAATATCTACTGGGGCTATGGATGTCTGAATAGCAATAGAGCAATGTTGTGATTAGAATAAAATGCATCTCTGTTGGGGCTATAGACACCTGGCTGGCAATGAAGCAGTTTACGTCTCTCCTTCCACCCTCCATTCAAAAATCAACTTTGAAAAATAAATCATTCTTACACATTGGCTAAGGTTGCTTCACTTTTTGTCTATCAAATCTTCCCTCTAAGAGGTAATAAATTTCCACGTGTACACACTAAATCTCGATGAGTGAACAAGATTAGTATGTTACCAAGTCTCTTTTTTGGACCTTGTTCAGACTCTTACTCTAGTCTGTATCTTGTCTCATGATTCATACATTTGGCTAATCACTTCTTCATCGTGAGGATTCTAAGCTACATTCATTCACATTCATTGTTCTTCTACTTTGTTCAGAACATCCATGTGTATAATATTGCCTTTTTGTCATGTTTGTGGACACCTTTGTCCCCTTCACAAAAGTAATCTCCAACTTCTTTCTATCATGTGATTTTTGGGCATCTTACGCTAGGGGCATCCTTGCTCCTTCCTAGCACTTCATGGGTTTAAATTCATCATCATGTTGAGCCTATCCATATTGGCCATGATCTAGCTTTTTCATGTGAAGAGTTTGCCTTGGAATATTCCCATCTAATATTGGGGGAAATTTCACATTTTCACTTTCTTGCGTATACACGTGGCATTTTACCCTTATACATCCCATATGTCGATGGGGCATCCATGTTTCTTCAATTCCTATACATAGCTTCAAAAAAATTCTAAAAAAAATATTCAAATATGTTAATCGGAAAATCAAAACATCAAAAACCCAAAAAATTTGTAAAATCATTAAAAATGCAAAAATTTAAAAAAAATCAAAAATTGGTAAACAACATACACTCAGCTGAAGCATGTATCATATACATTATCCTCGAACATTGAAATTTTTCCTACAAAAACGTATTTCTAAGGTTCTTTCTTTTCCTGGTCTCAAACAACTTGTGGATCATCGTGATCTACCTCCATTAATAAAAGCTAGGTTACATGTTATATCAGTACTCCCGTGCAACAGTGAATTTCCAAAGACTATGTCATAGTGCATGAAATATTTTCCATGGGACTACTTGTGTCCTCTATTATTCCCCTCGCATGTATCCCTATTTGGGGAACCATTTTTAACCCTTGTCGTTACAACACGAACATGTGGGAACCGCAACTTGATTAAAAAAACATTGGTTCAACTATCTTAAACATTGTGTGTTTGAGTACGTGTGATTTTATTGGTTTCCCTGTTAGGCTAGTTGGTTTACTTTCTCGTATTGCATTACATTTTGTATGTTGCATGGAGCTAAATATCATTTTACTTTCTCGTATTGCATTGCATAATGTATGTTGCATGGAGTTACATATTTTTAGCAGTAAACAATTTTTAGTAATTCAGTTTTTCATGTTATCTTACAGTTTTGTTTATTTTAATAAAGGATGATGATGTAGATCTAGGGGAAAAATGATACAACAAATTTGCTTATTGAAAGGTTGGATGCAAAGATTGGGTTTGTCCTATATTCTCCATTCTCATTTCTTCTCCATTGTCATTTATTATCACTAGTAAATTTTCTTCCAAGTCACCTAGGGCGATAAATAACCATGGTTATCCCTATCTTTTTCTCTTCTAAATAACCAAAGGTTTCATGCCCGTTCTATCCTATTTCTTCTATCCAGTTCAATCATGTTTTCGATCATCGATTGACTTCTTCTATCACCTCATCAACACTCGAGGTGACATCCTTCATCCTGCTAATTTTTCTTCAAAAAATTACCTGTTTATGTTTGTCTACTATATTTAAAGTGAAGTCACTAACTTCACCTCAAACATGGGAAAATATAGACACCTAAATTCCACTTTTGAAATCTTATTGTCAAAACGCATGCAAATCACTCTCATTCTCACCAATTCTATTATAATTAGTGATTTCCACTAATTAACTAATGTTTCTTACCAGTTTGGTCAATTAAAAATCACTTTGTTGATCACCAAACTTATTTTGCATTTAGGATGCCACTTTATGACGAATCATAAGTCAAAATCCTCTTCAAAACATACCATTAGCGTTTATTAGCTAATCAAGCCTATTTTGCCCTTGTTTTCGTCAATATACCGTAATATTGGCTTAAATCCCTCTTCTAACCACTCAAAATCACCCCACTTCTCTCCACAATGTCTCAACAAGCTTCAAAAGCTTATCATAGCCTCCTAGTTGACCCTAAGTGGGATATTAAGGCTCCATGCCTCTTAATCACTTGGTAATTCACTAATTATGATTAGCAAAGCTTAATCATGATTAGCAATTCTAAATCTTCTTTGTACTTTTAGTCCCACATGCACCAAGATGAAATTTTTCCTCAAAGAAAAAACTATAAACAAGACTAAGTACTACCTTCCAATTTTACACCATGCTTTAATTTGCATCTCATATAATAAATCTGATATATAGCCAAGTTCAATCCATGCCTAAAGCCTTCAGCAAGGTTAGTAGATGAATATCTAAAGTTACTTAACAAGTCATTTGAAGAGATCATTTCACCATTGTTTGGAGTAGCAACCATACCAATTTGATTGCCCTCTTAGGTCTATTTAGGCCCATGTTAGGTAATTGAACATATTAGTAGGCATGTTTAGTTATATTTTGAATAGTATTCATGTTAGTTAAGCATTCCTTTAAGCTTCTATCTTAATGTTACATTCCTAGACTTAGAGCCTTGACTAGAGGTGGAAATGGTGTTAGCCTTCCTTAGTTAGTGATGTAATTTGCTTTGTAAATTTTAGGGTGCTTTCACTATATACACACTTATTACATTACGCATTCCATACCCATTACACATTCTACACTGAATTTCCTACATCGTGCATTCACATACCTTGGTCATTTCTACCACGTTTTTTTCTATGTGTTGCACTCACCACCCTATGACGCACTTTAGTTCCTCGGTCCATACTCGACTGTCAAAGGTTTACCAATCAAATGGACCTTATATTCACCATTACGGCATCCTTCCCATCCACCACTTCCCGCATTAGTGACATACACCTTAGGTTAAATTGTCACCCATTCTATCATCTTGTAGTGGTATACGCTTTAGGCTAAATCAGCACCTCCATTTTATCATTCTATAGTGGCATACACCCTAGGATTCATCACTGATCCCTTCTTATTTATCCCATAGTGACATATGCTTTAGGCTAAATCGTGACCCATTCTCACCTTTTCATTTCATAGTGATGTACACTTAAGGATAAATCATCACTTACATATTTGACAAGTTGTGGTATATGCTTAGGCTATAGGGTCCACACATAGCTTTCCATCTGTCTCCTCACCATCCACTCATTATATTGTGATATATGCTTAGGGATAAATCATGACTCCTCCATTCAACAAGTCGTGATATATGCTTCGGCTATAGGGTTCATGCATATCTTCTTCCCATGTTGCACTTAATCACCACTACACATACACGCTAGATGTAACCAACACTACTCGAACATTTCTCAATGACACACTCTTGTTTACGGTTCATTCCTGAATGTTGAGGGGGAAAAAAATGAACCTCGTTTACGGTTCATTTCCCGATGACACTTCCATCCACTCGGGGGTACGTTGCTCCTATCATTCCATCTTGCATTCCATTCCATCCTTCCACAACATACTCCATTGTCTTGGTGGCATTTACTTTTGTATACTATTATTTTACATGCTCACTTTATTACACATGTTAGAATACTTTCTTATATGTCATTATCATACACACATGCACATTCACATCTTTGTTTAGTGTGATCACAGATACATGACTCTACATGCGGCATGGATGCTAACCTTCTACCCTTCCTATATTGGTCATTGGGGGAATCCACATTCATCTTATCTAGGTGATATTGTTTCATTTTGTACTCTGCATCTTATACTACTTTTTTATACACGCTTTGACATATTGATTATCATTCTAATATGCTAACGGGTGTTCCATGTGCAGCACTTATTTTGCAGGAGTACATGTTTCCATGACTACTTATTTGTTTCTACTTTTATGCCTTGTTTGAGATTGTATGCAGGATTTTCTCTTTTATTATGTGTACACTTGTCTATTGTTTGTGATCATGATGGCCTTGTGTATCTTGTGACATTGTGAGCGATGTCTCATGTTTAAAACTTTTTGTGTGTGGTCTACTTGTTTTCTTACGTGTTTACACTACTTTGTTTCATATTTTCTACATTGTGTGCATCTTTTCCACTTATTACATGCATGTTTTTTGGAATAACACTTGTTTTGGCTAGCCATCCCCTTTTATGTGTGCCTTGGTATCTACCAAGTGTTTCCCTTTCCCCATGCAACGCAAATTTCTACAGGTTAGAGTACAGTTGGTCCTCTTTCGGGGTCGCATTCTCCTTTCAGCGACATCACATGTGCCCCTAAAGAGGGAGGCATCATTGAGGGTTTTCTACTAACACAGTGTATTTACACTATTTTCTACACAGCAAGTGAGTTCAAACCATTTTACGAACTCCATACACAGCGACCTTAATAGGACATCGTGTCCGTCGGCAATTCTGCGGAGCAGTTACAAGCTTGGGGGTTATAGTGGGTGTGCCTCTCTACACTTCTCCGTCCACTGGCTTTGGATCACCCAAAAAACTAGGACAGTACAAAGATATCCTCAAACATTTTAGCAGAAGTGGTTAAATTTGGAGGACACATCACATTTCCTCCCTATACTTCGTCAGCTGGGGTGGCATGAGATTGACCAAAAAACTCGCGACAATACGATATATCCTTCTACACCTTTTTTCTCAACATGGATCAGGTGCACATGTTCCACTTACATTTTTTTCTAGAATATTTTACATTTGTGTACTTTACACGTGCGTATTTTACAAAATGTTTTTACATACATGCATATTTGACTACTTGATCATTTTCTCCTTGCAGGTCCATCGTATGAGAAACAAGCAGTCAAATTGGGAACAACAACAACAACAAAGACAATGACAATGAAAACACACCTCTACGGGCATTTTCCTTTACTAACCATGCAAATACACTACACATAACAATAACTACACATGTGTTCTGCCCTAGGTTCACTCTCATCACTTTTATGCAAAATTTTTATATTTAGAATCCTCACTCCTCCACATTTTTCTTTTTGTCATTCCACTCTTAATTCTAGTCCATCAATAAAGTGGGGGCAAATGTAGACACAAAATTATGCACATTAGACATTATTTAGCCTGGTCTTATACCACTATTTAGAAGGTTCTCAAGTGGATTAAGTACTAATTAATCCCACCGTTTGGCCATCTTTATTTTATATTTTATATTTTATTTCATCATTTTCACACATTTTATTGCACTCATCCACCCATTTTGGAACTTCCCCATCATTATAGCCCAAAATCAAAGTGCCCCAGCCTGTACTGGGGCCCCTGGTCCCACCTTGGGCGCCCCGGTCTATGCACATCCTTTACTGTTTCTTTTTGGGGTCTTTCTAGCCGTTTGTTGTCTTTATCTTTTTACCAGTCGGCCTTATCGGGATTAATTACAAAATTAAGCTTGAGATCCCTATAAATATAAAGTTATAAGACCATAATAAGGGTCATATGTGATAGCATCACATACTACTATTACTCCATCTAGAGTTGCATCCATTGCATCACTTGCATATACATAGTGTTAGGCATCAAGGCTAGGAAATCTACATCACACACAATGCATAGGGGGATGGATTCTATTATATTCCATGCACACATGTTATTTACATTTTCTATAGTTACTATTGCTTGCTACTTCACAAAGTGCAACTAGCACGAGAGCACCTACGGCACGACATACACACACACAACAGAAATACATCCAGGTCTGAAATGTAGGGCAGAGCTCAGTGATAAGACCACTAGTTGGTGGTTGAGGTCAGTCTGATCCATTCATTTGCATATTTTTATTTTACTAGGTTTTGATACTTCCTTTTGTATTGCAGGTCATTTTCCAGCTCATCTGGCAGATCCAGCACAAAATACAGGAAGTATTCGAAGACACCTTGCGACCATGTTAGATTCAAGTTTTGAGCATTTACATAGATCAGAGCACACAGATTGCAGACCAGGGTGCCCTGAAAATCCCCAGTCATTCTAGATCTTCCATATCTTCCCTTCACAGGGTCCCTAAGTGATTTTCTGTACCTCTTGATTTCATTTCTAGATCTGTGACAACATGCGATAGTCACTTCCAATCAGCTAAGCTATTTCTCTTCCTTCTCTTGCATATTAGGGTTTTATTTCACTTAGAACAATTTACTTGCATTTATTCGATATTGTTTTTGGTCTATTTACTACATTGTTTTAGTCCTCCTAATTAGATTCGCATTAATACCCTAGTGTCCCCTTTTAGGCCATTAGATCCTCATTTTTGTTAATCAATGATGTATCTTATATTGTATATCACTAATCTAGGAATGTAACATGAGAAAAAGATTAAATAGTTGAATGTGTGAGTGTGATGTGGTCGAGAGGATCTCACTAGGAAACACCAATCTAAGATATTCTCAGAATCAGTCACGGGTAGTTTCATTGCATGGAGAAAAATATGATATTTCTGGTGATATCTTGTTTTCAAAAATCGAAGCATGTATGCAAAAGTTATGGCTTGTTGAAATTTTCAGGCAACTGGTGAATTCAAGACTGCGTGTAGGTTAAACGCGTGTAAGTGGACGAATGAAAATATGAGCGAAAGAGTAAATTTTTTGTTTTAACGCCTATCTTGGACACTCAATGAAGAACAGGTGGGCCCTATTATTTTTTAGCTCGGGCCCGTCAACCAGGGTCGATGCACTCAATTATGGAGGGGTGTCTTAGCCTCCTTCTCATATTATGTTGCATGAATTTTTTCTTATATTTTCTTTCATACTATAAATTTGGATCAATGTGGGATATTGGTTATATTATAATTGTAAAGGGCTCATAGGATAGCCCAACTCAGCCGACCAAGTCAACCTATCAACCGAGCCACACCCCTTATTACTCCACATTGGCCACATTGACTATATCCTAGCACATTATACTTAACCTACCACGCATTTTATTTATCCTTTCCATACATATTTCTATCTCCAATGTCATCGCTTAACCCTTATCTCTCCACACCCACCTTATCCCTCCACACGGCCACACAAACTACCAACACAGTGCTCAATTCAACACATTTCCAACCACTATGTACCTAACTTAGCAATATAGCTTGGGGCTAATACAAGCAGTGCTTATTAAAATAGCTCTACGACAAATGTAACCGCCCCTAAATCATGATTTTAAACAACTCCCTCACCCCTATGTGTGATCAATGTGGTATTTCAACCCATAATAGAACTATGAAGTAGGTGGCATGGGAATTTGAACCTTGCACTGCGGGATAAAAGATAAGGCACTTTACCACTGCACCCAGGGCTGTAACACAGTATAAAATGTGTTGAGTTTTATTTGTACAAACATTGTTTGATGACTATGTAATTTTTATAAGGCTTATATCTTGAGCTAAGAGAGGAATTTTGAGGAGTTTTAAAAAGGGACTAGTGTTATTTTTGGTAGAGGAAGACTGTGAGAAGATAAAATTCTTGTATAAACCATTGTATAGGTTTATTTTCAATATTTTAATAGATCGGTCCCATTCAACTAGACCCAGAGACGTAGGCCTCAAGCATCAAACTTTGTTAGCACGTCTTGTGTCAATTCACTGGTGATATTCTCTGTTTATTCTCTATTTTTACACAGTGCTTGTTGTTTTTAATTATTTATTAAAAAATACAAAAAGGTCATAATGTCAAATTTTCATTAAAAAGCACAATATTGAGTTAAATTGTGCATCGGTGTGGTTCAAAATTAGAGTCAAAAATCACACACAAAAATTAAGAGGGAAAAGGCATGAAAAATGTGATGGAACCTTTGGTGTCAGTAGGAGGTAGTTGCATAACCGACATGACAGGGAATGAAACCACTAGAAGGGAAGATAAAACCATTCTTTCATGGAACAAAAATTCTACAACATGGGTGAAAACCAATGCAAAAATTTCATCTATAATGTGCAAGGGGTAAAAAACAGTGGGGAAGGCATAATTTTTTCTTTCTAGTAGGAGAGGTAGGATAGAATGAGCCAAGTTTTGGAAATGAAGGTAGAATACGTAAGAGACGGTGAGTGTGAGTAATTTAAGAAATTTAAAACACCTTTTCATGTTTATGAGGTCCTCGTTATCATTATTAGGTATTTCAAAAAGATCACACCATGAAAAAATAGGTGCATACAACTATTGCTTTAGAGATTCACAACATCATGGAACACATATATCTCAAGGTCAAATATGAAGGTAAAGAAACAAGCTCATTTATATACCCCATTTGTTACACTAAAGAGTTATAGACAGTTATTAAATATTTCATAACTCTTTCCATAAAGGGGGTTCCCAATTAAATCCTTGTCATCCTTACCACACAATGTAAATTTTCTAACCTATCATATTTGTTTTAAATCATGAGGAAGAGCTTAAACCAAAAAAATCTCAAGTAAAGTTCTTACCTCAAGAATCCCAAACATCTAGCATCATTTTTTGGACACAGAAAGCTAATCTCAAAAGAGGAAGTGAACTCAAAAGGTTTCAATTTCCTATTTTTCTTCTCATTTTGCATTCCTTGGAAGTTGCTAAGTTGATTTCATGGTAGAGTATTGTAAAGAGGGGTAGTTATTTTTCACAGCCCATTAATTATTTTGTGCAAATGGGTTTGATGTTTTCATAACTTAGGACTAGGGTAGGTTTGTTTTTTATAAAATAAGTGTTGTTACACACTTTTTGTTCTTCACTTAGAAGATGTATGTGTTTCTCTTTGTAAATTTGGTATGCCTTTTTAAGAGCTGTCATCAAGAAATTTCCATTTTTAGGATAGAGAAAGGGGCTAAAGTAAAAGATCTAGGGGGACTTTAAGATATTCATGGAGACTCCATGCCCATGGATGTAAATGTTACTGGTATAATTATTTAACATGAAGATAACTCTTATGAGTCAGCAAAATTGTTTCCCAAATGATCCTTTATTTCAATTTGATCAACTACAACACATATGCCCTATTTTATTATGGTTTTATAACACTTTCACAACTTTGTTTCATGTTTTGTAGTCTGTGTGTGAGGTTATGTAGCTTTTCCCTTCTTTGGAATCCATCCTGGGATGGATTCAAGCTCCATTTTTTATTTGAATTTGGTTTCCCATTTATACTTTCATGTTATGATTCAAGGGAGCTCACTTACATTTAAATATAGTACTCCCTTTAGTTTTACATTGAGGGTTTTATCCCACATTTAGTAGGGAAAGGGTGTGGGAAACATATATATATATATAAGGTTTCTAATGCTAAGTGGATCAAAAGGGATTCATGGACTTAAACTCCCCTTTAGTAAAGTAGTTAAGTGTTTAAACAACGAGAAATAATGAAAATTTACCAAGGCATGAAAAGGATCCCAGAGTCCAAAAAGTAGGATTAGGCCACGTGGCACAATCTCATGTAGTCAAGTGTTAAGAAAATAAAGATTGAGTGGCATTCATCTAAATATATGAGCACATAAATGAGTTTTATCTGGCATGAATTTGGGACCTATCATCCACAAATATGAAATAGTACAAATACTAAGAATGAGAAACGCATGGCCTCGAGATCAAGCTAAAATTGGTTAAGGAAATAAAATTATATTGTGACCCATGGCATGATCCTATGAAGTTGATCATTGAGAAGGCTAATGGATACTAGTATAACATACATACATATGAATGAGTACCACATGAAATGTATTTGATCCTTTAATCCCATAGAGTTGGCACAATGCAGGCACTTGAATGGTCAACATATGGCCCAAGATTAGATAGAAAGTGATGGTCATTAAAGGAGATAACATGAATGAATAAGAGCATGCCACATGGCACAAAGAAGGCCAATCGGAAAGAGACTAGTTGAAGAGGCTATGTAGGTCTTAAACTTGATGTTCAAATAGATGTCATATATGTAAAATGACAATGGGAGATCTATGTGGCCATATAATTTACCACAGAGCACCATTTTGACCCAAATCTGACCCTTTGTGGAGCTTGAGATATTTTTTGTCAAATGTTATATGCTTTAGGAAAGCTATGCTTTTTTCTAGAAATTATGAGAAAATAAAATTGATGTGGCTACATTTATCTTAAACGCACTAGACAAATCACATTGAGCTCAATGGAATCATTTTTTTAGTTCAATGCCTCATTTAATGAGAGAGCCATGTCTTCAACTATGTCACCCATGCTTCAAGTTGTAGAGGATATTTTCACAAGGATATGGTGGATAGATATCACATCTACCATTTAAGAATTTCAACTACATTCAAGTGGGATTATTTTGGGTAATTAAGGTCCCTCTACTCTTCTCTCTTCTCCATTATTATATAAATAGCATATCTCATTTTGTTATTCAAACTCTTAGCCATTTAGGGAAATTTCTACCATTTGTTGGATCTTATATCATACTTCATGGTGTTTATTCTCTTCTCTTGTTTCCTTAGCCTCTATGATGGTAAATGTAATGCATATTAAGCCCCTTTTACATTCAATAACATTTTGTGTATAATTGAACAATGGTCGATGTTGTGGATATTATTTAAACTTATGATACACGTACTTGGGTGAAGTATGAGGATGAATATAAGTATTAGCTAAACAATATATGATATTATTTACACAAGTAGGATTATCCTACAAAAAGGCATGGATGGAGACCTCTATTGGGGGAGAAGCTTAGACTATAGAAACAAGAAGAAGAAACAAAGATCTAAAATTGTACGAAGGACGGGTTCGCCAAATGATTTAACAAATATTGAATTTGTAAAACCCTAATTACAAAGTCACATGTGATAAATGAATGATAAACATGTTGGGGTGTTAATTTCAAGTGGGGATACCATTTGGTGGACCACCACTTAAACAACCTCTTGTCTTAAATATTATTTTAAATAATCTTAGTCAGTCTTTATAGCTAAAAGAGTGGAATGGTATGATCGACCACCCATCCTATATATTAGGATGTTCCCTCACAAAATTGTTCACTGGGATATTAAGATAATAGACCAATTGAGCTAAGCATAAGCTACTTATGTGAGTTGTTATACTACGAGACAGAAATCTGTTGTTATTTCTATGAGACCGAGGAGCGAAGTGGAAGTGTTGGGTTAAAACTATTGAATTCTTAAAAAAAGATGGTGCTTTATCAGTGGATTTTTTTCCTTCAGGATTCTCCACTTAAATATGTTGTTATCTATCTCTTATTCTTGTCTATTATTTACTTTGAGCTCTTGCTTATTAATCTCGTTAATTTTTTATTTATTATAAGCTAATTATGTGTCTATAATTGCAGATCATAATCTATAGTCTTCAGCTTTATAAATGGTGGAACTATAATTTGTCAATTATATTTACCTTAACAAATATAATGTGGTATCAGATCTTGGTCATTATGCATGTGCAAGGTTGATTTTGAAGATTTTAATTTGTTAGAGCAAAGAATCTTGAAAGTTTGTTCACGGATCTGTGAAACCCTAAAAGTTCTGCAGTCATTTTCAAGCAAACCAGGTTTAAATTTCAAATGTGTGCCTAAATATTATATAATATTGATCAAATGGTTGTTTAGATCTTGTCTGAGTGTTTATTTGCTTAGATTTGTGCATTTGCGACTAACCTTGATTGTTTGTAGTTTAAATTTGTCATCTGCAAGCCTATTTTAAGTTTTTTGCTCCGTTTATAGCCGTTAGGGCTATTTCTAACTGTGGATCCGAAAGGATTTCCTTATATCTAGTTGGTTCGTGTGTTTAAATCTGCCCCAAATTTATAAATCTTTATATTTTCGCTAGATTTGCCTTTGTGAAGCCCGATGCAATCATTTTGTGCCATCTGGCTTTGTTGTGTCAATATTTTGTATAGATATTTTTGGTTTTGTGAAGCTCGAGCCAATAAAATTGCTCCAAGTAGCTTCGATGTTGTTATTTTCATGTTTGTGAATCCTGATCCACTCATTGAGTGCCAAGTGGCTTTGCTCAATTGTCTTTTTGTTTAGATCTTTAATTTTCCGTGACTTTCTGACTTTGCGAAGCATGATCCAATCCAATTAGGAAGTTCCAAGTCACTTTATATTTTGCATTGTCAAGCTTTTATTTTCTTGTTTCTAACATATGCAAAAATTGAACCAATATAATTTCTCCATGTATCTTTGCATTTCACATTTGTCAGTCGTTTTTAATCATGTCAGTGGCTATCCAATAGAAATTTTTCACCTTTTTACATTTTTCAGTCTTTTCAGACTTACGAAGTGCGAGCCATTTAAAAGGCTCCATGTATCTTTAGTTTTATCTTAGTCATTTTAGTAAGTATTAGGAAGTGCGAACCAATTACTTTTTGACACATTTTTTAATCTTCTATTGTGTCAATCTTCGCAAGTGTCAAGGTGTTAGTCTTTGCTTTAGCTTAGCCACTAAGATTGTGACACCTGCCATTCTTGTTTTCAGAATCGAACTTTATTTTAAAGTTTGGCTTATTCTAAGTACTTTAAGTCTTCCCTTAGCAATCTATTTAAAGTTTAGCAGAAAACTGCCAAGTGTCTAATCTTTATCCATTAGTTTATTGACAAGTGGCTCTATTTTGCTAAGTCTTTACTTTCACATTGTGTCAGAGTGTGAAGAAGTGAACCAATTAATTAAATACATGTGTATATGGTCCTGCTATTTGTTTTCTATTTTAATGTGTCTTCTAACTTGTTTGACTATGAAAGTGCAATTTAATAGAAAAGATACACATGTATTTATCTTTTCACGGTGTCAGATTTTATTTCCTTGCTTCTATGGCTTTCATTTTTTCTTTGTTCCGAGGATATCAATTTTACTTTATACCGCAATTTTCAAATTTCCTTTGTTTCATGGTATTTTTAATTTTGTTCAGTCTACGGCTTTTCAAGTCTGTGTTTTGCGGGATCTCTAAGTTTCTTTGTCTCGCAGATTCCAAAATTTTGAAAGCTTAGATATTTTTTGTACGACCTTTCACAACTTGTTTATTTCATTTTTTAGCTAAATTTTGTCTGTGTATATCTATTAAAAAGATTTTTACCTAGATTTTTGCATAAATTTGGATTCCTCGACTCATTTTTTAGCTGAATTTGCCTCCATTGTCGTTTGAGCATTAAAAATGGCCAATTCTGCCAGTTTTTCATTAGATAAGTCTCGGTTATTAAATGGAACAAATTATAACATCTAGAGAGTGTGTTTAAAAGCTTGTTTTATGGCTAGAAAGCTCTAGGATCTTGTGACTAGTATAGAAAAGTGTTCCACAGGGAGACAAACTACCCCTGAAAACCTTAGTTCTTTTTCTCAGATATCTCAAGAAGCTCTATCCATCCTTTTGCAAAGCATTAAAGATGAACTTCTTATGGATATAGGTCATATGGGCTCGCCTGCATATGCTTGGAAGAAATTACAAACTATGCATGAAGGCAATAGATTGTCTAAGATAATTAAGCTAGTTTTATATTTGTTCACAACTCATATGAAAGGGGATGATAAAATTGTCAACTATCTAGCTAAAAGTAAAAACATTAAAGCTCAATTAGATGGTTGTAATTGTGAATTGTTTCAAGAAAAGCTTTTGTACTTTGTAATTTAGATAAATATTAATTAACAGTTCAGAAACTACATCTCAATTATAAATTCTCAATTATAAATTCTAAGTATCAGAATGAGAATGATCTGCCTGACTTAGACACTTTATCTTCTCTACTAATTCAAGAAGAGTGAGTTATGGAAAATTTTGATTCAAAAGAGACTACTTCCCAAGCATTGTTCTCTCAGAATCATAAGCCTACTCATAATAGGAATAATAACAATCCTAATCAGAAGATTAATATCATATCAAGATTCAAATCAAATCCTAAGACTAAATCTGCTAAGAACAGTCAAAACTTTAAAGTCAAATTTAATGGAACTTGTAATAAGTGTGGAAAATTTGGGCATAAATAGTCTTATTGTAGAGTAAAGAATAAAAAATAAGTCAAGAATGCTAAGAACAACAATCCTAATAATCATAAGAAAAATTAGAAGCAAAATCATGTAAAATTTGTTGAGCAATCTATTGCCCTGTACATTACCCTTTCAGCTTCAAATGATAATGAATGGATTCTTGATAATGGTAGCTCTAGGCACATGACCTGCACTCCTGGTATCTTCTTAGATATAGTTAAATGTGAGGAGAATATCTATCTAGGAGATAATGTCATCATTATATATGAAGCTTGTGAGAATGTTAAGTTGTTAAATGGTGTAATTATGAATGTCTTATATGTTCCTTAACTGAAAAAGAATCTTTTATCTTGCTCTCAACTAACTAAAGAAAACTGTAAAGTTGTTTTGTTATGAGACAAGTGGCATGTAAAATATAATTTAGTAATGTTATTGCTTATGGTATTCAGAAAAATGGCTTGTATATGTTTGATGGTTTTGTGTCTACGTAGTGTTTTTCTTCTTCTTCTAGAAATGATATTCAACTTTGGTATGAAAGATTAGGTCATGTAAATTTCAAAAGCTTGTATGAAATGTCTAGACTAAATCTTTTTATTGGTCTTCCAAAGATAAAATTAAATCATGAAACATGTGAAAGTTGCCTACGTGGTAAGAAACATGTTGAACCATTTCACAAACATCATCATCTCAATTCTTCTCAGCTATTAGAATTGATTCATAGTTATGTATGAGGACCACTTGAATTTCCTTCTCTTAGTGGTGATATGTATGTTGTCTGCTTCATTAATGGTTTCTCTATAATGACTTGGTCTTATTTTATTAAAAAGAAGTTTGATGTCCTATCTAAATTTCAAGAATTTAAAGATTTAGTTGAAAATGCTTATAATCCGAAAATAAGAAAATTAATATTGATAATGGAGGTGAATATGTCAGCAAAAAAATTGATGAGTTTTTTGTGTCATCTGGGATTCAAAAAGAGTTGAGTACTCCCTATTCCCCTCAGCAAAATGGCATTGCAAAAAGAAATAATATGAATGTCTTAGGAATGGCTAGGACCATGATTCATGATTCTAATGTGCCTAAGTTCCTATGGGCTGAAGCTATAAATACCATTGTCTATATTTTTAATAGAGTGCCTACTAAAGCTCTTCATCAAGCTACTCCTTATAAAGTATGGACAAAGCAAAAACCGTATATTCCTCACTTAAAGATATTTGGTAGTCTTGCATCTATCTTTATTTATAAAGCTAATATGAAGAAACTTGATCCTACATCCTGTTATTGTATTTTTGTTGGCTATCGTTATAAAACTAGAGGATTGAGAGTTTATGATCCTTTCAAGTATGACATTTTTGAAAAAAAAATGTTCAAGTCTTAGAAAAGACATTATGTGATGCTTCACATGAACCCTCCTTATTTACTACTGAGAAAGAGCCTGATAATTTTTGTCCTAACATTGTGGAAAGAGAAGTTCAAGGGGATTATTACCATGATCTATATATGATGGAGATTGAGGGGGAATCATATCAAAATGTCTTAAATCACAAGGTTCCTAAATGGGATCAAACTAGTGTCTAAGACTCTCGGTCTGCTAGTCTTAGAAAAGTGACTCATATTGACCATTCTTATCAAGCCTTGATGACCCTCTATGAGGTTGAACCACGCTCTTTTGAAGAATCTTGTCAATATGATAGATGGATCAAGGCCATGAAAGATGAATATAATGTTTTGATTTAAAATAACACTTGGGAACTAGTCCCTCCTCCATATAATAGAAGCATTGTATGATCTAGGTGGTTATACAACATCAAATATACCTCTGTAGGAGAAATAGACAAGTTCAAGGCAAGGCTGATAGCTTGGGGTTTCACTCAGAAACCTAATCTTGACTATGTTGATACTTATGCTCATGTTGCTAAGATGAACACAATTAGAGTTCTTCTTGAATTATCTTCCCAATATGGCTGGGAGATCCACCAAATGGATGTTAAAAATGCCTTTTTAAATGGTGACTTAAAAGAAGAAATCTATATTAGTAAGCCTAAAGGTTTCGTAGAACCTAGTAAAGAAATTTATGTTTGTAAGCTGAAAAAGTCTTTGTATGGTCTTAAGCAAGTTCCTAGAGATTGGTATGCTAAAATTAATAGTTTCTTTCAAGATCTTGGCTTTTCTAACTGTTGTGATGATAATGATTTGTTTGTCAAATTTGAAAATAATCATAATATCATTATTTTTTTGTATGTTGATGATCTTTTGATTACTGGCAGTTATAGGAATTTAATTATTAAGATAAAAGAAAGGTTAAAGCAATATTTTTAAAATACTGATTTAGGTTTATTAAATCATTTTCTTGGCATGGTTATTTTTCAAGATCATAAGTCTATTGTTGCATCTCAATCTCAGTATGCTGTGAATTTTCTTAAAATATTTAACATGATTAACTGTAAGCTTGTTTCCATTCCTATTGAATTTGGTGTTAAGCTAGATCCTAAACCATCTTGTGTTAAATTTGATCCTACTCTATATAGATAACTAGTTGGTAGTATAATTTATTTGGATATTACTAGACCTGATATTTCTTATGCAGTAGGAGTAGTTTCAAGATTTATGTAAGAACCTTATGAGTATCATTGAAAAATGGCAAAAATAATTTTGAAATATATTAAAGGAACAATCAATTATGGTATTTTTTATTCTTCTTCTATTGATGCACATTTATTTAGCTATTGTGATTATGATCATGTGGGTGATGATGCAAATAGAAAGTCTACTTTTAGATATCTTTTCAAGTTGGTTGCAAGTGTATCACTTGGAGCAACAAGAAGAAACCAATAGTATCTATATATTCTGTTGAAGCTGAATATAGAAGTGTTATGGAAGGTAAAAAGGAAGCTATGTGGCTAAAAAAGAATGTTGGATGAACTGTAAATGGGTGTCAAAGGTAGCACTACTCTTCTATGTGACAACCATAGTTGTATTTCTCTTGCAAATAATCCAATTCAGCGTCAAAGGACCAAGCATATTAAAGTTCATATGCACTTTATTCAAGAGAAAGTCCTAAATGATGATATTAATCTCAAGTTATGTTCTACTAAAGATCAAGTAACAGATATCTTCACCAAGCCTTTGTGTTCTATGAAGTTTTGTAATTTTAGAGCCTTGTTGGGCCTATCAAATTTTCCATTGAGGGGGAGTGTGCATGGCAATTCCACCTTTTAACAGTTGTTTTAAACTTCCAATACTTCCTCCATTTTGTAATAAGTAAATGTGTCACTCTATGTGAAGTTACATGTAAATCCCAGCGTAAGCTTCAGTTATGGGTATGCCTTAGTTTATAAAAGGCTCCATAATATGATGTAAGTCTCTGTATGAAAATCAATTGTCTTAATAATTTCTTTATGGTAAGATCTATTGATTTCCCTTGTTTGCATGTTAGCCTGAATCATTGTTGATGATTCAAGGATCTATAAATCCTTTTGTAAAAAAAGGTAAATTTAACATGTCTAATTTTTTTTTCCCCACTTAACGTTAAGGGGGAGTGTTGGGGTGTTAATGTTGAGTGGGAATACCATTTGGTGCACCACCACTTAAACAACCTCTTGTCTTAAAGATTATTTTTAATAATCTTAGTCAGTCTTCATAGCTAAAAGAGTGGAACAGTATGATCGACCACCCATCCTATATATTAGGATGATCCCTCATAGGATTGTTCATTGGGCTAATAAGCTAATTGACCAATTGATCTAAGTGTAAGCTACTTATGCAAGTTGTTATACTATGAAACAAAAGTATGTTGTTATTTCTATGAAATTGAGGAGTGCAGTGGAAGTTTTGGGTTAAAGCTATTGAATTCTTAATAAAAGACAGTGCTTTATCAGTGGAGTTTTTTTCCTTCGGGTTTCTCCACTTGAATTTGTTGTTATTTGTCTCTTCTTGTGTATTATTTGATTTCAACTCTTTCTTATTAATCTATGTAATTTGTTCTTTATTATAAGCTAATTCTATGTCTATAACTACACTTCATAATCTGTAGTCTTCAACTTTATACATGGTGGAGCTATAATTTTTCAATTATATTTCCCTTAAAATATATAACAAAACAACTATTGGAATGTAAATGACACAAGAAATAAGCAAGTAAAATAGGAAACCATAAGTATAACAGAGGGAAAGAGTGACTTGCCTAATTTTTCCTAATGTCAGGACTGATATGATTTAGAGAACTAATGAAATAGAAGGGAAGACTATCACAACATGGTATAGAAAATCATGGAACTGGTGGATGATCCTAGACTAGGGTGCCTGGACTGGGTTAGGGTTACCTGGGTGTTGTAGACCTCTGTTGGGAATTTTTAACTGTGTAGGAGCTTAGAAACTAGTTTTTATTGTGTCACACAACTGTCACTAACCTTCGCTTTTGGTCTCATGTATGTCATTGGATGATCTCTGAATTCACATATAACATGTAAAGAAAATATGACCTGCAAAACCCTCAAACTACATCAAATCCCAAAAAGAAAATATGTAAAATGAGGATTTGGACTAACTTTGGAAATCACATGATTGAGTGAGCTTACAATCGAGCATTGCACTACATTTCATAATCCATGTAGTTCTTGTGCATGTATGATAGAATCATGCCCTAGTAATCCCTTGTGCAAGTGCACATGATAGCAAGCGATAACTAGATGTACTGACATAAATAGATGTGTGGATGGCAAAATGAACTTCCCTTCTTATGCGTGTATACAGAAAATGCAGTCCCTTATCCCTTGAGTGAAATCTATATGGATGCCTTGATGCTCTTAGAATGCCTTTGGATGCAACCTTAGGTGATGATAATAGATACTTAGTATTTTTTCCTTTATTATGGTCACATAGCTTTGTATTTATATGATTCCCTTGGTTGTATTTCGCAATTGACAATTGGAAGGCCGACCCAAAAGAAAATAAGATGCCCAAAAGATAAAAGAGACCCAAAAGAAGCGAGTAAGATAGAAAAGGGTCAAGGGCACTTATAAAGACGGGGGCACCTAGGTGCTAGCATCCTGTCTGGGCGTCAGTGTCTAGAGTCATAAAAGATAAATCAATGAAGTACCGATTGGGTTGTAGGGTGTGGAAGGCCAAATAGAAAGTACAAAACACAAACAAAAGGCCAAAGATAGTTGTCAATTGCTAGTTTTCTCACTTAGGAATCATATGAATAGTAGTATGTGATTAGGACCTAGAAATGTACCCAAGTGCATGATTTTGTGTCTACAAATATGAGCACTCAAATGCTTTATCACATGCACCTTAAAATAAGGGGCATTCATCAAGATATATTCTACAGTTACAAACAAAACTACAAGTTCATGCATTGGTTTTCATAGGGAAAAAGTACTAAGAAACAACTTTACATATAAATTTTGGCATAAAACACATAATTTCATGACCATACAGAAAGTTCAGGATTTTACAAACATTCTTGACCATACTATACATTTTTACCTTGAGGGCAGAACACTAGATTTTTCTACAATATTAGATTTCTCATAATCGATACAAGTTTTTGGCATAATATCATGTTCATATGACATAGTTCTCAATAGTTTATAAAGGGCATGAATATTTCACTCCTCCACTTTATCACTTAGTTTCAATTACATAATATAGCTATTTTGGGGGCATGGATTTCCTTCACCATTGATATTTCAAAATACTATGCATTCTTACCCAACAATGCAACAAGCGGGAAGAGCATGAGGGCACTCATTATCTTTAATACCTTATGTCTATGTATCTAGACTTTTGACCTGGATCTATTTGTAGTAGTGTGGTCTGTGAGGTTATAAAAAGTGTTTAAGTGGTTAAGTTCTTTGTAGGCAATATTTCCACTTCTCGTTTTAAGGAAAAAGATATCAAAGTTGCTCAAATTTTTGATACATGGTCTTCTTCCTTTATGGGGTGCATTAGTACCTCTCTT
The DNA here is from genome assembly GCA_019776745.2 of Taxus chinensis. Taxonomy (NCBI): domain Eukaryota; kingdom Viridiplantae; phylum Streptophyta; class Pinopsida; order Cupressales; family Taxaceae; genus Taxus; species Taxus chinensis. Next base: position 237,014,524 of record CM034149.1, on the reverse strand, counting down.
TTCCCCTCTCTCTATTTTCTATTTGGTGTTGGGAATGCATGCACCCAATACTTTAGTTTATTCTTTAGCACAATTATGGACTAGTCAACCCCAATCCTTCAACAAATTTCAGCCACACCAAATCCAAATCTCCAATTGCAAGCAATGAAATGAGAAACTCTTCCCTCCACAAAACAAACATGTGTATTCTTTGCATGTTTTACATATCTTCATTTAACTTTATGCAAGTTCAAATTCTACATTTACAATTGAGTTACAGTTCAATTTATATTTTGGACTTTGACTATACTTTGTTTTCTAAGTTTTATCATGGGGCATGCTAATAGCAACACATTTGGAAAACAAAAACATTTAAGCAAATACAAAATGTGTCTACACACTCATGTATATTTACCTTTAAGCATAAAATTTTCATTTCATACTTAAATGGGGTATATGTAGACCCTCAAATTTAGAAATTTTCCCTTTGACATTGATAATTGTGATTGTGTTTCTTAGCTAATATAAATACCCACATCCTATCCTCACTCAGTACATGTTGTTATAACTTTCCCAATTTGCTTATTCCCACACACTCATGGATCAACAAATTTTAAATGTAAATCCATGAAATCAATGTTTAACATCTTAGTGCAACTTTCAAATTCCATTCACCTTTTCCCTATTAAAAATCATACAGATTAGTCATGTTATATAATCTGGTCTTGGACAACATGTACGGTCTTGCACTGACACATTTTCAAACTTTTTTTTCGATGTAATAAATTTTTTTGGGTCTTTTCATCTTCTTAGGTCGAACTTATCATGGTAATTTACCTTCAAAATCCTACATATGAAAGTTAATATCACCTCATTTACTCACTTGACAAACACATAACAATTCACTTGGTACACTCGTTTGTAACAATCACAAAAGGCATTCAAGGCTCATTCAAGGCTCCTTAAATCTTCCTAAAGTTGATGCACATCCATTAGGGTAAATACTCCTATATTTTTGAAGCACTCAATCAGGTCAAAGAATCTAGTTTCCCTCATTTCCCAGCACACCAATCTACCTACTTCAAAGTATTAGTAAGAGCACAATCCTATCAAGCATGTTACAAGTGGTTCAAGTTGAGAACTAGCTACATTCATATATAGGTTACATGTCAGGTGGAGAACTACATGTGGTTTTAAGCCTCTTTAGAGTCGTGTTAATGTAGGTGGTGCATGTATTATATTTCAACCCAAACACTAACCTTCTTGTAGGGTCTTTCACCCATAGTTAGGGTTTTTTCATGATTCAACTGATTACATATTATTATGGGATTGTGTGACAACTAAGATTTAATAGTGAAACACATTTCTATACCACTGAAGGACATAGAAAGTTACAGAGTTCCATTCCAAGAGGGTCCAGGACTATACCATAGGGGCAAGGCCAAATTTTACATCCCAAACAAGTTGTACAGTCATGCACCAAGGAAATCACATATCACAACATCATAAATGAATCATCTATAGTCTTTACACTCTCATATTCTCTAGTTTATGCATCCAAATCTATTTTGTATAGTCATATGTAACTAAGTATACCTTCCCTCTTGTGTTTTCTAGCGTGTTGCATATTTCAATCATTAATTGCACTAACCAATTTGTTATTATAAAATTGTATAATTAATGTTGGAAGTTAATTAATCATTATATATCCTAGGTTTCAAACCTTATATTCCTTTTTAGTGTTGTGTATATCCATAGCATTTAATCTATTAAGGTTTTAAAAGGTGTAAACACTATTGTCACTGAGAGTTATATAATTATTTTAAAAATTGTGTAGAGCAAAATTCGAACATTGTTTTGTAATGTTTGGTGAAAATAATAATCATTTAAATATATTTTATTTTATATGAAATGAAATAAAAACTTTTTAATGTCCATGAGGCTAAAAATAGCCTATGAGACAATAAAACCATTTTATTTTATTTTCATCATGTTTATCTTCTTTTATTAGTCTTGATGATGAAGTCCCCTATTTTAGATATCAAATCTTCATTGAACATATCCTATATTGACAGTGTTGTGAAATTGATTGCATATATCAAACGAATGTCATTATAAACATTGCATTCTATAATAAAGTATTTTTCTGATTCCATTACCCCGTCTGAGAAAAAGACAAAGTCTTTCTTCCCATTTTTCTTTAGGCAGTTTTCACCTAACTGTTTCGCATCTAAGCCAATGAGAGTTAGTCCTTAGTTGAGCTATGAGAATATTATCTCTCCAAGAAATGAGGGCCCCTGTGTTGGCCTTTTTTTTATGATCACAAGTGTAGTTAAATTCTTTGATAGTATATTTTTTTCCCACATAGCTTTTATTTCTTTATTTTCCTTAGGCCATTCATTCCATTCAATATTCCATCTTTTCATCCACTTGATGTTTTGATTCACCCGTGACATTTTTCTAATGCATAATGGCTCTTTGAAGACTATGTTGGGCCACATGTTTGTTATCATCTGTTCAATTTTATTGAGGTATCTTAGAATTCGAATCATAGCAATAGTTTTGATTGGAACTGCACCTGCTTTAGCTATAAGAATCTCATAAGGGACCAAAAAAATCAACTTGAACTTGCTTATGATCATATGTTTTTGAATTCTCTCAATGTGTTTCCATTTTGATATTGGTATGCTATTGGCCCATATTTCACTCCCATAAAGTACAACTAGAGTAACTAATAACTCAAAAAGGATCTGAGTAGTTTTCCAATCCCGTGACTCTGCTTCTCTATTTTTTTTTATTAAAGCATAAAAATCTCTCCACCCTCCTATTGTTCATTTTTTTATGCAAGTCTCCCAAGAAATTTTGTTGTTGAATTCAATCCCCAAGTATTTTTAGTTGGTTACTTCTTCTAGAATACTACCCTTAAAGAAGAATTGTTGCTAATTTCTTTTCCTTCGATTGCTAAAAATCATAATCTTGGTCTTTTTGATATTAACTTGCATACCCACTTTTTTCAAAAAAAAATCAAGTGTGAGCAATTTTTTTTGCAATCCTTGAGTGGACTTAGAAATCAATATAAGGTCATCAACATATAGAAGAAGCCTTATAACATACTCACCTAACCAGATACCATCGCCACCCTCCATATTCAACAATTCTTCAAGTTGGTCTATATATAGACCAAAGAGTGTGGGTGATAATGAAAATCGTCGCTCCTAAAGCTTGTTGTAATGCATGTTTGAGTTCTGATTTTAATATGCACCTTTTCATAGAGTCTATGAACCATTGCTCTAAGTTTCACTGGTATGTCAACCTCTTGCATTCTACACCATAACTTATCCCTTAGGACTGTGTCAAAATCTTTCTTAAAATCAACAAAAAACTTCTTTCTTTTCCTCCCAAGATTTTTCAATAATATGTCTTGAGTAATACCATGATCTAAATTGGAGTGTTTAGGTCTGAAACCAACTTTCCCTTTTGCTCTCTTCTCATTTTCTTCAGCCCAATTTTTGATTTTGTGTTCAACCATGATACCAGCTAACTTTACAAATAAGGGATTGATCGTGATGGTCCTGTAATTGGTTCTTAAAAAGAGATACCACCATACTAGTAGTCCATTTGTTTAGAAAACCACATTGAATGATGTTGTTGAATATATTCAAAATGTGAGGAGCAAGGGTATTTGATCCCCATTTTAGGTATTCTACATGTAACTCATCTAAATCCTTGGCCCTACCTGCACCAATATTTTTTATACTTGTTTTAATCTCTTGTAACGTGAATAAATTTTTTATTGTGTGTACTAGAGGTGGGGCCTTAACCTCTTGTTCTTCTTAATATAATTTTTTTTGCATATTCTATCCATTAAGTCATTGTAATGTTATTTATTGTTTAAGTCTTTCTTTGTTGAAGTTCTCTCCAAAATAATTTTGGGGTGTTTTCCCTAGATAAATGAGTTCTTCTCTCCTATTTCTCATGAGCTCATCTTTCTTTCTCTTAATAATCTATGTATACACCTTTATGTATGTTTTCTATTTCTCTGAAACCTTAAGAGTTTTCCTTACAACTTTGCATTCCTCATCAAACCACTTATTTGTTGGAAAGAAATTTGATTTTTTCCTCTCTTTTTTTGACCTCTTGCATCTCCCAAGTGCTTTTTGAATCATTTTTGTTAGCTCATAACTTTTGATGTGCTATAAATCTACTCTTTTTTCCTGCATTAAAAGTTCTATAGATTCCTTGAAGACAACACGATTTTCTTGTGTTATGGGAATTATGCCCTTTGTTGGAGATTGTTCACGAGAATACATTTTTATTGTATATTGATTTTTTATCCCCAAGATATCACTATGAAAATTGAGTTGTGGTCTGATTTCAAATCATGCATGGGATCATTGACCAAAACATTAGTTATCTTTTCAATCAAACTTTGTGAACAAATGACATAATCAACAACACTTGCACTATTATAGGTTTTGCATGTAAATTTTCCAGACTTTTTCCATCTACTCAAACGATTACAAATAATCAAATCAAACATGCCACAAATAGTGATTAGGTCTTTGCCAAAATGATCAGTGTCCTTATAATCATCTAAGCATCTACTCCACAAATGGGTTTCCTCTTCGGTGAACCATATAGGATTTTGGTCCTCCCTGTTACATAAAATGCTAGATTGTTCATTCATTGTCCTAGCATTGAAATCTCCCAAAAGAAGAACGTATCTGAGTTAAGAATACATAGAGATATCACATTTTAAAGTTGTATATGGATCCTTGCCATTTAACCCATTTTTCTTGTAGATTTTTTAGCCCTGTGGTGCAAAATAACAAGCTACAATTCCAACGTGTCTCCCATTTTTTGATATTTTGAACCATATATATTGTTTATTTATGTCTTTTTTCCAACTGGATCTTTCTACCATCTACCTCTCTTATTAACACCATTATGCCACCATATCCTTTTCCCTTACCCACTATATTGTTCCAAAATTTGAACTTCGTATAGCCATAAAAAAAAAAGAGTCTTACAACAATCATGTTCATGCTTTTCTGTGAGGCATATCATGTCTTTTCCTTCTACAACTTGGCCTAATCTTGGTCCCCTCCTCCAAGGATATCCTCTACAGTTCTAACATACCAATTTTAAACATTCTTGGCGAGGGGGAAGTTGTATTTGTTATTTATTTTGTTGTTGTTGAAAACTCATAGTGGAGTCTTTATGCCTCTCAACTCATGCTTGTCTTGTTGCAGTCCTTGTAGTTATATATTCTTGTGGTCTCCCTTTGTTGCTACCTTTCTTTGATGATGTGTTTGGAGGCATGAAATTGGCAATGACATCTTTTCTTTTAAATATCCATGCTCTTTTACCTTCATCTCTTGTTGTTGTTACTTTGATCAATTCTTTTCTTTTCTCTTCGACTTGCATTGGAGTTAAATCCTCCTCTATAAATAAGTGTGCACCTTTCAAAAGTCTCTTTTTGCTTAGAATTTTTTGTGTGTCTTCTATTTTTTCCATGTTAACTTTGATAGGCCTTATGTTCCCTTCCCTCATCTTTGTAACCGTCTGTGCTTGGTAGATTTGACCTTTCCATTATATTTTGTCTCTTCAAAAATTAGTTATAAGATTGAAGGTATTTTTATTCTTGCCATAATCTTTTACTCCTTTGATAGTTATGTTAGTTGTTACTTCTTTCCTTTCTTTGTCTTCCCTTTCTTGTCCCTTGATTTGATTTGGACATGCACTTTTACTTTTTTCTGATATGCCTTTAACTACTTGGGTCTATGTTTTGGTTTTTTTTGGTCTATTATCTTTGTCGTTCTCTATTACCACCAGGTTTTGAATATGTTTCTACTGAAGTATTTTTGTTCTTTCCTCTACCACTTTTTAGGTTATTGTGATTGTATTTACTTTAATTGACTCCTGCATATTCTACAATTTTGATTTCCTGCTTTACCATTCTCGTTTTCCCACTGTTAGAGCCTCTTGTAACATTGTCATATGCACTTTTAATATTTTTTTATCTTCTACTAAAGATTGGTTTGCCAATATACTTTCTTAGAGATTTGTTGTCTCCTGAAAAGTGCTATGCATTTCCATAGCCAAATTCAAATTTTTTGAGCTCATGTCCTCCGTTGGTGTTTAAGCCAAGTTTGAGATTCAAGAAATTAGCAAAAGTCGTGCCCTAGAGCTATTTAAACCTTTGTTTTTCTCATTTTTAGAAATCCTCCATTTCCCAGTTTATGCACGTAATATCCTCTTTGCAACCTCCATTTTTTAATCGAAATTGTTCACTTGTTCTATGGTCTAGATCGTCAAATCATTGTTTTGTCTCCATGCCTCTGGTTCATGAAGGAAACTCAAAAAATGGACTCAAAATGATGAAGTTCTCTTCCTCTATGTATTTTTCCCGCAGTCGGGATGATGGGTGTCTTTTCCCCGTCAAATTTTGGCCCCAATGAATGTAGGTACATGGTCAGATCCTATTGGATGGGGAGGAACGGGATTTTTGGTGAACTTAACACTTTGGTCACTTTTGGAAAAAATTGTAAATTTGCCCTGCAAACCTGAAAAGCCAAACCACCGTTGAAAAGTCTAACCTCAGCAGACGGCTCCATGTGTCACAACGACAAAACTCTAGGGTGGGGGTAGAAAGGGTCAATTACCAAATCAGTGCCAAATCGCCACATGGTCAAAGTCATTAGAGATGCAAAGCTCGTCGTTGAAAAGTCAAAGCGGACGAGCGGGCCATTGGGGGGATTTGTGTTTTTGAGCCCCTTTACAAAAGGGTGAAAAGTTAAAAAGTGACCCGCAGCCCCGATTTGGCTTTGAAGGGAAAAAATTAAAGTTAAATCCCACAAGGAAAAATTCAAAGGTGAAGGTGCCATGTGTCCTAGTCAAATCGAAGCAGCGGGCTGGCGGAGAAATTTGAGTTTTTGAGCCTTTTTCCAAAAAAGGTTAAAATGTTAAGAAAAGGGCCGCAATCCCATTTCCAATCAGAAGGTGCCACATGTCCTAGTTGAGAATTCAAAGCAGGGTGTGGGCCAATTCTTTTCCAAATTGCCAAATCTCTAAAAAATCACAAAATGCAAGGGGCTTTCCCCCGTAACTGCTACAATCCCTTCCTGCCACATGGATGGTCTGATTTCAAAGCTATAGGAGCAAATTAAATGGTCTATATTTAAACTGGTAAATCAAATGTAACAGTTGCTTTGCAAGATTTGGTTTTAACTCGCCATGAGTGTTTTCTTCGCAACAGAGGAATTTGAAAAGGCGTCGAGGATTTGTGAAGTTATAATGGTTTCTTGCGAAGAATATAATGGCTTCCCGAAGCCATTCCAAAGGGCTGGTGATTGATTTTCAAAAAGACCAGAGTGCTCTATACCTAGAACAGACAGAAAATGCCATTCTTCTTCTATTTTCTCTTCTTCCTTGAATTTATTCCATTCTTAAGCTATGTACAAAATCAGATAGAGATTCAATAAGAAAAGAAGTAATTTTTACCTCTTTGATTGAGGAATTAATTGGTACTTTGCGACCAATGAGTTTCATTCGGTCTTGTAGCTTCTCCTATGGATTTGTTTTTCTTCTGACTATAAATGCATGTAAATGAAATTTCTAATTAATGTGTGTGGGCATTTGATATTCTACTCACAACATTAGTTTCTTCTACCTCCATTCTCACTCCCTTTCCCCTTCTTAAACAAAGTTCTTCTCTAGTGAGAAATTGTTAGCTTTGCCATAGGGTCAGCGGAGTGCCGCTGTTGGATCTCAGGTCGAAAGGCCACCATTGAAATCCACTTTTTCATGCATGCACATATAGAAGCTGCGCCGTTCAAGTAGAGGGACTTAGATTCCCATAGCATTGGCTTGAAACCCACAAAATTGTCCACAAGAAAAATTTTCTCGCCAACAGTTTTTGGCACCCACCGTGGGGCAGATTTTGCAGCATCTGCACCTAAAAAATGACCTCAGGGTCATAATAAACAAAAAATATTCTAGAAGAAAAGTTTCTAGAGATTGAATAATCACACAAACTTCATGGATGTAAATCATGGCTATTTTGGGAAATCCTCCTATTAAGAGACCTGATTTACTCTTTCACATCCAAGAAGACATTGCTTCTAATCTCAGAGAAGATATTTGGCATTATAGAAAAAGTTTCAATCAATACTTCATTGCCATAAGGATTCTAGACCTGGAAGAGGAACGTGTTGTCGAATTGGAAAGGTAGAGACAAATTCCAACACCCCAGAGAAGAGCATAAACTTTCAAGCTGGCTAATAGAAGGTACACCCGGTAACTGAGGCTTGGAGGACAAATTGATCCCATATTTGAAGAGCTTGAAATAGAGGTAGTTGTTGAAGAGGAGATAAGGGCTCAACTTAAAGAAATAGAAAGACTCCAAATTGAAACAGAAGAAAGAGAAGCAGTAGAAGCAGCCTTAGCAAGACTGGAGGATAGAAACAGGAATAGAATGGGTGATCATGAGTGTGAGGAACGTAGGCCTAACATACCATGGGGAATAAATAATGGTCCACTTACTCTTCCACAACCACTTCATGACCTCCCAAGAGGCTCAAGAAAGAACTTCCCAAAATTCAAAGGGGATGGTTCTCAGCTCCAGGAAGAACATGTAGCAGTATTCATCACTGTTTGTGGAGTGTTGGGAGTTGAATATGAAGATGTTTCAGTTAGGTTCTTTGTGGAGTCACTCCAAGAAAAGGTCGTTGAATGGTTCTACATGTTGCCCCCAAGATCTATCACATGTTGGGAAGATATAAGAAGTGCATTTGAACATAGGTTCAAGAGCACAGAAGATTGTCAGGATTTGCTGGTCCAATTGGTTTAGATGAAGAAAGAGACCTCTGGATCAATGAGATATTTTGTAGCAAAGTATAATCGGTTGACAAGAAGGATCCTAGAATATGTGGTACCCCCTGAAAATAACTTGAAAAGGTTCTTCATCAGTGTTTTTCCACCAGAAGTTGGTTTCTTCCTCAGAAGATCCCAACCAAGAACATTGAGGGAGCTTCAAGACTTTGCACTTGAGACTGATGATGATCTAATTCTTTCTGGCAAAGTGAAAGGACCAAATGGGAAGTAAAAAGGTCAGAGCTCAAATTCAGTCACCACTAATCCAATGTTCCAAAAAATGGCAAATGACCTAGTTTCTTTGAAGAAGCAGCTATCACAAATCATAATGAGGAATGCTCCAAGATGACCAAATCCTCATGATAAACCAATAATTACTCCATCTCCTCATAGGATTTCTCTTAAAGCACCACCAGTTAATACCATCTATGACACTAGGGAATCAGAATAAGGAACAAACATTGAGGAAACTAAAGAAGAAAGCATGGATGACTATGAAAACTATCTTGAAATTGAAAAGGTCAGCATGCACAATGGCCTGATTAAATGCATTGATGATGAGGAGGAAGGTGATGAAGAAGCTCCAAGTTTTTCATGTGTTGTTTTCACTAGTGCATAATCCAAGAATGGTGATTCAGCCTCAGCAGTTGCAACTAAGAGTAGGAAAAACAAAGAAGATAGCTCTTCAAATCCTCCACTAAACAAGATCATCAGTAGGGGATCACCATTACCACCTTCCATGGAATCAGCTAGAGAGAAATTAGATTCACCAGTTGTCAGGGATCACACTATTGTGCCAAGTAAGTTATCTTATTCTTCTCCCAACTTAAAAGTTGTTAAGGGCAATTCTCTTCTAAATGCTAGTTCTGGAAGAACATCTAAATTTCAATCAAAGGCTACACTTCCATCTCCTTCCAAGCCAATTACTACATTTGAAAAGGAGAAACCAGCACCAAAAGTAACAAAACCCCTGTCATTTAAGTCCTCATCCACTACTGGAACCTCTTCCTCATCTACCATAACTACATTTGACTTTGTGGAGTAGGCAAGCAATGCTAAAGTTTAGCTCTTTAAGATTGAATACCTACAAACACATCCTTCCCAATTTGACTAATTCATTAAGGTAGTCCGGGGTGGTAATTCTACATCCCAAATCTCTAATTGTAAAGGCTTACTACCCACACCATCCATACCACCTTCTCAAAATATGCTAGCCCTCAGTGCCTCCAACACCAACAAAGTTGATCCTTTTTACCTGTCACTTCTCATCAAAGGCTTCCAGTTGAACAATTGCATCATAGACTCTAGAGCCTCAGATAATGTGATGCCAACAAAAGTTGCAAATACTCTTAGCCTCAATTTGACCTAGGTAAATGGCACATGCTATTCAATGGAATCCAAAAAAGTTCCATTGGTAGGAAGGATCAAGGATGCTCAGGTTGCACTAGCTGATTACCCTAACAAGAAGATACTCTTGACCAATTTGGTGGCAGACATCCCAGCATCTTTTGGTATGTTGTTGAGTAGAATTTTTTACAGAGATCTAGATGGAGAAATAAAGATGGATTGGTCATCTGCAACTACCCCAGTGAAAGGAGAAATGAAGAAACTGCTGCCAATCAGGAAAATGAAATTCATAATGAGGAAATCTGATGATCCAAGAGCTAACATCCTCTTTCAATATTATGGGCTAGGGAACTACTTCCTTACATCACAAAAGGAAGAGAACTTTCCACTCCTCATGGAGGAAGAAGAAGATTAGATTTGGACAATGGAGTTTGATGGCAGTCATTCTAGAGTAGGTTCAAGAGTTGGTGTAGTATTATACTCTCCCTCCAATGAGGTATATCCTTTTTCCTAGAAGCTGCAATTTGACAATACAAATAATGTTGTAGAGTATGAAGCATTTCTCTTAGGCATGAATTCAGTAGAGGACATGGGAATCAAGAAGTTGAGGTGTAAAGGTGATGCATATATTGTACTGAAGTAGGTCCACCAATAATATCAGGTGAAAAATCCAAGGCTCAAGCACTATAGAAACAGAGTGTGGGACTACATTGAATTCTTTGATGCATTCTCCATTGAAGCCATCCCTAAAGAGCAAAATGAAAAGGTAGATTCTCTAAGAATGTCAGCGTCCTTAGTGATACCTCATCCTTCTTTTGGCAAGGATAAAGTGACCATTGAGATGGTGTTCAGACCCAGCATACCAGACAATGCAAATCATTGGCAGGTCTTTAATGATGATAATTAGATCCTAGCCTTCTTGGAACAAAGGGATAACTTCAATAATTTTTTCTTTGAAGGAAGTGAAAACCCACATCGTGAATCAGTCCCCAAAGAAGAGAAGGAAGGAATTGAGGGAATTGATGAAGAGGGGGTAATCAAACTGAAAGGAAACAAAATCCCCACAGGCCTAATTTCTTTAGAAGACCTCTTTGACAAGCATGATAGGTTCATCCAAGAGAAAGAAAAATAGTCTTCTTAGTGTTCATGTGATTTTTATCAAGAAAACATTGGCACTTCAGAGAATCCAAGGATGGTTAACATTGGTAAATGTTGCTCACCAGAAGAGAAGAGAAAGTTTTTCACTCTCCTAAAAAAGTACTCAGATGTCATGGCCTACTCCTATGATGAACTCAAATCTTTTCAGCCAAAGGAAAAGCATCACTTCATTCCTTTGAAGCAAGGAGCCAAGCCCTTCAGGAAAAAACAAAGGCCTTATAATCCAGAGATTTTTGGTGTTATCAAAGAATAGGTGATAAAGATGCTCAATGCTAGAATCATTTTCCCCAACCACCATTCAACATGGGTGGCTAACATTGTACCAGTAAGGAAGAAGAATGGGGAAATAAGGATTTGTGTAGATTTCCAAAATCTGAATCAGGCATCTCTCAAGGACAACTACCCTCTTCTAATCATGGATCATATTTTGCAAGTAGTCATTGGATCTGAGATGCTCTCTTTACTTGATGGATTCTCAGGGTACAACCAAATCAAGGTAGCGGAAGAGGATTGCAACTAAACAACCTTCACAACACCTTGGGGCACTTTTTCCTACAGCAGAATGCCTTTTGGCTTGATCAATGTTGGAGCCACTTTCCAAAGGGCAATGGACTTGGCCTTTAAATATTTGAAGCACTACATTTTCATTTACCTAGATGACCTCATAGTTTTTTCAAAGAGGAGGAGAGATCATATCAGTCATTTGAAGCAAGTCCTTGCAAGGTGTAGGAAACATGAAATTTCTCTAAATCCAAAGAAGTGCATCTTTAGAGTCACAGAAGGTAAGTTGTTGGGACACATTGTGAATAAACATGGAGCACACATTTATCCTGAGAGGGTCAGAGATATCCAAGCACTAGCCTTACCAACTAGCAAGAAGGGAGTTCATTCATTCTTTGGAAAGGTAAACTTCCTTCATCGTTTTGTGCCTGAGTTTTATGAACTGACTAAGCATATAACTTCCATGATGAAGCCTCAAGCAAGTTTCAAGTGGAAGAAGGAAAAATAGCATTTAAGGAGATCAAGAAAGCCATTGCCAAAGCTCTAACACTTGTATCTCCAGATTTCAACAAGGATTTCATCATGTATTGCTATGCATCAGAATATACACTCTTTATTGTCCTTGTTCAGAAAAATGATGAAGGTTCGGAAGCACCCATTGCTTTCATGAGCTGTCCTTTGAAAAATCATGAGCTAAAGTACAGCTAATTAGAGAAACATGCCTATGCAGTGGTCAAAGCTGTTAAAAGTTTCATATTCTACATTCTCAATTCCCATACAGTGGTGATGGTCCCTGGAAGTACAATCAAGTCCATTTTGACTCAACAAGACCCTGGGGCTAAGAGAGGAAGCTAGATTGCAAAGACCCAAGAGTATGAATTGGAGATTAGACCCTCTAATCTGGTAAGAGGAAATGGTTTGTGCAAGCTGATTGTTGAAGATGAAGCTCTCAAAGCTCAACAGGGAGAAAAAGATTGTGTTTGCTTAACCTGTTCAGAAGACAATCCACATACGCTCTTTGTCACCACTACTGATGAGTGGTATGCTAACATTACTTACTACCTCAATTATGGAGAATGCCCTCCTCATCTTGATTACAAACAAAGAAGGACACTCAAGCTAAAGGCAGCCAAGTTTGTGATTTGGAATTATGCACTTTATAAGAGAGGCCTAGATGGTTGTTTCCTCAGGTGTGTAGATAAGGAGCAGAAAGAAAAGTTGCTCAAGGCATATCATGATCAAGCTTGTGGTGGACATTTCTCAGCAATGGTCACCGCACATAAGATCCTCAGAGGGAGATATTATTGGCCCTCCATCTTTGTAGACACTCAGGACTAGGTTTCCAAATGCAAAGCATGTCAACAATTTGTTGGAAAGCCACAACTAGCTGCGCTGTCACTCAGGCCTGTGGTGATTGAAGAACCATTTCAGCAATGGGGGCTAGATTTTATTGGTGTTCTAAATCCTCATTCTAGTGCAGGACATACTTATTTACTCACTGTAATTGATTAATTCAATAAATGGGTGGAAGCCATCCCAACCAAGCAAGCCAACTCTAAAACAATCTGCAACTTCATCAAGGAGAATATCATTGTTTGTTTTGGAATACCACATAAAATTTTTGTAGACAATGCCACCTATTTCTCTTCAAAGGATTTCACAGAGTTTTGTTATGGCTTTGGAATCGCCCTATCTCACTCTTCTGACTACTACCCATAGGGAAATGGGCAAGCTAAGTCAAGCAACAAGAACATTGTGACCATTGTCCGCAAGTTTGTAGATGAGAATCAAAGGAACTAGCACAAGAAGTTATATGATGCATTGTGGGTTGATAGGATCACTCCTAAGAAGGCAATAAGTATGTCACCTTTCCAAATGTTGTATGGAATTGAGGTAGAGATTCCCCTCACAACTAAGATGTCAGCTCTCAAGTTGCTGCAAGAAATAGAAGATGGTCAATACAAAGACTCCATTGACAAGAAGATCCTATTCCTGGAAAATCTAGAAGAAATCAGATGCCAAGTGGTGGATAGAATTAAAGAACACCAATTGAAAGTGAAGAATATATTTGACAAGAAGGCAAAGGCAAGAGAATTCAAGGTTGGAGATTTTGTTTTGCTATGGGACAAGAGAAGAGAAACAAAGGGCAGCCATGGAAAGTTTGATTCATTATGGTTGGGCCCATTCCAAATTCATGGAGCTTATAGTGAGAATTTTTTTCTCCTCTCATACTTGGATGGAACACCATTGGAATTGCCTCAAAGTGGGAAATACTTGAAATTGTACCATTAGTGAAAGTAGGTTGTCCCCCCACCTTGTACCATAGGTGATTCCGTAGGTGTGTTTTTCCCTTTTTAGTTGTGTTGTTTTGGTTTTCTTTTCTTTTCTTTTTGTTGTGTGCGGTTTGGGTTGTGTGTTTCCTCCTTCTTCCATTATTTCTTAGAATTGTACATGACTCTGTAAGGCCCAATGGATAAGGCACTATTTAATGTAATATGTTTTGAAACTTGAGATTTTGGATCCTCATGTCATGCCCTAGTCATACCCAGTTCACGCCATGTCCCCAAGCTAGAGCCAGGTGTAGTCTCTTGAACACTGCTCTGCATTTCCATTGCCAAATTTGTTGAGCTCATATCCTCCATTGGTGTTTAAGCCAAGTTTGAGATTCAATAAATTAGCAAAATTCGTGCCCTAGAGCTATTTAAACCTCTGTTTTGCTTGTTTTTAGAAATCCTCTATTTCCCGGTCTGTGCACGTAATATCCTCTTTGCAACCTCCATTTTTTTATTGAAATTGTTCACTTGTTCTATGGCCTGGGTCGTCAAATCATTTTTTTGTCTCCATGCCTTTGGTTCTTGAAGGGAATTCAAAATTTGGACTCAAAACGATGAAGTTCTCTTCCTCTGTGTATTTTTCCCGCAGTCGGGATGACGAGTGTCTTTTCCACGTCAAATTTTGGCCCCAACGAATGCAGGTACGTGGTCAGATCCTATTAGATGGGGAGGAATGGGATTTTTTGGCGAACTTAACACTTTTGGCACAAAAAAAAAAATTGCCCCACGGACCTAAAAAGCTAAACCACCGTTGAAAATTCTAACCTCAGCAGACGGCTCCACGTGTCGCAACGGTGTAACTCCAAGGTGGGGGAAAAAAGGGTCAATTACCAAATAACCGCTAGATCGCCACGTGGTTGGAATCATTAGAGAGGCAAATCCCGCCATTGAAAATTCAAAGCAGATAAGTGGGCCATCAGGGGGATTTGTGCTTTTGAGCCCCTTTGCAAAAGGGTGAAAAGTTAAAAAGTGACCTGCAGCCCCAATTAGGCTTTGAAGGGAAAAAATCAAATGTGAAGCCCGTAAGGAAAAAGTCAAAGGTGAAGGTGCCATGTGTCCTATTCAAATCAGAGCAGCGGGCCGGTGGAGAAATGTGAGTTTTTGAGCCTTTTTCTAAAAATTGTTAAGATGTTAAGAAAAGGGCCTGATCCCATTTCTAATCAGAAGGTGCCACGTGTCCTAGTTGAAAAGTCAAAGCGGGGGTATGGGCCAATTTTTTTCCAAATTGCCAAATCTCTAAAAAAATCACAAAATGCAAAGGGCTTTCCCCCGTAACCACTACAATCCCTTCTTGCCACATGGCCGGCCTGATTTCAAAGCTATAGGAGAAAATCAAATGGTCTATATTTAAACTAGTAAATCAAATGTAACAGTTGCTTTGCAAGATCTGGTTTTTAACCCGCCATGAGCGTTTTCTTCACAACAGAGGAATTTGAAAAGGCATCAAGGATTTATGAAGATATAATGGTTTCTTGCGAAGAATATAATGGCTTCCTAAAGCCATTCCAAAGGGTTGGCGATTGATTTTTGAAAAGACCAGAGTGCTCTGTACCTAGAAAAGATAGAAAATGCCATTCTTCTTCTATTTTCTCTTCTTCCTCAAATTTCTTCCATTCTCAAGCTATGTACAAACTCTGCTTGAGCTTCAATAAGAAAAGAAGGAATTTTTACCTCTTTGAATGAGGAATTAATTACTACTTTGTGACCAATGAGTTTCGTTTGGTCTTGTATCTTCTCCTATGGATTTGTTTTTCTTCTGACTGTAAATGCATATAAATGAAATTTCTAATTAATGTGTGTGGGTATCAAATATTCTACTCACAACATTAGTTTATCCTACCTCCATTCTCACTCCCTTTCCCCTTCTCAGACAAAGTTCTTCTCTAGTGAGAAATTTCTAGCTTTGCCACAGGGTCAGCGGAGTGCCCCTGTTAAATCTCAGGTTGAAAGGCCACCATTGAAACCCACTTTTTCATGCATGCACATATGGAAGTTGCATCATTCAAGTAGAGGGACTTAGATTCCCATAGCGTTGGCTTGAAACCCACAAATTTGTCTATAAGTCAAGAAGCCCTATGTTTTAAAATGCCATGGTATTGTTTGACATTCACCCATATCCATTTCCCACTCTTGTCTGATGTTATAATTTTTACTTGGCCTAATTGATTTGTCTCCATCAAATCAGTGGTTTCACCTATACTTTTTTGGTTGGTTTTCATTACATAGGAAAGTAATATTTGAGAACTTTTAATGGAGCAATTCGTCAAACAGTTTGTAGACAGTGGAATCTATTAAATTTTGTGTGTCTTTCCTCTAATTTTGTTGATGGACATTTTTGTCAAATAGTTAGCAGTCATTCCCACCTAACATGTTACAAAAATTTTGGGGTCTAATGAATATTCTCGTGTTCTGATTGGGGTCCACTCTGCCCTGGGCAGTGCACTGTACCCTGTGCATGTATCACTATGCCTTGTTCCTGTGCCGGTTTGGATAACTTTCCTCTACCAATGACCTATGTATGAAGTAGCCTAACCCTCACCCATGTTTGCAGGGGTCAATATAGTCAACGAATGTCAAATTATTACCAAAATGAATGTTGTAGCATAGTGGTGGGGCATCAGCAGTTTGAGACCTTGATGTTGATGTTGATGTTATTCCTGCCTCTCTCGTTATATTTCCTGATGTTATCGTATATCACAAGCAAAAATTTATGTCATGAAACCAACTTTCCAAAGAATTTTATATGTATTTGAATAAAGATTAGATACTATAAGGTATTCCTTTCAGGCTATTTTCAATTAAGAAAAATTCCAACACTACATCTCAATTAATTGAAATCCATTTTGTAATGTTTTATATTGCTCTATTTTTGTTAGTTAACAATTACCACTGATAAAATGTTTTGAGTGTAGATGTAACTTTTTTTTTAAATTGACTCCATGGGTATTATTTGAAACGAAACATTTCGAGATGTTGGCAGCAAGGAACTTGTCGGAAAATAATGATAACTGATACATATGCTTTTGGGAGTACTTTTTCTAAAAATTGTTAAGATGTTCCGAAAAGGGCTGATCTCCATTTCCTAATCAGAAGGTGCCCACGTGTCCTAGGCTTGAAAAAGTCACACAAGCGGGGGTAGGGCCAATTTTTTTCCAAATTGCCAAATCTCTAAAAAAACACAAAATGCAAAGCGGCTTCCCCGTAACCACTACAATCCCTTGCGTGCCCAGGCCGGCCTGATTGTCAAAGCATAGGAAAATCAAAATGGTCTATATTTAAACTAAGTAAAATCAAATGTAACAGGTGCTGGGCACAGATCTGGTTTTACCCCCATGATCGTTTTCTTCACACAATGATTGGGAAAAGGCCTCAAGGATTTATTAAGATATATTGTTTCGTGTTTATAATGGTATTCTTCTTGGAAGCCTATAATGGGACTTCCTAAAGCCATTCCAAAGGGTTGGCGATTGAGTTTTGAAAAGACCAGAGGGCTCTGTCCTTAGAAATAGATAGCAAATGTCATTCTTTCTTCTATTTTCCTCTCTTCGTCTCGTCCGCGAATTTCTTTCTTCCATTCGCAAGCTATGTACAACTCTGGCTTGAGCTTGCAAATACGAATAGAAGGAATTTGTAACTCGGTGAATGAAAGGAATTATTACTACTTTGTGACCAATGAGTTTCGTTTGGTCTTGTATCTCTCTTCTCCTATGGATTTGGTTTTCTTCTGAACTGTAAATGTCATATAATGAACTTTTTCTAATTAATGTGTGTGGGTTATCACATATTCTACTCAAACATTAGGTTTATCCTACCTCCGTCTCACTCTGATCCCTTTCCCCTTCTCAAACAAAGTTTCTAATTCTTCTCGAGTGAGAATTTTCTAGCTTTGCCACAGGCAGCGGAACGTGTCCCCCTGTTAAATCTCAGGTTGAAAGGCCACCATTGAAACCCACTTTTTCATTTTTTCATGCATGCACAATATGGAAGTTGCATCGTCAAGTAGAGGGCTTAGATTCCCATAGGCGTTGGCTTGAACCCCACAATTTGTCTCTAGTCAAGCACCCCGCATGTTTAAAATGCCATGGTATTGGTTTGACATTCACGCCTTATTCTTTCCCACTCGGTCTGATGTTATACTTTTTACTCACTTTGCCTAATTGATTTGTCCCTCCTCAAATCAGTGGTTTCACACCTATACTTTTTGGTTGGTTTTTCATTACATAGGAAGTAATATTTGAGAACGTTTAATGGAGCCTTCGTCAAACAGTTTGGTAGACAGTGAATCTATTAAAATGTTGTGTGTCTTTTCCTCTAATTTGTTGATGGAAACAGTTTGTCAAATAGTTAGCATCATATTCCCCCCACCTAAACCTGTTCCCAAATTTGGGGGTCTAATGAATATTCTCGTGTTCTGATTGGGTCCACTCTGCCTGGCAAGTGCACGTCCCTTGTGGCATGTATCACTTGCCTGTTCCTGTGCCGGTTTTGGATCTTTCCTCTACCAATGACCCCTATGTACGAAGTAGCCTAACCCTCACCCATGTTTGCAGGGGTCATATAGTACCGAATGTCAAATTATTTACCAAAATTAAATGGTGTAGCAACAGTGGTGGGCATCAACAGTTTGAGACCTTGATGTGGATGTTGAGGTATTCCTGCTCTCTCATCGTTATATTTCCCAGTTCCTGATGTTATCAGTATCTCACAAGCAAAAATTTATCGTCATCAAACCAACCAACTTTCAAAGATTTTATATGTATTGAATAAGATTAGATACTTAAAGGTCTTCCTTTCAGGCGATTTTTCAATTAAGAAAAATTCCAACAACTACAATCTCAATTCATTGAATCCATTTTGTAATGTTGTATATTGCTCGCTATTTTTTGTTCGTTACCAATTCCCCACGTAAAATGTTTTGAGTGTAGATTTAACTTTTTTAAAAATACATTGACGTTCCAGGGGATTATTTGCAACGAAACATTTCGAGATGGTTGTAGCAAGGAACTTGTCGGAAAATAATGATAACTGATACATATGCTTTGGGTATGGACTCTCACTCCATTTTCGTAATATTTCCAATTGCTTTGTCGTGGGCTTTACACCTTCAAGTCGAGCATATCTTTCAACTTGCACCGAATTTGTTTAACTTAACACAAAAACATTAATACAAGATATATATGGTTAGATATTCCTTTTGCTTATAAGATCCTTCGATATATGTTATGAAAAACAAGTTGCCAAAATAAATACTAATATTTATATATGACATGATTATCAGTGGGTTGCCATTTGTAGCATGAAGGCTTATGGAGTCATTGGGAATTTGAATAGAAAAATGATTAAAAGTAAACACATCCATTTTGGGTTTCATTAGTTCTCTAACGAATCGAAGTATTTGGCCATATTAGCCTGGTACAAGATATTGTCTTTCCAAGGGCAATTCTTAAATCCAATATGACGTTTAGTTTTTTAGTAGTGAAATGGGAGGATGTTGAAATTAGTTTTATTTCAATAGGTATATTTTCACTAAACATGCGAAGGGATAGAAGAGCACTTAACATTGAATTACATTACCCACTTTCACACACAAAACCAATTGAACCTTTTGTCATGAAGTGGTATGGGTATACCAATTTAATTTCCACTTTAAGGTCTCTCATAGATCTCCATCTAAGTCTAAGGGAGGGTCTTCTTCAAGCAAGGCCAAGAGAGGGATATGTATGTATATATGTATGTATGTATGTATGTCTTATGACATTTATTTTGTATGCATATGTGCATGGCATTGTAGGCACGTTGTGACATTGTATGTAATGCTATATAGCATTCACTTGATATTTCTTATATGACCTATTTCTTCAATTTTTATATTTAATTGTGCACATTAATACTATTTGAAATCAATATTTTTGTAATGAGAAACTTACATTTCTAGATAGTTTTTATATGAAACGATAGGACTGTGCACTTGACAATATAAGACCGGTTTCCAAACTTTACAAAAATGACTTAACTTCTCTTAACAAAAACACCTTGCTAACTCAGGCCATTTTTCATATTAAAGGCTCAAATTATGCTTAGACAATCATGTTTAACAACTACGTTTCTGTCTTGTACTCACCTTTATGTTTTCCAATCATTTAGCAACTTGCTCAAATCAACCAAAGCTTTCAATTTCCCTTCTAACTCACATAACTATCATTTTTTTTTGCTTCTTAAGGGTGTGCTCCCGGGAGGGTGATAGGTTGAACAAACTACAAGCTTCCAAGATCAAACAAAAACACTTTTTGTAACCATTTAGGTTTCTAAAGGTGTGGGCAAAGTTTTTTTTCTCAACTCTTCTTTTAAATCCATTTTCTCCTCTATCACTCTCTTGGCTTAATGCATTGTTTAGTAGCCCTGGCATCACTGTTTTCCAAGCTTATCTTTTGTTATACATCCTCATTTATCAAACCAAGCATATTTCTAAGGACCCATTTGTCCTTTTTCCTAATGTTCAAGGTTTCAAGATGATTTGCTTTGTAAAAAACTTCCCAAAAATCCACTTCCTTTGTTTTCTATTAGGTTTTCTTGTCCTTATTTCAGTCCTACAATTGGACTGATAAAAGTTGAGATGAATTGGTGGAATGCCACACTAGGAAACCTATGAAATCCTCTTCTTTTCATATTTTAGATGATATGTACTAAAATTCAGGTCTCAATTCTAAGATTCAAGGTCTTGGTTCTCAAGAACTTGTGATTAAAGCCTCCTCTATGCATCTACAGGCTTGTTCTTAACTGATATGAAATGGAGGCCATATTATGTAAATCCCTTCCTTTAAACTCACCTTCTTAGGTCTCATTAGTATTGTAGAATTAATCTAGAATTTGTTAACTTTAATTTCTCCTTAAGACACCCCTATAGTGGGTATATGTAGTCATTAGTCCTTAATACATTCTCAAAGTTTCCAACAACCCTTATCTCTTCAAACCCTAAGAAGGTTTCTCTAAACCTGAGAAATCTAACTTTACAAATAGAGGATAAATGCTTTACTTCTAAGACCTGATAATTTATCCAGGGGTCTATGTCAACGTTTTCAATCTTTTCATGGTGGAATCAAGGCTTCACCAACCTGTCAATAGCTAATACACCTCTAAACTTCTATCGCATGCCTTCAAATGAGGGTTTCTAGTCTGTTTGATCCCTAAAACTTATAGAATCTAAAGAAATTATTCTCAATGTCTCTATCTCCCCTAGAGGTCTGAATCTCCCTAATATTCCCTTCAAAATATTGATTTACAACCTCCTCCTTTTAGACAAAACCATCTTCAAAGTATCAAACTAAATCAATTGTACTAATCACACACACAATGGACTGTCACAGAAAACTAAGGGATTCCAACAGTTACTATCACAATGGCGTGTTCATACACTTAAGTAATCAAAAAATTAAATAATTCCACCCTCACCACTTTTAGAAAACCATCATGCATAAGATGCATGGCTTTTCCTTGATCATTCTCAACATGTATACAACTTCAAATGGCTAAAAATCGTGTATTAGCAAGGAAAGGCACAAAATGAGGTACTTGAAAGTTAGTAAGATACCTTTACTCGAGCATCTCCCATAAATAAGTTTGGAATCCTTCTTGAAAGATTTGACAACCCTTATTTATTTCTTGTACACACAATTGATCAATAAATCACTCCAATACTTGTTAAAATAGTTATCAATTAGGTAATTTTACAACCTTCTCATGGAAAATAGAGTATTTTCTTCCAAAAGGGATTCATCAATCATTCACACATACTTGAATCTTCCTGCAAGATGTTATTAACATGAATCCATCCATTTAACCCATAAGAGAACACTAAATTACAAGAAAATATAGTCAACTTATAATATAAATCATGCAAAAACAGAGCTCCACATTTACTTTCAAAGTATCCTTACAATTTCTTCTTTTTGTAGAGCTCTTACCATGAGAATCCTGCCCATGCAATGAGTAACTAACTCCCAAAAGTGAGCTTTATCTCAAATATATAGGCTTCCTAATCCATAACTGACTTTCCCCTTACATATTATGGGTGTTCAAACATAGAACTTGATTTTTCCACCTTTTTAATACATCATTTGCTCCTTTTTCACACTTATTAGGAGTCATACACAACATTATTTCCCTTAATATTGACTCCCTAATACTTAAGACCACTAACACATCAACATAGACCAAGAATGAGAGAGAAAGTAATATAAACATAGATAGACAGAGATGTAGATAAAGAGAGGGGGAGAGAGAAAAAAAGTGTGAGAAAAAGTGATGAGAATCAAATGTTAGTGTAGGTTATTTATTTAAGTTGTATTTTTTTATTTACTTGGAGCTTTCCTACACTCGTGGGATATGCTTGCTTAGTTGTAGCAGTTGTGTTGAGTTAGCTTACAAGCTAGGTTGAGTTAGATTACCAGTTGTGTTCAGTTGGCTCACTAGTTGTGTGGAGTCAACTCTACTTCTAGTATTAGTTAGTGAGAGTTATTCCCCACTGATCTAGGAGGAGGTCACACATTCACCACCTATATGTACTTAACTTGCATCATTCTATTATATGGTGAATATGGAGCATGGAGCATTGAGTTGATTTGGAGCCATTCTTGCCATTGGGAGTTTTGATCATATTTCATCTTATTGTTAGTTATTTTGATTTCTGTAATTGCTTGTGCATTTGTTTTTTGTTTTTGCTATAAATTTTGATCGGTAGCTCATTTTTTAGCACTATTTTGGTCAGAATTGCATGTTTTCTTGTGCTCTACATGATGGACACATTTATTTTTGTAAACACGCTACTTTATATAGTGCCACATTTTGGGGGGGTTCTAGCAAAACTCACTGGGGCTTGTAGTTTTCGCAATAAGTTATAAAGTGCCATCTAGGATAATTTTTGGGGGTTTATCTACATTATGGAGTTTCAATTTCACCATTCTATTGTTATGCTTGACTCTGAGAAGTTTCTATCCTAGAAGGCATGCATTATCAATCATTGCATTATGAATGATTTTTTACCCTACCTTCATGCTCTTGTTCCTGAGCTTGATGAGCCTCTATAGAAGTATAAGTGGTTTAAACAAAATGATGAGGTCTATGGCCTTCTCGGTATTATTGTTTCTAGGAATATATTTCATTTGTTCGAGCACACTGAGCTCCCTTTCACTGACTAAACCATTATCCGACAGCTGTATGGTGACCTTGTTTCACCATCTGAGAGCGACGCTTCCCTGGACCACTCTAGTGCCTCCACAGATTCTTACCCCTCTCACATCCCTTTCATTGTTGAGTGTTCCTCTACACCTGTTGTTACTCATGATTCCCATGTTGACCATTCACCACAGGATCTTGTTATTGAGCACACTCTCCCTATTATTGCCTCCATAGAGCTCATTGTCACCCATGTTCATGCTTCCATTCACTTTCCGCAGTAGTGTTCTATTGGAAAAGCTTCCTCTAGGATAGATGTGACCATTGCCTTTCATGCTCCATTACATCTCGATTGCTCAAATGATGACATTCCACATACACAGGTTGTTACCCTTGAGTGCAGCGTTGCTTCATCTTGGACTTCCAGTAGCTCTTTGCAGTAGTCTTCTCCTCCTACTTCATGTTGTGATGTTTATACATTCTTTTCAGACATTGCTCTCATTGAGAAACCCCATTGGGATGAGTATTTGCCCGACATGAGTTGTCTATTTGCATATTACACTTGTGTTGCATTACAAGAATATACTCTGATTAAGCCATCACACATTCTAGAGGACTCATTCATCTCTCTCATTGGGATTTCCCACCTTGGGACATTTGTCACTTTCACTATTTCAGAGATGTTTCACGATCGAGTTGTTCTTATGGATCCCTTTTATGAGGGGTTGGGATTGGGTCCCCCCACCATCTTCTCCTCTCAGAATGTATTACTTGCAGTGGCATTACCATTGTATTTTGTGCACACGGTTGTCAGAATTATGCCACCTTTCAATTACATACTAGATGCAGAGATCAGAGTACTACATGATTCTTCTTCCTTTATAGGGTGGGATGACTTTAAGTGCTCATTTTCTATCCTTCCCAAGGGCAGGAACGTTATTCGGTGCAAATGGATTCTCTTCAGTATTTACGCGGAGGACCACATCATTGATGCTCTTCTTAAAGGACCTTCTCGTCCTCACTTCTTTCTCTCTCTACTCTAGAGGATGATCATTGTACATGGGTAGCTCATCAAGATGAGTTACCGGGACCCACTACTTCTTCTTCTCCTCCAGTTTTTCTTGAGTGAGAGGAGTTTTTCTCCCACTGGGTTTTCTCCTTTTCTCCACTTTATGAGATATTTGCATTGTACGTGGGTACCTCATCATGCCGTGTTGTCGGGACCCACTTTCCTTTTCACTTCCCACCTAATTTGTGCTTATGGTGGGGTGTTAGTGTAGGATATTTATTTAACTTGTATTTGTTTATTTACTTGGAACTTTCCTACACTCATGGGATATGCTTGCTTAGTTGTAGCAGTTGCGTTGAGTTATCTTACCAGTTGTGTTCAGTTGGCTCACTAGTTGTGTGGAGTCAACTCTACTTCTAGTATTAGTTAGTGAGAGTTGTTCCTCACTTATCTAGGAGGAGGTTGCACATTCACCACCTATATGTACTTGACTTTCATCATTCTATTATATGGTGAATATGGAGCATGGAGCATTGAGTTGATTTGGAGCCATTCTTGCCTTTGTGATTTTTGATCATATTGCATCTTATTGTTAGTTATTTTGATTTCTGCAATTACTCGTGCATTCCTTTTTCATCAAAGATCCACAAACTCTAATATCAAAGTAAACATTAGCTTTTACTCAAACTCTAATGCAAGGTTACTGATATTATATTTTGCAAAAAGAAGCTCATGGTACTGAATGGACCATGCACAAGTGTTGGGATGGCTTGTTAAACACTTTGGGAGGCTTCATTTCGGTGCCCAATGCTCTCACAGCACATCAGCATATGACCCGCAGCACATCATCAACGTGTGTGTTGGCATCATGAAGGGGTGTGTTGTGTTCTCCAATGTGGCACCTAATGTTCATGTCATAATTTTTTAAAATTTTGCATAATGCGTGGGAATCAACACTATTGGGTGTGGTGCAACATATTGTAAATAAAACTTAAGTTTTTGTTTTATATTATTATTTAGTGTGCTTTGGGTATGTGGATTGATCACAACAATCTAAAATCACACAGAGAGGTAATGCACTTTGTTTTGAACAAGGATTAGAAACTGATGACTTGATGCAGAGACCTAGTTAATACCTTCATTGTGTTCTAATTATCTCAACAACCAATACAATACCTTCATGTGCATGACCAAGTTAATTCAATCTCATAACTATGATTTCCTTCTCACATGTTTCCAATTAAGACTGTCACAAAAATCCTAACTATGATTGGATAATTTTCTCTAATTTATTTGGTATCCTATAAATTCCCATGAGATAGAGGTTTTCCCAAAAAATTAAGGTATTTTTGGTTTTTTTAAGAGAAAATATAAATTTTCCTTCATAAACCCTAGTTGTAGGGTTTGGTTTGAAGCTCCGAGTGATCTCGACGGTTGTCAAATGAACACAATTTGTTTTCGCTTGCTTTCAAAATTTCTATCCACCTTGCACATGACTTTGTTAACCTACCATAGCTTTACAAATTGACAATAATGTGAAATATCTCCTAATTTACCCATTCAAGCAATGAACTCATGATTCTTCTCTCAGAAAACAGAGTATGTTTCACCTTTTAGGGTTTGCAGTATCACAATGATCATTCTTTACTCAAGTAGGGCTTCTGAGATGTCTAAATTCCCCAATTACTTACTTTTAAATAGATCAGCACCTTTCCTTGAAATAATTCACCCTTCAAACATTAGAAATGCATGAATAAGGTTGACATATATCACAAAATATTCACTTTATCATTATTTGTCTCATCTAATATATTTACATGTCCCGAAAATATTGAAAAAGACATTAAATTTGAGAATATCAAATAGTTTCATTGCGTATATCATTGAAAAAGACATTAAATTTGAGAATAGTCAAATAGTTTCATTGCGTAGATATACTATACTGGAAAATAACAAGCATTGGCTAAATAATCATAAACATTCAAAATACTTATTTTGTATAATTCATAAAAGAATGAGTACAAAAACATGAAAATATTTCCTTTGTAGTTTTTTCACCTAAAATTTCTAGTGATTTGTGACTACAACTAGAAGAGTGTACAACCATCTTTAGATTGGTCATGGCTTATGTGACAGGTATATGAGAGATGAATCCAATACATGAGAGATGAATCTTGTAAGACCCCTTGATTTTGATAGATTAGTAGTTTTTTGGTAGAGTAATGTAGAAGGAAATTTTACAGGTCCATACATGTTTAAACATGCATGTTATTATTCCTCTCGGTGATATTCCTCTCAATGTTTTTCATGTTAGCTAAAAAATCTCTTCCAAAAGCTTCCTCTACACCTGCATCATTCAACACCACATATACTTCCATGGTGGATCCTTGGGTGGAAATTCCCCACATATAACTTCATTTTTGGAATGATTTAAAAATCTCCAAAACACCCATAATTAATGTATCCTATGCTGGATTAAATAATGAATTGAGGAAATATCTATCTGGTTTCATAAGAAATTCATTGTATTTAGGTGTTCCTTCTTCTTTCATTAAGCATCTTGTAATGGTTAGCATATTTGGCATGTATCCTCCATAGGAGTATTGTCCAAAGTTGACAACCACATGATGAGAAGATGTGGTCCATATGATAGTGGTCACTTCTTGGATTTCATCATCTACTGAATCCATCTTGATTCACCTACTTCGATAATCCTTTAGATCTTCATGCCCCAACATTTACAACAAAGTAATTAATTATATGTTTTAACATAGGTGTCATCATTGTAAAACAAAGACACGTATTCTCAAACCAATTTAGGCCAAACCATTTTTAGGCCAAACCATACTTTAATTCCATCAATGAGATATGAGTAGTCCTTCATCACAATCCTCAAACCATGAGGTGCCTTTGGATCTAGAATTGCCATTCCCCTAGACAACATATGCTAAATGAATGGATGTATTTATTTTACCTTGTGAATTACATTTAATGAAAATAAAAACTTGTTTACATGAGAACCTTAAAGTTCATTTAATTATCAACAGTACCATTGGTGTATTGTTCCCTTGAAACTTCACTTATGAATGGAACAAATGGAACAAGCCTAATTAAACTGATCGATGAAATTGATGTCTCTCTTACCTTGCAAGAAGGTCAGCAAACAATCCTTGCTCATTAAATTTCCAATTTTTTTAGACTTTAGATTACATTTCCATAGGATATTTGATAGAGGTAAAGCATTGTTATATTTCCTGAGCAATTTATAAACCATATATATTTTGAGCAAATAAAATTACGAAAATGAACATTGATACAAATTAGAAAACCAAATTGTGGGTATTTGATATTTTTTCTACTAGTGAGCAACATAATCAGAACTGAAATGATAATATTTCTAAATAAAACTGATCTTTAAGAAGAAAATATATGTGTATATAATTTAATAACAAGGAAAAACCCTACAACCATGGTAACAAGGCTATACTCTGGGAGCAAATCTTGGCCTATAGACAATCACAATAGTAATAATTTTCAAATTCTAGAAATACCCATATAAAGATTATATTGAGCACCAAATTTAGTCCAATATTTCTAAGTATTCCCAAATAATAATATTGCAATTGTAAATGTTTTATTTGCATCACATAAGAAGTCACACAGTCTAATAAGTGCCAATTGTAGTTGATTCTCTCATCAAATAGTGCAAACAGATGACACTGTTAGTGAGAAGCAACAACATGTAATGTGCACACCTTCTACTATCATTAAGGGATAAATAGATGGCTCTAATAAAATTTTCACGATCATTAATCACATCGATATCCATCTTAGTGGCATCAGTGGATTGAACCTCATACATAATATCATTAAGCTCCCATCGTAGTTTGTCCTTAGTGGTGGCATAAACCATATTTTCTCTTATTTGGGATACATCAGGGGACCTAAACCCATGTTAATGTTGTCATTGGCCATATGGTAATAGACAATATTATCATACTTCATAGTGTTTTCCTGCAAAATCAAAGCCCATGAACATACTCACTTCTACTTATTAAGGGATAAATCCTTCTCTGACTAGGAACATTTCACACTTAGGATTTAATTAAAAACATTATATCCATCTTAGTGAGCATCTATATAAATCTTGTTTCTTCAAACATATTTTCAATTTTTAAATGATGTTATAGAATGATACTCACTCAATATAAATCTTGTTTCTTCAAACATATTTTCTAAATGATTTATAGAATGATTTTTAGGTACAACTATATTGAAACATATTTTTATATTGATTTTACGTACAATTATATGCATTTTTTAGATTTGTGTTTTTTGTTCACCATTTTAATCATGAAAATACCATTCTTTTAAATGACAAGAAAATAGTCCATGTTTGTACAATCCTAAAGAAATGTTTTTAAATGTTACATCCAATTTTGTTAATGTTAGGACCAAGGGAAACACTAATTAAGGATACAAGACCTCAATTTCTGTGATGGATTTCTATTTATTTTATATATTATTTGATAAAACTTGGAAATAAACATGACCATAACTATCCACCTACACAACATTCTCAAACGGAATATTCAGTATGATGTAATAGAAATGCTAGAGGTTAAGACCTCTACGAGAATGGAAAAATTATTTAAAGGCAACAAAAGAAAATAGTAGAAAATTATTTTGTTATCAATATTAAATTAATAATAGATTTTTCTATAATTACTAATTTGTTCACTAATATAGTTTACAATTTTTTTTCTATAAGTAATGATCTATGGCTTTATATTGCAATCAATTTGGGCTGACCTTTAATATATATACTAGACAATACTTTTTTTTAAGCATTGGTTTAAATATTACATCATTCTAATTTTCACTCGCTATATTCTATGTTACTTGAAGATTAGTTCGAGTTTAGTACCAATTCCTCTGTTAATTATATGAGGATTTATTTGTCTCCTTAATTATGTTCGCTGAAATAACAAGTGACACAAGAGCATATTTGGCATATGAAATATGTGTACTTTAAGAGATCTCAATGAAAATACAAATTAGGTATACCAAGACAATTAGAATGTGAAATATGCCCCTAAAATTCTCACAAAAAAATAGGAACTTGATGTATGTACATTGGTTGAATAAGGTATCCACTGACCAAACCAGGCACTTACAACTCTGGGAAGATTCATTTGCATCTGCTACACATACACCACTAGTAACATGTATTTCTATGATGGATGACCCAGAAGGAGCCTTAGATGAAATTATTGTTGATTTGGAGCACATTTTAGGCAATATTAATTTTATAGATTGATTCAATTTTTTTTCTACTAATGCTTTTTTTTTCAATTCGTATAGGAGAAAGAAATTTGTATCCAATCATCATTACGTGTGTGCCTTGATTTTCAACATGTTCATCAGTGTAACCAAGGTCCTAAGATGCTATTAGAAGGTGTGTCCACTAGTGGGGTTGGGATTCACATTCGTTCTAGACATGTAATGTTAATATGGAACTTTGTCAACACTCATTCACCTTTCCATCACTATCTTGCCCATTTTCCAACCTTTGGAATTTTTTTCTTCTCACAAGTATCTCACCATATCCAATTGGTGCTTGAACATTTCTTTGAAATTTCTCATGTTTCTCGCTCTCATCACACTATAATAAAAATAATCATTCCTATGGTTCTTGAGTCGTATTTTCTAGCACTAATCAGTCCTATGATAACACTAACACTAATCACCATTCCCTTATTCTACTACACCTCATACCATTACAAGCCTCTAGCAACATGATCAAACCATAAGTTTACTCAAAACTCCTGTTTCAATAAAAATATAGTCCTTACACATATTTAAAATAAAATTTCAATTTTTTTGGAGTTCTTGATCATGCATTCCCTTGATTTAGAACTCTAGAAGGCTAATTAGTGATTACAAAGTCAGCTTCATGGATTGTAGTTAATGTATCTCTTTTTCTCCCTGATGAAATAAGTTATAATTTGTCTATCCTTATTTAAAATCCATGTTATATCGAGATCACCTTAATTTTTATCCACATAGTCTTAATCCTTCACCTTCACACAATATGCATTTACTTCCAAACTCAATATCTTATAAATATGTTTATATACTATTTTGAATGTGTCTAAAAACTACTTATGCTTTCTTACATTGATTATTTTAGGATAAACAATGCTATATGGTACCACCATTAATTTCCTGACATCCCATAAAGGAATGTGGGTGGGTATTTGATTATTTCCCAAACACAATAACATGCAAAGGGGAAACACAAGTAAGCTTCCAAAAACCTCATTATTTATATTTATTGTATATTTGTTTTTGGTTGTCATGTATTTGATGACCACTTTGGTAGGATGTGGAAGATCCAAACAAGTTTGAGGAGGTTGGTAATGCTGGTCAAGATGAGGATAAGGATGTGGAAGACGTTAACAAATCTTGCTAATAGTGTTGACACTGAAATGGATGATGAAGATGATGTTGATTGGCTGCCACATTCCTCACATTCCGATCCCGAGGAGGAGGTACCAAAACCGGTAAGCACACTTTGATATTTTTATGATTGTATTCTAGTTGATTTAATAATATTTGTAAGGATTCTAACCATGTGATTCCTTCTTTGATGAAAGTTTTTCTTGAGTACAATATTATCAACATGGGTATTGGTTAATATGATACCCATAACTATTTTTTTACCCATGCACCACATTTTCTGATGATGGTAACCATCCATTTGGGTCACTAGAAAGGCTCAACGTTCACCGTAATAAGATTCATGGTAGAACACATATTCCAAGGAGACCTCTAGGTCATCCAGGTAGTGGGGAAAGAAAGCCAAGAGGAAGGGCCTATACATTGAAGAAAACACAACAAAGGTCAATAGACCGGCTTGTAAAAAATTAGAGTTTTATAAAGAGGCATATGCTAGAAGTAACATGGATAGCCAAAGAAAATGTCTCATCAGTTTCTATACTAAGTAAAAAATCCTTAAAGGCTTTCAATTAGCAGATGCATGCATATGATTCACCTCATAATATTGTCTAGAGAAGGGAATTGTCAATAAAGAGGTGAGCATATTGCCAGAAAATGGAGGAAGAAAGGAAGAGGGTAGAAGGAGGTGGTATAGGCAAATATGAACATCATGTGAGATACAAACTACTTGAATTTTTACATGTCCTTAAATATAAGGTGATTTTTTAATGACTAAATTTTTTATTTTCAGAAATCCTTGTCAAAAATTGATATACGTGATCCAAACACCCATTGTAGTGAAGATGAAATCCTCACATCGAAGGAGTACCTTTCACAGAAAGGGAATAGGGATTTTCATGGAAAGAAAAAAAAATTGGGGATGAGATGCTTCACATAAGCAAGCTTAATTAATTTTCACATGCATATTACTAGTTTACTTCTAATTAGCACTTACATGGTTTTAATATTGGGAATTGTTCCTATGTAGGGTAATGTTATGCATGAAGCACCACATATAGTAGTTGTTGTAGAGTTGAATAATAACATTGGAAATGATAGTGATGGTTCATCTACACTAGTGTCTAACAATGATTATATTTATCAATCCACACAGAAGTATGATTTTCATGCCGGTGACAATGTTTAGTTGTACGTCGATGGTTATATGGCTGCCAAAGGATGAATTGTCTCTACATAGTGGGGATACATTTTTCAGGGTGAGCCAACCCCAAATAATTGTTGTGATGTGAACATTCAAAGGGCTATGTATCCATATTTTCTAGATATGCTTCCTTCGGAAATAATAAGAAAGATACATTACAATTTTTTAAAAAATAAAGATACATTCTAGTTTATGGAGTATATGAGCATAGATTCCTCCACAACCAATGTACATGACTGAACAAAGCTATTCCTATCATTTTCAGGTATATTTATAATTTGTAAACACTTATGTATTTTCGTCTGATTATGTTATATATCTTGTAATTTCCTTTAGGATCGGGATGAACAAGAGGTGACATTGAAAGCAACATGAGATATTTCTTAGGAGTATGAGGTTCTTTGTATGTTGTGAAGTAAAACATACTTTATTGATGTATCTCATACTTTTATTGTTTGGCCATTTTACTGACATTGAAAATTTTCATATGCAGGTGTCTTCATGGGATATCAAGGAATGCCCAGGCTCATTTCTTAGTGAAATTCATATTTTTATCCATTATAAGGAGTTTTCTTGTCATGGCTTGAACATGGATATTAAAATATGTAGTCGGGAATTGTATTTTTATATAAAATTAAATATTGTATTTTTTATTATATGTAATGATACAAATTAGTCACATATGATGGTTTAATATATACTTGTGCAATGATAACTTGTCCATGATGTTCCCATGTATGTGCTCCATTTACACAGTGTATTCCTAACAATTATTTTATTTATGCACATTTTTGGTAATATTGCATTCTAGCCCTTGCAATTAATGAGGTTTCGTTATTCTTTTGATGATTACATGATGCATAGATAATGACATGTACATATTTTTCATGATGCAATCTATGAGATGTTATGATGCCATGTAATGGTTTCCACATGCAATCACTTATGTTGACATATTTAAGTTTTTATTTATTGCATATTACAGATTTGTAGTGATTGTGTTCACATGTTCCTTTTTTTGTGATAATATTTTCATGGGGAATGGTGCATCATGTGACTAGTTTGCTTTCCCTCCACTTCTCTCATTTTTTATCTCTATGTATTTAGGAAGCTCACTCTTCACTTCAAACGATCAACGATGACTACTGACCATTTGTTGACAAAATAAAAGAGGTTGGACGAGGAGGGTTGCAACAATTCCACAAACCCAATGGAGAATGATGGAGGTAGGGTGATGCACTTATTCTTTAACACAAACTCTAGTAGTGCAACATTTTTGTTAACTTTCCGTTGTGTTTCTATTGACTTTTTGCTGAAACACAATTGTATTTTGGATGTTTGTTGACTAGTAGCTTCAGTCAATCTCCCATGCATTATTACTTCTAGGTGATCAATCCACTCAAGGTGCATATGAGGATAACTAAATACATATGATGACCTTGCTCTTAATTTCAAAGTGAAACCTTAACCACAAACCACCCCTTCATTTGTTAAAAAAAACAATTCAATCATAAAACTTTATCTATACATGCATCCAATAATTCTCTCTCTTGTGTCAATCTCTACTATGCATATACTAGAATGACAACATTAGATTAGCTCTGATTTGGATTACTTTCCCACTATTGTACACATTAGGTAATTCATAAGTAAATATAACTTTCCTAAGGTACATACAACTTCCTCAAGATCCAATCTTAGATTCATTCACTTCCCTAACTTGTCTAGTCTCATTCACACCATTCATTCTATGTCCTTAGCCTAGTCTCATTCTAATCCATTAATGATAAGAC
Source organism: Taxus chinensis (assembly GCA_019776745.2). Classification (NCBI taxonomy): domain Eukaryota; kingdom Viridiplantae; phylum Streptophyta; class Pinopsida; order Cupressales; family Taxaceae; genus Taxus; species Taxus chinensis. The sequence continues at coordinate 236,980,696 of CM034149.1, read as the reverse complement.
CTTACCTTCATTCTTCTATTGAGTAGTTTCTCCTTATATTTTTATCTACCCTTTTATTGATACTCTTCTTATATGGTATCTTAGAAACATTTAGTGTATCTCCTACTTCACACACTTCTAACTGAGTTCTCTTCACTACTGCAATCATATCCTTACAAACCATTACTTGGCTGACCATATACAAATTTACCCACTTCAAAGACTATAGCCTTCTATACATGAAACTCTACTCTTCACTAGACTATAACATAAAAGAGATTATACTTCCCCAACTAACCAATCACAACACCAATTTCACAATCACATGACTTCATATCCTTCATGCAAAATCAAATTACATAAATATTTTCATCCATAAACATATACATTGCCCTACTATGTTCTCAAGACTGGTTTTTAAATCGTTTTAGATACAACTCTTTGTTTTCTTAATTTCTCAATGCTCTAAGATGATTCAACACTATTCACTTCATGAGCTATTAGATCATGAATAAGTTAAGACTCTCTCGCTCAAGTCTTAATGAAAAGCAATCTGTTTTCAAGATCTGGTGATGAGCTCAATTCATTCACCTATGATTCTTTAATTTCATCTACAACCCAAAAACCTGGTTGTAACTAAAAATCTTGCAAAATCATTACTGATAAGAGCTTCAATGGAGTATTAAAACTTTGTAGCTACAGGTATTAAGATATATTGATCAATTATGTGACACATATATTTTACATGATGTACATAGAGTTGTTTCATTTGAATGCATGGATCATGCAATAGTTCACTGTATCTTAATTCACGTTTCCTTTTATATTTTCACGGATGTTTGTGGATGTTGATGAGAAAGAAATTGGTGGAAGTGTGTGTGAAATGGAAGAGCTTCTTACGAAGATGAGATTTGATCACAATGTGCCATATGCAGAACATCTGGCTTTGAGACTCTCATTGGCACATGTACAAATTGGGTCACTCACTAGGGAGAAGGAGTTTTTGTCCAACATTATTGAAATTACAAGGAAAAGTAGTGATAGATTGGAAACTGTCATAGCTGAGAAGAACAATGTCTTGGATACTCTCACTACGGAGAACAAAGACTTACAAAATACAATTTGTGCACTTAGCGATGAGAAATTGGAACTTGAAAATAAGTATGTTGCCCTACAAACTTCCAATGCGTACACAAAAGCACTCTGTGACTGCAGGGGAGACATAGTGAAGGCCCTAAACATTAAGTATAATGGCATGAGTGGTGTGTATGAAGAATAACTGCAACAGTGGAAGAAAAAGTTTGAGAAGCTAAGTGGGAAAGTCTAATGGCTGACTACGGGTGATTGTGGCATTTCTAAGAGGACACGCCATGTTTAGTAAAAAAAAATTAATAGTTTAGTTGGTTAAAATGAAACCAAAAATGTATTGGGATATGCAAAATGAAACAATTTTGTACTACTGGATCATAATAAAGTATATATGATTTTATGAAAGCATGTAATATAAAACATAACACAATTTTCTATACTTATATGTGTTTGCTTCTATTTTCAATAAAAAAATAAAGTGTGGATTAAATGTTTGTTGTATTTCTTTGTTATTGTCATTTTTTTCCGGTTACTAGATTGCCTTATTATGGGTTACTTGATTGTTGCATTTACTTGATTGTTGATTGCTTGCAAGATGAATAAAAGAGATGTCCTTCATGAATTCTCCTTTACATACATAAAGTTACAGTTACACAAGTAATAAGACTCTGTTTTTTTGTGATGGAATAGTTCATAATCTCTTATGAAGTTTGATGCATGTGCTTGAATGCATGAAATGTTCCCTGTAGTGTATTATGACATATGTATTAGATTTTTGAACTTGAAGAGCAATACTTTGTTGGGAGTTATGAAGCAAACATGGTTGTTTATGAGTCTCATAGGACTACTAAACCTTGTATAATCCTTAAACATATAATAGATAAAGACAATGATGTATGAAGCTAGCTGTAAGAAAGTACCAACCTATGAGAATGGATGCATTGTTCTGGTTTAGTAGTAAAATGTCTTGTATGACTGTGGTTTCCTCAAAACTTGTCATGTTTGAAATGAGACTAGGGAGTACTGTGACTATATAATCCTTTATCAAGAATTTAGAGTAATGGAGTTGGTGTATAGATGTGCATGAAACATTAGAACATGACATAGAGGAGTCTTGAGTTTGTCTTCATGTTATTTCTTTTGCAAATTACTAATCACGGGTGTTAAGTATGGGCCTGTGCAAGATATTACCATGGTAGTTGTGTAAAGGGGCTTCCTAAGGAACTAGGGATCAACTCAAATTGTTGTATTTAATGATCTTAACCTGGAAAGGTCATATGTCCATAAAGAACTTGATGTTTTGTGTGATTTTTAAAGAAGCATTGAATATTTGATCTAAGTTGTACACCTACAGGCTTGGCGAGGAAACTAAGAGATTGTACACCTACAGGGTAAGTCATAGGTTTCCACGCGCATTTAGTACTTGTAATTTACTTTGTTAACAAATCAATTAAAATTTGTTAAATTGTTCAATGCAAAACACATTTTTATTTGCATCAAGCATTTGATCGATATTCTAATGACATTGGCTAACAATTTTATTTGAATTAGTTTGTTTATTACTGATTTTGATCTCTTTCTTTATTGTTAGCATTTTTCAAATGATTTTCTATGGATTACATAATTAATATCTTTAATTTTTTCTTGCTCTCTTCTGAAGCATTCAAAATGTATCTACATATGTTGTCAAAAAGGACTTGTAGAAATATTCGCTGATATTTAAACAATATTCTTGATCTAAAAAATAGTGTTATGTATTTGTTTGCTTCAAATTTTGCAATCAAACATTTATACAAAATATGGCAATATGATTCTTAGTAATGATCTCATCCTTTACTTGAAGGTGGTGATATGGAACCCATATTTTTGAGTAAAGGGTGAAAGAACTGATTTTTAGATTATAATAGTCTTAAGAAACATCTGTGATATGAGACAATGGAAGTCTTGCCTCATGGTCTTTACCTGAGATATGTAAACTAAGACTATTTATGAAATTTGTTAGTAAATAGTTTTAATTCACTCGTGTTGCACAATTTTTTTAAAATATTTTTCAGAATTTGAATTGTAACCACCATGACATTCACTTACATACATATACCTTAAATCAATAAAAGTTTTGAGGTATGATTTAGTTTGGTCTCAATTTGTTGTATGCCCTATCTCTCTTTCATACCCTTATTTGAATACTAGCCTTATGGGCATTGACAAACCTACAAGTTTAGGAGATCCTATTGATTATATTTAGAGCTTCATTAGACTAAGGACTTGGGGATTTCCTTTGCTCCTTGCCATTTCAGATGTCAGTAAAATAGCAAGGGGAAAATGCAATGGATATACAAGCCAAGGAAAACAATGCAGAAAAAGGAATGAAAAACTTTAGGAAGAAACGATGCTTTGGTGGATAAGATAGAAAACATGATGTGTATATATAGCAACCAAAACTAACCACCCACCCAACAAAATGTAAAAAATATATGATTAAAATCTTGAGAGTAATTGGCAAAATTAAAAAAGTAGTACTCAAGTGTCCTTGTAGATTATACACAAATGGATTTTAATGGTGGGACTCTTTGTCATTATGACCTCAAATACAAGAAACAAAGCCATGCATGGCTTCACATTGGTGTAGGGTCACTTGCAGACCAATCAACATTTCTTTTTATGTTTGTGTTACAAAATACATAATATGAATGTGAAACTTTGACTGAAAATGACACCATCTCATGACATGTTTTTGTATTATGTTGATGATAGCATCCTGATCTGAGGATATATTCTTAGAGCTTAAAAACTAAAATATAGTAATGATTTTAGTAGTTCAACATAGCTGGTTGGGTAGTCTAAATTTAGCAAATATATTACTAAATGTTAGAGGTGGTTAATTGTTGTAGAAGTTTGGGACTTTAGGTGATAGTTTTGTCTTTAGAGAATGTCAATTTTTGGAATCTATAATAGTTGAAGTATATGTATATGTGGATAGTGATGTATTCGATGTTTAGATGTAAATGGAATGTTAGAATTCAACACTACACCTTTTAGGCTAAGTACCATGTGACCTTCATTATGAACCTGAGAAAGGTCATTTAGCTATATTTCTCATTCAAATTGGTTTTAAGACCTAATATTTGTCACACATGTTTATTTCTATGTTTTCTATAATTCTTTCTTGTCATTGGAGGGATTGGGTTGGGTTAAAGGCTCTCTTCATCTTGATTTTAACTATCATAGTTCTCATCTCAGACTGTGTATTACTTCTTTGAATCCTAATACTCAGTTTCAAACTTGAATATTGAACTTTGATGGTATCATTACCTTAAATTATTATTAAAACATGTATATAGATTCTTCCTATTCACGAAGACTCCATAAGTCTTAGATCTTACCTCATTATGCTCTAAATCTTGACTATGTCCATTTGTAGAGGTTGTATCTTGTAGATTCCCTTCTTCTTAACACTAAACAGTTGATTCATTACCCCTTATAAGTTCATGTTCACCTTCACCTGATAAAGTGATCAAATACCATCCAAGATTTTCCTATATAATGAATGGTATGGTCATATTATCCTTAAGGGGTTTCGAGAAAATAATGCATAGTTTCTCAAAGTTGTATAGGAGAACACCTTCCAAAAGTATTGAACCCTAACAATTACCTTGAGCATACCAATTTACCATTATATTACCCTTACTGTGACTAAATTTAAAAGTTCTTTCTGTTTCTCAAGCAAAAGTACCTTCACAAAACCTCTTAGAACAAGGATAATGCTAACTATGTCAAATTTCTTGTTATTACTCACCATATATTGAATTTCTTTCTCTATTTTGACCTCTTCCTTTCCCTGAAGATAATACATACACCTTTCATAATACCTACAGGTTCTTCTCTAGTCAATTGGACAAGTTGCATGGCACTATTATACTATTTTTTTGACTCACTCCAGTCTAGGATCTGAGACAATGCTTGAGAATGAACAATGCATATTAGATCATCACTTTTCACTTCCATAACAAACATAATCCTTACTACCCCATAGACATTATTGAAGTCATCACATTACCTCTCAAACCATACACACATTCAAAACTTTATATCAAATCCATTCTCAGTTAGAGCTTAACTGTGTACATACAGTTTTCTTCAGAATGAATTCAGTCTGTAGTTTGATCATATTTTATTATACAATGCAAGATGGTGATTAGGCCATGATCAAGGTTAACTTCAAAAACAAATACTAGCATTTGAAGATTTTCAAGTAGTAAATTTAAAACTTTGTTATATGTTAAACTTCAGTTTGAAAAATTATGGCATTTCAAAGAGCATATTCCACCATGTAAACAAGAAGGTTGGAACTTGCTGCTATGGAAATATTTACAATATCCAACTACTATCTAACCTATAATGAAACTCAAATACATCTTATGAATCATGTTAAACTTCATTATTTCTATATCTAACCTAGAATGACTCATTTAAGATGCATTATCTCAATTATTTATGTCTCTGTCACGTTTGGTTTCTCTATGTAGATCCTCATTCCACATTTATCATTTGTGATTCTTAGGGGGATTTGGAAACAAGGCTTTCTCTTGTGACATGGTACGTTGTCTTCTTCGATTCAACAATTCTTTGAAGTCCTTTTCTCTACAAAGGGTGTTTTCATGGCCATCTTACACTTGTTGGAAAGGTTGAGCCGTTGGGTGTTGTAACCCAAGTGTATTTGATAATTCCCTACAATTGACCTTGTTGTAAAAATCTATCATACACTTCTCCACGAAATATAGTGTCCCGTTGTTGTTTGTTGTTGCGAGGTAATTCTCAAATACCTCACAAGCTCTCCTTCTACACGCTTCTAATTCATCTCCCATCTCATCAAGCATGATCTATTAATACAAGACAAACTTCATGTTACAAATGCCCTCACAAGTAAAATAGAAAATGATTACAAGTGGAATGATGACTTGCATTATCATCTATATGTACATCCAACAAGTCTCCAATATCCATTCGAGCTTTGCTTTCATTTGTATTTTCTGGTCCATTTTCCATGTCCTACATTATTAAAATAAAGGATGTCATATTCCAGTAACAATAATCAAAGTATAAATGAAAATTCTTATGACTAGGTTTCTGCCTTACATTATTAGCATCTGGTGAGCCTCCACTGTCCATACCATCATCATATTCATTTTCATTTGTCTAACCACTATGCAAAGCCTATGTATTGAAAACAAATCAACCATTTGAGATTTGGAATAAAAAAAAACATGAAGAAAATTGAAGTCTGAAAAAACTATACATTCACATCTAAATTGATGTTGTCGATGGAGCAACTAACACCATCTCTTGTTTCGTGAATGCCATTAACTCCTTGTCTTTCTCACATCATCCCTGTAGTCATTATTTTACCCTCAATACTTCTTTCTAACCCCAAACACACTGACCTATCATCCAGCATACACTAGATTCTCACCTGAGGCACGCGTAGGTGTCAAGCCCCTCCTTTATGTGAGCTTCGCGAGAGAGTTCCACCATTCATGGAGGATTATATGCATAAACAAAAGTACAAGCATCTACTCAAAAAGGAGGAAGATATAACTAATAGATCTACACATCAATGCATCACAAAAGATAAATAATCATTGTAAGAAGTACAAGAAACTAGATTTGAGTCATGATAAGCCAAATAACATAAGGGTTTACACCCATAAGCAAGTTGTACAGAATAGATCTATGTATATCGATTTAACAAAATTCTAGTAGCCATATTATATCCAAAAGGGTCATCTCAGACCATATACATTAAATGACAAAGATTCGACTCCTGCAAACCTATCTGATCAAAGATCTTGACTATAATTTTGCCCATTATATCCCTTGTTATGGATCCTAGTACCCATACATATGCTTAATGGTATCCCTTACTACCCTCTAGCACTAAGTACTCCAAACCCTAACATTTCCTAACATTTCTGTAGCACTTCATTACTCTTTTTCTCTTTCTTTACTCCCCTTTGCACTCTGCACCCATATATCTCTCTCCATGTGTGTCTGCACTCTATATTTGTTCTTATCCCAATCACCTCTTTAAATAGGATCATCAACTACCGCTATGACTTCTCTCTTGGGTAGATCACGTGTCAAGTGTCAATGTGGTCCTCCATTAGAAAATGTTTATCCTCTTTGTAAACTTTCCACTAACTGTAATGATGTCTCTAGGAATATTCCCTGCATGGAATATCCTTTTCTTAACCTCTAAGGTTCCAGGCTTGCACCTTATCCACTTATCACGCCTAGTTGGGTCCTCACATTTTTCCTCAAGTGACTCCATGATGCCAAATATGGTTAAGTCCTTTAAACCCTTGCTCTGCCTCCCGCACGTGCCCTGGTTTCACCTACACCCTTCTTAAACCCCTTTTTCCTGTGCACTTTTCCCTGAGCCCCCTTCTATCCACTTATCTTGTGTGTGCGCACCTCTTGGTACTTAGCCAATATTTTAGGGTCCGACATCACCCCACACTTTACGTGTTCTCTATCCTCAAAAACATTTTGCTTCCTCAAAGAATAAAGAATAGAGGTATAGAAACAATTAAAGAATGGAAGGATGGAAGAATAGAAGAATATGCTACTAATGCATGAGGAGTGGGAACTCCTTCTTCAAAAATGCCTCAATCTTCTCCCATGCGTCTACTTCTCCCTATACCTACTGAAGTAGGTCACCCACCAATGTGCTTAATTCATCAAAACTAAGTTCCTCGCTCTTAGCTGTCAGCATATCTACAATGCTTTCCAGCTGCTTGTTAAGATCACCTAGGGTATCCATACTTTGAGTGACTTGCGGGTATAGTTCCTTTAGCTTATTCTTAATTGAACCCCGTAATGTCTCAATTACTTCCAACTTCTTCTCAACTTCGGCTAGGATCTTGTCACACTCCGCCCTATTGCCTTTGTGCTTTTCCTAAAATTCTTTCAGATCCACCTCATGTGTAGCAACCAATATGCTTGTTACCCTATCTCTGTTGGCACAGTTGTCGTATCCGGCTTCAGCCATATGTGTGATGGTATTTACTATGGCAAGGATCTTGGAGTATCGAGTGACTATCTCCCCAAATATTTAGCTTTTCCTCCTCCTTCTGGCATGCCATCACCTCCTCTATTGACTCTAATGTGAGTGGTTGTTGTTCCATGGTGAGGATGTGGGTCAATTCTTCCAAGCATTGCATAGTTGACTCGTATTTCTACTCAGGCGGGGCCAGGTCCGGGTGCTTCAAGATAATGGCCTCTAAAATGGCCTCTATCTTCTTATGGATTTTATGCACCTTTACCTTTTCATCCCTCAGTTCGCGTCAACTCCGCATTGATCAATTCCTTCTATTTTATCTCTTTCTCTCACTCGATGATCTCCTCATTCTTTTTCTCGAGCTCTTCCTCCAAGACCCTTATCCTGTCATTTCTACTTAAGAGTTTTGCCTCTACCTCCATCGATGCTTTGTTGAGTGTGTTACAAAATTGCTCATCAAATAGTTGTTGGGCATTTACCAAAGGGTTTACTCCCTTAGAATATGGTATCTTCATCAATGCATCTCGATTTACCTCGAACTCGGGTTCATTAACGTGGGACTCAAAAGCCCAAGATAGCATTTTCCTTGTGCACGGTTACACACCTTCTTCATCAAAATAATACAAAGAAAGGAGTTGGTTTGTGGGCACGGTACTTTAGAAGCATGTGCACAATACCTTGTTTAGATCATTAATGTAAGTCATTTCTTGTTCCTACATCGTTATTATGCCCTTTCCACTTATGGGTGCTACCTTTGAGAAGCTTATTGCTAAGTTAGGGTCTCCTCCCATGCTTCCATACTCCTTTCCCACACTCGCGCTTTGCTTAGTTTCCTTCAGCACTTCTTTGGTGCTTTGCTTGACTTCATTTTCCACCAACTGTTGGATAATTCATGCTACTTCTCTCTCTATGGTATTATCCATCTGCTCTTTGGTCGAGGTCACGGTCTTCTAATCCTTCATGTTTACTTCCTTACTCCCACCCTTGTCATGAGTGCCTCCCTCGTTCTCATCCTTCTCTTCATTTCCTTCTTCCTCTAACTCGTGTACATTGTACACAAGATGATTCTGAGCCTTGTCACACTCTTCATCATCTTCATCACCCTTATCAACCTCCATGCTTTATGTTTTGCTTGAATCTGACCCTTTTGTCACCCTTTACTTCTTCCTTACTAGTGATTCCAGTTCAGGGGACTTCTCTTTTTCTTCTTTCTTCGGTGACTCTCCCCTTACTGAAAACTCTTTCTTCTATGGTGACTCTTCCTTCTGTAGCGACTCTTTTCTCATGGGAGACCTCTTTCGACAGACGTAAGTACTTATGCCCGCACCTAATTCATGTGCCCCTACAGTCAGCACTATCTACGCGCTCGGCGCATTTTCCTCAAGAGTCTCCTCTCTATCTCTTTTTCTTAGCATAGTCTTTTTCCATGTGGTGGGGTCCTCGAGAATGGAGACATCATCTTCAACATAAGTGCCCTTTTCATATTTAGGCCTTATGTGTAAATGCACCCTTGTTTTTGTCCTCCTTACAACATGTAATGTTACTAGTTTTAACATGTGTACATCATGGGAGACATACTTCTCCACATAGGCGCGCTTCTTGGGGTATATTATTTTCTTATGCAGTGCACGGTAGTCTTGATCTAATACACTTAGATCAAATATGAGTTTCTTCACCTCTTTGAAATGATTGACCCCGACCTGGAAGTACTGCGGTGTGAAGGAGAAAGGTAATTTACATCAAGGAATCTTGGTGTCATCTACCAAAGTAAATTTAATGATGCAAAAATGTTGGTACATGGCAAACTCAGCCTCTCCTTGCACTAGTGAAGGAAAATGTTCAGGTATTCTCCATTCAGCCCCGAATGCATCGTGCATCCACTTATACCACTTTTCCAGGTGCACCTTATGAGCGGTCGTCATGGTGTTACAAGTATATTGTTCAAACCTCTTGGCAGGTGTGGGGTCCTCATCTGGGTATTCCCAAACAAACTTATCTGGCCCATCAGGAACTCCAATCTCTGAAAAAGACAATGGTGAGGAGTACATTACCAAACATGATCTTCTCTCCATCGTGCATGACATCTATGATATCCTCTCCAATAAAAGTTGAGACATTATAGATGGTTCCCTCTAAGATCTTGTGGCATACATTCAACCAGGCCTTATTGATATGTGTCTATCTCTCTTGCCCATTCAACTTTATAACCAAGCACATGGTCATCCTCATCGTCGGGTCAATAATTATAAAGATGTCAAAGTAACGCGAACCCTTCTTCTAGTCATAAGCCTCAACGGTCATCTTAATGGATTCCTTATCTTCCAAGTCATCATCTAATGAATCTCCTTCATAGATAAGGCAGGTGAACTTAGAAATTAGCTAGGGGGTTATGCACATCCTTCGACTTGCAAAATAGAAGTGGTCTTCATGCACGCACGACATCAACCATTGGTATAGTCACTCATGCTTTCTGAAATAGGGAAACTCATAGACTTGCAACAACCTAGCCTTCTCCATTTTCACCTTTACTTCGTCGTCATAGATGGGCATTCCATATGGTGTCCTCTTCTATGTATGGAAAACCATTTCTAGTGTCATTTCATTTTATGTGGTGCTTGTTCGATGGTTGTAATCACTGACGACCATCTTATTGATGCGAGACACCCATTCTTTACTAAGTAATACATCGTCCGGGTACTTCATTTTCGCATATCATTCTTCATTGAAATTGGAAGAGACGGTTTGTTATCCCTTGCCCTTACCCTTCTTTGGTGAAACATTTGCTGCTTTCCTTGGTGCCATTCCTTCGTCAGGTCCTTAAAACTTCTTCCTCTCTCCTGAACCTGGCTCTGCTCAACTTTACGGCTCTACTCCTTTGCAAAAATTTCTTCAAACCCCGTGCCCTAACTATGCAACCCTAACCTGGAAAACCCTTTTTCCATAAGACGGTATGACACCAGTGGGATTCTTCCACACAACCTTATTTGCTTACACCCATGTACTCCAATCAACTCTGGTTCACTTGATCAAACTAGCTATACACGTAAATCTTCACAACTCTTCTCAAACTTTCTTCGTAAGGATGCCCTAGTTCACGAGAGCTCTTTGATAACTTAAAATGCAAGGTAGAAAATAACGCACCCCCGATCTTCTATTTTTAACTTTTTCTTTTCTCCATAATAAATGTCACGTCACCTACCAACGTACTTTTCATAATAAAGGTGACTTTTTTCCAACCAATCCATAGGGATCCAAAATGAATCTACTTCATTTAAATAGTCAACACAAAGAAGGGGAAATGAAAAATGGAGGTTCTGTATTTTTAGTAACACGACTGTTGCTCTGTGCAAAGCGGTGGTTACAGAACCACCGCCCAACCAGGGCGGCGGTCCTGGGATTGCCGGCTGCATAGGGTGGCGGTCCTAGCTCTTTTGGATAGAAAATGAAAATACGAAACGAACAACCTAGAATTTGGAAGGTTGTTCGTGGCTCTTCTCCTCCATGACTTTTCCCATCCTCCGGTACACAGGAGGACATGGGAGAGGCTATAAATACATGTTTGTAGAAGAGAATAGGATCATCGAAGCATGAAAACAAGTGAGCAAGAAGTTCTTGGTGTTGGAATTGTGTTTTGTAGAAGAAAGGAGTGTTGAGACAGAGAAAGCAAGTATTTGGGAGGAAGTGTGAGATATTATCTACTTCTCTTTCATACTTATTGTAACTTCTGTACTTGTTTATTTTGAATTGGCCAATAAAAGTGGGAAGAAAGAACAATTTCCCTTCCTGACAGGTTTTTCCTCCTCTAGAGGTTTGCAAGATAAAATTTGTTGGTGTTTATGAGCTTAAATTCTTTCCTTTCCTGCAATTGTGGATTCTAAGCATAAACATAATTCATTCACTAGCTATCTCTGTCATTTTCTTATAGAAAGTAGAACATCAACGTTTATTTGTGTTTCTGTGGATAATTCCAAAGTTGAAGAGTTTACAGATCATTTTGGTATCAGAGCTAACAATTATCCAAGACTGTGGTATTCGTTCTTGAATTTGTATGACAGTGATGAGATCTAAAGGCGAAGAGGCTTTACCTTGCAATCCACAAATTTCTACAAAGAAGTGGAAACAGAGAATTTGGGGACAAATGGAGGAAGAGAACTTGGTTTGTAGAATCGAGATGCTAGAGACCATGATGGATAGGATGTTTAGAAGGAAAGAAGAGCTTGTTGATTTACAGAAGATAGCTTCTGTCAAACAAGACTCCATGGACTCATTGGTTCAGGGCTTAGCTGAAAAGTTTGGCATAGGAAGGAGCCACCATGAGGAAAGTTATGGGGAAGAGTGTGAAGAAGAGACTTCTAACACAAGAGAAAAGGTAAAATCTGATCATACTCCTTTTAAAGTTGACAGAAAATTTGATATTAAAAGCTTTGAAGGACAAGTAGATGCGGAGTTGCTTGATAAATGGTTAAAATAGTTAGAAGTCTACTTTAGCATCCATAATGTCACTGAGGCACAGAGGATCACCTTTACACGTCTCAAAATGGAGGGACACACTCTGGTTTGATGGGAAACCCATCTAACCACTTGTGAAAGAAGAAGTGTCCTATTGTGAAATCTTGGCAAGAATTTAAAGAATTACTTAGAGTTAACTTCTATCCTATTAGCCACAAGATTGACCAAATGATTAAATGGCAGTATTTTAGACAAGGTAGTGGTCAAAGTGTGTAGGACTATACTACGTAGTTTCAGAGGTAGGCCATGTTGCTAAACATGGATTTGGAGGATGAGGATATTTTGACTAAGTACTTGGGAGGACTTCACACTCACCTTCAAAGAAAATTCATCTCCACCAAGCCCAAAGATCTCAACAAGGCGTGTGTACAAGCATACTACATAGATGATGAAAATAATAAAGGAGAAGCAGAGTCGAGGGAAAAGAAGTCGAAAAATTAGCAAAAAAAAGAGTATGGGCAAACAACTAGGGTAAGTGGAAAGGGAAAGGTAAACACGCTGCCACTACTTTAAATACTTGTAAAGATCCCAAGAATTTTTGCAAGAACTATGATATTAATGGTCATACTGACACTACATGTTGGAAGTTGCATTCGGAGTTGCATCTGAAGAACCAAACCAAGGACTCGAATAAGTCCATGGTAGATGTAAAAATAGAAGGGGAGGTGGAAATCGAAGATGACTCTGATGTAGATGAAAGGCTTGGATGCATAGCCACCAACATGGACATCCAGAAAGAGGAGATGAGTAGACTATTCTAGATCAAAATCCAAATCAAGAGAACTAAGGTAAATGCTTTGGTGGATACCGGTTCTCAGTCTAACTTGATTTTTGAAGTAGTTGTAAAGAAGCTTGGTCTTGAGACTTATGAGCATCCACACCCTTATCCTTTGGGTTGGGTGAAGAAGGGTGCTAAAATTCAGGTAACAAGAAGATGTAAGGTCAAGTTTGGGATAAATTCCCAGTATATTAATGTTTTAGAAGCCGACGTTATTCCACTTGGTGCTTTTGATGTTGTATTCGAGAGTCCTTACTTGTATATCAGGGATGTTATATTTATGAGAAGGGAAAACCGGTACAGATGGGTCAAGGAAGGGATCAGCTACAACATCTAGGCACACCAGCGTAAGACACGAGTTACTATGGTGAGTTATAACCAAGCAAAATGACTTATTCAGGTAAATCATAATCATTTTTGTTTACTTTTGTTAAAGGATAAATAAGATGGGGTAGAATTTTTAGAGATTTATAACAAGGGAAATCATGATTTGGATAGTATTATTCAGTCTTTTCAGGAAGTATTTCAAACTCCCAGTGGGTTACCACCAAAACGAGAAGTAGAGCATGAGATTCAGCTATTTCCAGAGTCCCCTCTACCAAACATCGGGTTGTATAGACAATCCTTGCTTGAGAGTACTGAAGTAAAGAAACAACTCCAGGAACTACTAAACCAAGGAGTGATACATCCGAACACCTCACCATGTGGTTCACCTATTGTGATGTTTCCAAAGAAGGATGGTTCTTGGAGAATGTACATTGATTACCGGACTTTGAACAAAATCACCATAAAGAATAGATATCCACTTCCCCACATAGATGATCTCTTGGACCAGCTTCAGCATGCCAAATTCTTCATGAAGTTGGATCTCAAGTATGGTTATCACCAAGTTAGAATGAAGGAGGAGGATATATGGAAGACTGCCTTCAAAACAAAATAGGGTTTGTATGAATGGTTAGTACTTCCTTTTGGGTTATGCAATGCACTCGCTACATTTATGAGATTGATGAATGATGTATTGCGGGATTTCATAGATTCATGTGTCATTGTATATCTAGATGATATTCTAATTTTTAGTGCCACATGGGAAGAACATCTAACTCATTTACAACAAGTCTTGCAAGTTATCAGGGAGAAAAAACTACTTTGTAATATGAAGAAATGTGAGTTTGCCAAACAATCACTTGTCTATCTTGGGCACATGATTGGAGGAGGAGAGCTACGAGTGGATCCAAAGAAATTGGAAGCCATCACTAACGGGCCAACACCAATAGGAGCCACAGAGACTAGGAGTTTTGTGGGAGCAATACAGTACATGTGGAAGTTCATTTCGGGCTTCTCTATGATTGCAACACCTCTACACATAGTTGTCGCAGAGAGTAAGGGTTTTGATTGGGGCAAGGAACAAGACAAGTCCTTTGAGTTATTGAAATACAAGATTAGTCATGTTCCAGTACTTTCTCTTCCTAATTTTTAACAACCTTTTGAAGTAGAGACAGATGTCAGTGATTATGCCATGTGTGCAGTGTTTCTTCAAGGAGGTAAACCCATATGTTATCATTCCAAAACTTTCACTTCAACAATTAAAGGTTATTCAGTATATGTTAAGGAAATGTATGCACTATTTCAGGAATTTAAAAAATGGAAGCATTATTTGTTGGGTAAAGAAACTATTGTGCACAATGACCACAAACCTCTCTAGTATTTACAAGCACATTCTAAATTACAGTAGGCAAGGCATTACAAATGGATGGGGTTCCTTTAGCAGTTCCATCTAGTGATTAAATACAAAAAGGGTAGTACAAACTTGGTGGCAGACATGTTGTCTAGGCCACCCACACAAGATAAGTTTTCCTATTTGGCCACTATCTCTCAGATCGAGCCCTTCAAAAAGGAAGCTTACGGAGAGGCATATGCCCTGGACAAAGACTTTGGGGTGACATTTCAGTAGTTGCAGTCCCAAGGGGATGAAAGGACAGGGATTGAAGATTGTTATCTCAAAGACGAGCTGCTCTACCAATGGGGGAAACTTTGCGTGCCAAAAGAAGAGAGAATTCTATTGATGAGGGAAGCACATACCTCGAAAGTAGTGGGACATTTTGGTGTTGGTAAGACCCTAGCCCACTTGCAAAGGTACATGTATTGGCCCAATATGCAAGAAGAAGTATCAAAATTTATACGGGGATGTAAACTTTGCTGTACTAACAAGTCTAATACTAGGAAGGAGGGTTTTTATA
Source organism: Taxus chinensis (assembly GCA_019776745.2). Lineage (NCBI taxonomy): Eukaryota > Viridiplantae > Streptophyta > Pinopsida > Cupressales > Taxaceae > Taxus > Taxus chinensis. Next base: position 236,965,047 of record CM034149.1, on the reverse strand, counting down.
TGCCGTTGTCAGTACCTACTCGTTCATGGGATGACATTTCTATGGATTTGGTAGAAGGATTACCTATGTATAAACATGGTCATGACTATCTATATGTTGTTGTTGATAGATTCAGTAAGATGTGTGTTCTTATGGCATGTAAAAAGACAGTAAAATCACATAAGGCAACAGATCTTTTCTTTGCTAATGTATGGGTGCATTTTGGTTTGCCAAAGTCCATTATTTCTGACAGGGATTCCAGGTTCTTGGGGAATTTTTGGAATACTTTGTGGGAAAATATGGATACCAGGTTACAGAGGAGTACAACTTTCCATCCACAGATAGATGGACAGACAGGTAGTAAACAAGACTTTGGTACAATTGATCAGAGGGTATACTAGCAAATATCCAAGGACTTGGGATGAGTCCTTAACCTACATTCAACATTCCTATCACCGGGCAGTACACACATCCACTATGAAGTCACCATTTAAAGCATGCTTGGGATATCTACCTACAAATCTGCTGGACATAGCAGTTGGACAGCAGGATGAGGAGGAGACACGAGACACAGAGGTGACTAGAGCAAACAAATTCATTGAGAGGATCCAACAAATCCCACTTAAAGTCAAAGAACAACTAGAGAAATCTCAAGCCAAGTACAAAGCTAGGCATGATCGGCATAGGAGAGAACATAAGTTACATGTTAGAGATAGAGTTTGGCTTTACTTGAGCAAGGAGAGATTACAAGGTCAAGCACGGAAACTCAAGCCACTACGATATGGGCCCTTCTCCATATTGGAGCAGGTTGGAGAAAATGCTTTTCAACTTGACTTACAACCATTTATGAGGATGTACTCTGTGGTAAATTATGAGAACTTGCACCTATATGATCCATCCATGCTAGATGAAGATGAAGGACTATAGTTGCTACCTTCTATTGAGGATTGCATCTTAGACTCGCAAGGTGAATTGGAGGAGGATGTAGTACTGTAGCAAAAGGTCAGAGAGACTAGGAGAGGCCCACAGGAGTCTTGGTAAATTGGACTAAAAGGGAAGACACCAAGGCAGGCCCGGTGGTACTCCAAGGAGCAAGTGAGGGAATTATTTCCTCATCTACTCCCCCACTAAGCTTTTGTTGGACAAAAATACTCCTAAGTAGGGGAGTTGTGATCCATAAGGATCCAAAATGAATCTACTTCATCAAAACAGCCAGCACAAAGAAAGGGAAATGAAACGCAGAGGTTCTATCTTTATAGTAACAGGACCACCGTTCTATTCAGAGCAGCGGTTACAAAACCACTGCCCAGCCAAGGTGGTGGTCCTGGGACTGCCATTCTGCATAGGGTGGCGGTCCTAGCTCTTTCGGATAAAAAATGAAAATACGAAACAAACAACCTAGAATTTGGAAGGTTGTTCGTGGCTCTTCTCCTCCATGACTTTTCCCATCCTCTAGTGCATGGGAGGACATGGGAGAGGCTATAAATACATGTTTGTAGAAGAGAATAGGATCATCGAAGCATGAAAGCAAGTGAGCAAGAATTTCTTAGTGTTGGAATTGTGTTTTGTAGAAGAAAGGAGTGTTGGGATAGAGGAAGCAAGTATTTGGGAGGAAGTGTGAGATATTATCTACTTCTCTTTCATACTTATTGTAACTTATGTACTTTTTTATTTTGAATTGGCCAATAAAAGAGGGAAGAAAGAGCAATTGCCCTTCCCGATTGGTTTTTCCTCCTCTGGAGGTTTCCAAAATAAAATTTGTTGGTGTTTATGAGCTCAAATTCTATCCTTTCCTGCAATTGTGGATTCTAAGCATAAGCATAATTCATTCACTAGCTATCTCTGTCATTTTCTAATAGAAAGTAGAACAGTAGCATTTATTTGTGTTTTTATGGATAATTCCAAAGTTGAAGAGTTTACAGATCACCAACGCCAACCTTCAACACTTTTCCTCCACGCTCAATCCTATGTGAACACATCTGCAACCTTCTGGCGTGCAATTACCTCAACCATACAATTCTTCGCGCTTTCTCTCGTGTCAAAGTTAATTCTTTGTCTATGCCTTAGACCAAGTTCTTTCCGTTACCTACTTCATGGTTCTCCTGCACTTTTTACCCTTGCACGTGGTTTCTCAAATCCTTTTGACACCATCCTTCCCTTATGTTCACATTTTCCATGCTCGATCTTGCAATCCACATGTTTTTTTTATTTTTAAACCCAGACCATCCACAACCATAGCTTCCAGCACTTATCACATCACTCTATCCCACATAAAAATGGGTACGCAGTCATCCGCACATAAAAAAAACTTTTGAAAATAATGAGTGGCTACCAGCGCACAAATGTGCACAAAACAAAGCAAGAAGAAAGGGAAACACAAAGAAAAGAAAACTGCATCTAAGCAAAACCTAGGCTAATTGGCAATACTGCCTTATTTACAAACAGAAAGAAAACTTATTTATAATAGGGATTTAGCCTACTCCCATTGAAATGGCCTGGCAACCATGTTCCATCTAGCGCTTGTAATTGGCAAGCACCTAAATCAAGTATATAGGATATAATGTACGTTTCTATCTAATGGACTTTGAATTTCCCAGGATAGCGCATAAACTTGGAATCATACAATAGAACCATCTGTCCAACCTCAAACTGCTTGTTCTTGATGTGTCTATCACGTCATTCCTTCTACCTAGATTTTTCTGTTTGTTAACTCCAGCTAGCAATAACATACCTCTCATCTAACTGTATCAACTTATCAATCCTCTCCTCAAGCGTTAGTTCATCATCTAACACTCCTACGTGCATTATACGCAGTGAAGGTAACATGAATTCAATAAGTAACACAAATTCTATGCCAAACACCAATTGAAAATATGTGGCCTTGTTTAGTCTCTTACAAGTAATCCGAATAGACCATAACACATCAAAAACTTTATCATCCCAATCCTTTCTTCCCACATCACAAATATTGGTTAATGTGTGGTTGAAATTTTTGTTAAACACCTCAGTAGTCCCATTAGTTTGTGGGTGATAAGGGGCAGTCTTGTGATGGGCTACCATGAATTCTGTTAATAAGATTCTAACTGTCTCATTTAAGAAATTGGTACCCCTATCACTTGTTAAGCTCAGTGGGCATCCATATCCGTTGATTATATTTTCCCACAAGAACCTAGTTGTTGTTGTCGATGTGCAATCCCTTGTAGGCACCACTTCTGCCAACCTTGTAAGGTATTATGTGCATGTAATGATATAGTGCAAACCTATCCTTCGCGTGGCTAGAGAAATATGGACTACAAAATCAATTTCCCATTTCTGAATGGCTCTACACTGGCAATTGGTCTTAATGGCATTTCATCTTTTTTCCCTTGTTTACCAAAGTGCTGGCAGTGGTCACAAGCCTTGCAATACTTGATAAAATCTTTGTAAACCGTTTCCCACCAAACGCCTGCTAGAAGGATCTTGCACACGGTTACATTCCTGTGCATATTGTCCTCCTACAACTCCACCATGTGCTTCCTTCATGATTGTAGTGTGCTCACCCTCTAACACGCACCGACACAAAACCTCATCGTGGTCTAGCTTGTATAAGTCTCCACTAATTAACATGTAGGGCATGATGTGTATGGCTAACTGTTTCCTTTCCAAAGTCTTCATTCCCTCTAGTGCCACACCCATTTTGAGAAACACAACAATATCTTCCAAGTCAGAGGGCGCATGCCACAATCTAAACAATTGTGCATCTAATATTGATATCCTTAATGCTCTACACGTCCTCCCCTGATTCAATCCTTGATAGATGGTCAGGACTGAAATTACTCTTACCTGGTTTTACAACAATCGTAAACTCAAACTCTTGAAATAATAGGACCCACCTGCATATGTACATGTGTAGAACTGACTTATTTACCAAGTAATTCAATGTCATGTGGTCTGTGTAGAATATAAAGGGTGTTGCCAATAGATATTTCCTAAATTTGTGTAGCACGTAGACCATTAACAATGCCTTGCGCTCAGTAGTAGTATAGTTTTTTTTCTACTGGGGTTAGCTTCCTACTAGCAAAACACAAGGGGTGGTCAACAATTCCCTCTCCAGGTTGTGCTAAGATTACTCCAATCGCCATCCCTGAAGCATCAACATGTACATGGAATTTCTTATCCCAAGAAGGAAATCGTAATATGGGCACAGTGATAAGCCTATTCTTCAATGTCTCAAACACCATCTGTTGTGCCTCTCCCTAATGAAATGTACTTTTGTGCTTCAACAACTTTTCCAACTAGCACGGTGATCTTGGCATACCCCTTAATAAATTTCCGGTAATACCCCATATGCCCAAGGAATCCACACACCAGTGCTCTAGATGGTAGGATCCCCCAATCCCACAATAATGACAACTTTGGCAGGATCCACCAGCAAGCCTTCCTTACATATGATATGTCCCAACAGGGTGCCAAATGGAGTACGAAAACACATTTCTTAATGTTGAGGGATATACTCAACTGCTGAAATACTTCTCAAACATCAGCCTTAGATTGTCACAATGGTCCCTCACTAATCCATATATTGTCTAGTCATCCAGGTAGACTTGTAGAAACTTGTGGATGAAGTCCTGAAATACCTGAACCACAATGCATGAAAACACAACAGGCACATTCTTCAGTCCAAAAGGCATGACCGTGTAGGAAAAAATTCCCCATTCAGTGGAAAAAGTTGTCTTTTCTTGGTCCTCCTTTGCAATTCTAACCTGATGATATCCTAAGAATCCATCTGTAAAGAATAGATCTCGTGCCCAACTACTCCTTCCAGGATCTCCTCAGTGAAGGGGGTTGGAAAAGGGTCAATGACACATACCGCATTCAAATCTCTGTAATCAATGCAAATCCTTATCCTTCCATCCTTCTTAATGTTGATGACCATTGGACTTATCCATTTTGATTCTTCAACAGCCTCAACGATGCCTAATGCAATGATCTTGTTAATCTCCTCCTTGTCTTTGAAGCATAGATTCAGATTCATTTGATAAGGTCTCTTCCAAATTGGGCATGCACCTTCCTTTAACTTGATCTTCATTTCTCCCAAGGAGTGGTGAACTCCTTTAAGCTCATGGTACCCACGTGGAAACAAATCCTGAAATTTGCACAACAGATCGATGATCTTTGAAACCTCCTTTTCTGTCCAGTAATCTCCAATAGTAGCCTCCTTAGGTTCTGCCTCCGAACCAATGTTAACCTTATTAGTTTTTAGGGGTTCATGGTAGGCACGCACTTGCTCATCAACACTATCCATAACCTCGCGCATGCCTATAGTATGGTTAACATCCAAATTTTCCACCTCTTCACCATCTATTACGTAGACCAACTTTCCTTTCTCTTTTTCCATGCATGCGTGCTCAAGTTGTATCTCCTCTGATTTTTCCTCATCAAAGAGAGATTTTAAGCTAGGTTCACCTAATAATTCCAGTATTCTATCCTCCATCATGGCACTATCTCCCATAGTTAGGTGTTTAACAACCTGCAATGCCTCATTCACCAATGGTTTAGTACTCTGATACTTGAAAGCTTGAAGGAGATCAGTCGTCAACTCTTGCCAGTTTCCTGTCTGATGGTGCAGCTCTGAGTGAATGTACCATGTGCACGCAACCTTGTAAGGTGGAGTAAAGCTTATGCACCCATAAAGATGGAGGCAATGCTTCCACGCCCCCCATCTAGGCCTTCTCACATGCCTGGATGTGAAACGAGGCAGGTTCCTTCCCGTGATAATCTTGCATAACAGTAGGTGCATTGCTTTGGACAAACCTAACAGAGAACGTGATTCTCACCTCACACCACTCTAGAAGGTTATCATGAATGGGTCACCCACCAATGTGTTGCAGTCCCAAGAAAAGTATAGCTAAGTATCCTTCTCATTTCGATCTCACATCTCCACAGGGTCTCCATTTCTCTCAGGAAAACATCAGGGTTGACTCCCCTAGTATAACTTGGCAACTTCTTTCCTCCCAGGTGCCTGACCAAGCGTGCTTTGTTACTCTCATCAAAGAGCCTCTTAACTTCCTTCCAACTAACTCATATGTCCCGTGCACCCAATTGTCACATGCCACACTAGTTGTATCACTTATAGATTGAGTGTCTTCCCATTGAATAATGCCTTCTTTTGTTGGTTGCACAACCTCAGGGTCCCTGATAGTGTGTACATAGATTATGTCTAGGTCTTCTTCTCCTAAGGGCTTGGTATAGGGCACTAACTTCCCATCCATCAAAGGAATGATAACACATTCCTCCTTTGTTCTCAAAACCTATATACCCCTTATTGAAATTTAAGTCAACATTGTTCTTATAGCACCAGGGGTGCCCAAGTAACACTGGAAATTTTTCTACCTCAGCAAGCGCTAAGACTTCAAAGTCTCCAATGAATTTCACCCCTTGGATAGTGATAAAAACATCCTTTAAAACACCAATGGGCATTGTCTTTGTCTTATTAGCCATATACAACACATTTGAGGATGACTGTAATGGTAGCCTTCCTATTTGATTCCATGCGTCTAGGGTGAGAACATTAACTTCTGTGACACATGTTAATCGGAATATTACTTAGGAGCCATCCATCAACAACTGCATTCAAGGTAATCTCCTTATCATAGTCAAGGTTGTGAGGAGGAAGGTTAGCATGCAAAACCTTGCCTCTTGTGACTCTCCTCCAGTGCTTGGTACTTTATCTCTCAACCATTCTCCCAATAGAGGAATGATATTCTCTTAGCACAACATCTTACACACCTCTCTGACATCATTTATATCTGACTGAGGGACCTCAACTTTTCTTCTACTCCAACCTCCTGGATTTATCTTTTAGACACTGAATTTCCCCTTGAAGACTTTTGATTACGTCCATGGTCTCTTGATAGACTTCCTTCTGATGTGTAGGGTCTGGATACTTCCCATATACCACCTCTTCTCTTGTAATCAGTGGCCTTTGCTTTGGTATCTCCTTAACGCGCACAACCTTAGCTCATGTCATCACCAGTACAGGTTCTAACTCTGACTCACGCATTATTCTAGGCATCCACTATTGATCAACATGTTTTACGCTCACCATCCCAATGCCCTTATCCTTCCACTGCTTCTAGCTCATGTGTTCAAATAATTTCAGGCACTCCTCATACTTGTGCTTCTTTCCACACCAAGAACATTGTAACAGATCATGGCATTCACACTTATAGTGTTTTGTAGACCCATAGTTGTAACAAGTTCCACATGGGAACTCACTTCTTCTACCTCCGCAGTTGCCATGACCTCTAAATCCTCCACAAATCCTCTTCCTGACTTCCTCCATCTACATGCCCTTCATAATGATGGCCCTCATCCTTGGAATTGCTTGCAATACTAGTTTGGCACACACCAATATCAATGGCATCATGTATTTGGTCAATCAATCTACAATCCTTGGTGTCATGAGTAGTAGAGGTGAAAATTTTGCAATAGCAAGACACATTCTTATGGATCATGCACTGCAGTAGTGGACACCTACTTGCATCATGATCTCCATGGAAAATCTCACAGTCTACCATCATCACATGTACCGATCTCTGAGGACAACTATCCTTCGTATTCCCTTCTACCTCACAATCCATACACCATAACCCACTGCAAGTCTCATGAGCTGAGTTCGTAGATAATTTCTCTAGCTACTTTCCATTGTAGAAATTTGGGCTTCTAGGAATGGACTAACTCTTGTATCAATGCTTCCTACTTCCTCAGTGCAAAGGTAGCCTCCAAGGCCTCATGCGGATATGTGAAAGTCTTCTATGAAAGTTCCTTCCTAAATGGTGCGATCGGTCCTCTGAAAAACCACTGAGCATGTTACGAAGGATGAATGTCATAAGATAACTTGGATAGGAGAGTCTTGAAACACATGTCATACTCTCGCACACTCTCTGTCATTCCTTATTGAATCTCCTTCAACACGCTGATGCTTTTCTATTCAAACTTAGGTATGTGGAACTCCACTAAAAAGGCATTACACAGAGCAATGTAATCCACCACTGTCTAGTGTGGGTCATACTTCTTGTACCAGCTATGTGCACGTCCTTGCAATGTGGTTACAAACTGAATTTATTTCCACTCTAGGGCAGTGATTCCCTTCATGTGCCATAGTAACTCACACTTGTGTACATGTTCCACGGCATCCTCAATGCCCTTGTAATTAGGTAAGTGGAGTGACATCTCATAAAACACCTGTTGATGGTGTTGTGGACCTTGTCTTCTAGATCCAAGACCTTGATTCCCTCTGATGTTACCTCCACCACCAGACCCACTAGATCCACTAGTGCCAACTCCTCCAGATCCACCAGATCCTCCTCCTGTCATAGGTAAAGGGCCTAACGTAGTTGCACCCTATGAACCCACCATCACGCTAAACTACGCATCTGATAGTCTGTGATACCTAACCACTCCCAGATGTATTTCCCATGCCCCTCCCAGACGTGATACTCAAACCTTGTGATCCCACACCTTGCCCAAATGTTGTGCCAAAAAAAATACCCCCAAACACAAGAAATGACTATGTAGCCATAGATGTACCAAATGAAAAATTATACCTCCTAGGTGTCACTCGACTATGAATACTGATACCAACTGGATTATTAAACTTATCTCAAGAACTATAAAACTAAGTTCAAGGGTCTGGTCACCATGTGGGTTAAGATATGCACCTACAACTCTTCTCCTTTCTTCATATGATGAGCTCTCTCCAAAATCTGAGGGGGTTTCTCTTCCACACTTTCCAAGATGGGGTAGCTCAGACTTCTCAGGTTCCACATCCTCCACGTGAACCTCAAATCCTTCCCATAATGTCTTCCTCCATAAATCCATCACTCCTACAGCTTCACGTTGTCTTACCAACTCCCTCTCCCGAGCTTCATTATACTTGAGCCACCTCTCCTCTCTCTCCATTTCTTCTGCAAGGTCTGCCATCCTCTACCATGCCACCTTCCTCTAGCAGGAGTTTAGCCATGGGAAAGGCTTCCAAACTCAAAGTAACGACCAAGATCTTGATAGATAGTGGAATAACATGCAAGAATGATCCTCTAGGCTCCCTCAAGAACTCAAACTCAACAATCTCTGGGAAAGAATACGTAGAAATAGTGTATTCTAAGGTATAACTAGTCAGCACTCTACTCCACCAGTGATCAAAAACAGGGGTCCATGTCAGATTCAGACATCATGCAACTACTGATATTCCTCCTAGGTCCAAACATGAGGTCTATAGTACCAACTTGTCCTTGATGCATATGTTGATAGCCATTCATACAACTCTACTGGGAAATAACAAAAGAATGTCTCATAGAGTTTGTGATACAGGTTCTCCTCCACCCATTTTCATGCATCAAACTCAGATCCAGTACTAAACCTCTGAGAAAACTCATCCTCCATGTTTTTGAGCCATGCTTCGACACTATCCAAGGTCAAGCACTCTTGTCATTACACATTTCTCTCACAATAGCTTCAAAAGAGGTCCCAGAAATGAAACCAAGATGTAGTCATTATTTTACCCTCAATACTTCTTTCTAACCCCAAGCGCATTAGCCTATCATCCACCATACGCTGGGAGCTCACTCAAGGCACGCGTGGGTGTCAAGCCCCTCCTTTATGTGAGCTTCATGAGAAATTTCTTCCATCAATGGAGGATTATTTATAGAAACAAAAGTGCATGCATCTACTCAAAAGGAAAAAGATATAACTAACAGATCTACACATCAATGCATCACATAAGCTAAATAAACATTGTAAGAAGTACAAGAAACCAAGATCTGAGTCATGATAAGCCAAATAACATGAGGTTTACACCCATAAGTAATTTGTACAGAATAGATCCATGTATATTGATTTAACAGAGTTTTGGTAGCCATATTACATTCAAAAGGGTCATCTCAGACCATATACATCAAATGACAGAGACTCAAACTCCTGCAAACCTATTTGATCAGAGATCCTAACTATAATTTTCCCATTATATCCCTTGTTACAGATCCCAGTACCCATACATATGCTTAATGGTATCCCTTACAACCCTCTAGCACTAAGTACTCTAAACCCTAGCACCATGACTTTCACAACCCTTAGCATTTCTGCTAACATTTCTAAAGCACTCATTACCTTCCTTCTCTTCACTTTACATGCACCCGTATATCTCTCTCCTTATGTGTCTGCACTCTATATTTGTTCCTGTCCCAAACACATCTTTAAATAGGATCATCGACCACCACCATGACTTCTCTCCTGAGTAGATCGCGTGCCAAGTGTCAATGTGGTCCTCCATTAGTGAATGTTTATCCTCTTTGAAAACCTTCCACTAATTATAATGATGCCTCTGGGAATATTCCCTGTGTGGAATATCCTTTTCTTGACCTCCAAGGTTCCAGGCTGGCACCTTATCCACTTATCATGCCTAGTCAGGTCCTCACATTTTTCCTCAAGTGACTCCATGATGCCAAATATGGCTAAGTCCTTTAAACCCTTGTTCTGCCTCCCGTGCACGCCTTGGTTTTACTTACACCCTTCTTAAACCCCTTTTTCTTGCATGTCTTTCCCTAAGTGCCCTTCTATCCACCTATCATGTACGTGCATGCCTCTTGGTACTGAACCAATATTTTAGGGTCGAACAATCCCTGCCTTGACTACATGTTTACATGTGTAGGCTTGGACTGAAAATGGACAACTACACATTGACATCAGTGGTGTTGTGTTATACACCTGATAATGTAATGTATCATCTTTCTGGATTTGCACCCATGCAATATGATTGTCTGTCGTATGAAAGGTGACATGATAGTCTGGAATTTGCAAAACCTTAACCCATGATATATTTTCAATTTTTTCAACTTTAAAGTTCCTGTAAAAACCATTGTCTTTTCTCATTTGTAGCCACTAGTAGTATATGTAAACACTTGTGGCTAGTTGGTGTACTAACCAATCCACCCTTCGATGTGCAACAATGTGAATTATATGCAAGAAACAAGTTTTTAGATGTGAATGATAGGATTCTATGGCTGCGTTGGTTTCTTTCCTGTCATGTTTGAGGGTATGACAACACCTCGACCACATTGCAACCCTGTGGAGCCAACGCTCCTTCCAATATTCAACAAATTTGGGTTGCATGCAATGATACTTCTCTATGAATTTCTTGGCCTCCCTATTAGCCATCTCTTCATTAATACCTATGTGCATAATGTATCTAAGTTCACTAAACATCTCTTTCCTTACATCATATTCACTTACTTTGGCTATCAAATTCTTTAACCATGTTTGTCGTACATGCCAGCTACATAAGTACACCTCACAGTCAAATGTTTCCCTGTATATTACAAGCTAGTAAGACTTTGGTACATAATCATTATAATTGTGTTGTGCATATGCAACATAATCAACACCTACCTTATTGCTTTGATCTTCGTGCCCACGTCATCTACCATGAAGGAATTTATTTTCCATTCAATATTTTTCAAGTGTACTCTTTGCCGAAGTAACTGCATCCATTGGGTGATGTCACTAGCACACGACCTAGACATAATTACCCATGCCATAAGAAGCCCTTGGTGTTTGGAATTAAACACCAGTAATGTGTACAATTGAAACTACATGAAAATATATTACAAAATTCAACTTCTATGTTCAATAAATAAAGTATCAACTAGTAGTATTGCTAGTATTCAAATCATACCTTCATTCCATTTGTTCCAAAACATTTAATCCATGGCTACTAAACTATCATTTCCATATCTCAACAACCAATCCAACTGAAGTGGGAGTTGGATGCCCAATATGAATGGGATTTTCCCATCCTCATCAGTACCTTCATTATTATATCCTTGATAGAAAAACCACTTCTCAGGATTTTCTAGAGTCCACTTCCGAACACTTTCTACATCATTGGGGTTAAACACATATTGCGGCTCCTGAACTTGGCTTTCTCTTTTAAATATGTCATCTCTACATAGGAAATCATCACGTTCTATTTTCACCATTCAACAATGTGAACTTCTCACGCACCATCTCATGGTGCTTAAGGTGGATAACATCATAAGACATTCCCAACCAAAAAACCTATGAATCCACTTATTAAACTGTGGGTTGATAAAAGGGGAGAAAAAAACATTTTTTGGCTTTGAATTGTTCATATTCCTAACCATGGCAATGATTTCCTTCACTATAAACATGTTCTACATGATTGTAGGTGAGCAATATCTTATCAGGTCTATTGACCATTCTCTGAGTGCTAAAATTAAATTCACAAGCACATATAATATGATTTCCACCTGGTCGGATGCATTTTCCCTTCTTCAGAAATAAGGACTTGTCTTGTGGCAAGGCATTAATTTTCTGGTAGTCGTCAAGCCCATTCAAACACCAATATCGACACATTAATATGAAAATTATTAGAACATTCACACTGAAACACGAAATACAAAATCATCCATGTACACAATATTTAAAATGAGAACCCACACACATCACATATTCCAAAGTGCTATTGATTCTTGTCTTCTTTCCAGGAATAGGTGATGGAATTTTTTTCCGATGGGAAATACGAAATTTTTTTGGGTACAAATTTCTATTTGATTCTCCTTTCACGAAGTCCTCCACTAATAATCTCAATCCACGCAACCCACATATCATCTCCATTGATGTCAGGAAATTTTTTCCAATGTAAATCGTTGCATGTAAATAAACCCTTTGTTAGGTTCTTAATTGCGAGATGTAGAATGGTATCCCACATGCTTACTCGTACCTACTAGAACAAAGTATCATTACATAATTAGTAAAAAATGTAATCAAAGACGGTGTAATACACCCAACCTTGGTAATCATAAATTCAATTTAGAGTGAAAAAAAGGACATCTATGAACAACAAAAATGTTGAAACTATTCTGATAAGAAGCAACATCAGATACATGCATTACTCATAAATTCAATGTAGATACATATGAATGATAACAATGAATTAGTTGTTACTTCTGAATGTAAAGAGCACACATAATAAAGCCAACCTCGTTAATCATAAATTCAATTTAAAGCAACAAAAAAATGACATCTATGAACAACAAAACCGTTGAAACTGTGATTGTTGTATATGCAAAACCAAACATGGCAACAAGGTAAAATTTGACAGTAGGAAAAGTAGGGTTTCAATTTACAGTAGGTAAAGCAAGGTAAAAGTTGACAATATGCAATGCAACAAGGTATGTGAGTATAAAGCTTGAATACAGTTTACAACCCTGTAGCAGTCAAGAGGAAAAACTTACAAGACTAAACTTGCCATTATAGTTGAGGAAGTGTCTTATATGAATATTGATGTCTATAGTCAGAAGAGGATTAGTGAAGTGCACAAGTCTATTTTATGTTAACCATGTTTTGTAAGGTGAGAAAAGGGTTATCTTATTTGACCAAATTGTTATTTGATAAAGACCCTTGTTCTCAAGGGGCAGAGTGGGAGCTTTTTGAGGTTGTTCACGGATTTGAGGGGTATATCAAGCCTAAATCATAATTTTTGATGCTTTATAATGTCCATGTGGACCCTAAGGAAGAACATTAAGCTTTAAAACTAAGTTTAGAGGCTTCTACAACCAAATATACCTTCAAATGTTCACTGATAAACCCTCACTAGGGTTTTGTGAGGGAAGATGTTTTGAGATATTTGGAGAGTGTGAAAACCCCTGGAATATTCTAGCTAGTCCTATGAACTCCTAAGGTGAATAGAGGCTTTGAAACTATCATAGCTAGAAGAAAAACATGACCGTAGGAAAAGTAACCTGTATGTGACTGTGTTGGGATACAAGAGTGAAGTGGTTGAGAATATACAAAGGGTCTTATGAAGGAAATGAAGTTTGGAATTCATAGGGAGTGTTTTGAAATCATTTGCAAAGCATGCATTGAATGATTGAAAGGGTCAAGGGCTTTATTTTTCTTGAGTCATTGATAATAGTGACTATGCTAAGAGGACTGAGACCATACAAAGTTGCTAAGAAAGTAAGGTCAACAAGACAAAGGTGCAGAGGAGGAATCAGGGAGAGTAGGTTTGAAATTATCATTTTGAAAAACTCACCTCAGATAATTTGAAGATTTTAAAGCTCAATTCATCACATAATTTGCATGGAACATGATAGTTGTAGATTCAAGCCTTGTCACAGTAAATTGACCTAATTTAAAGGCTAAAAGGGTGATGTAGGTTGAAATTTTGTAAATAATGTCATGGATATATTTTGCATGCAAAGAGTAAAGCTAAATGGGTATTTAGAATTGTTAATAGTATGATATTTGAGTCATTAGAATATAAATTATAGGGATTTATCAATCTAGTCAGGTCTAGTGAAGAGTGGGAAGCTAGGAGAGAAGTAGTGAAGGGAAGGAGAACTTAAACATTGAATTGAGTCACAAAACTTTGCACACACCAACAATGGAAAAAGGGTATTATAAACCAATATTAATTTGTTATGAAGCATTGTAGAAGTTCCTAACTATGAAAACATCAAGAGCAATGTGTTGAGAAGCCATTCAAGGGCAGTTTTGCACAATAAAGGTAATGTTGACATTTTAATGTTTTATAAACCATTTCAAAGGTGGGATTGGTATAGTTGAGGGTGTACAAAATGTTGAACTAGTTGGGTTAGTACCATAATTTGAAAAAATGAATAATTTGCATGATTAAGGCAATTGAGAACTTGTCAAGTAAGCTAGTTTCAAGGCCTAGAGTGCATAGTATGTATTTTGAATCAATTCTAACAAAGTGAGTGGTTTGAGGGTGAGAAGGCTCTGCATCACATTGCTTTTTGTGATTTTAAGATTCAAATGTGGGTTCTTGGCCTCAAACTAGGGCATGTACATTTAAATATGATCTATCTAGTCAAATTCCTCATAACTTTGGAATCTTGATGGTCATAGGGAGAGTTTAGAGTGTACAAAGTTTTAGGTCCATATCACATGTGCAAGTATCCAAACCACTAAGCCCTCAATATGCATGATTAAACAAGGTCTTATGATTGTATTTTATCCATTTTCTTGGTGAATTCAATTTTTCATGATCTGAGATTGCTAGGGATGAAAGATGAATGCATTTACCAAGTGTGAGGAGTGGTTTCAAAGTGTATTTCATCCATTTTTCCCTTGTTGTTCCAAAACAGACCCAAAAGTAGGCCTAATTTGACTCTAGACGCCCTAAATTTGCATATTCTCTATAAAACAATCTTACCTCATTGTCACATATGATAAACAAGGCCTAAATCTTATTCATTCCAAATAGACACAATTATCCATTAACAATGTAATGCGATTATAAGGTTACTTTTCCTTCATACCAATTGACAGTATATGATGGTAAATTACATCCTCTTATAATCACGAATACAACAAATAATATACCCATTGAATTCATTGTTTCTATTTGCATTGATTTTATCAAAAACATTAGTAGGTACAAGCCAAGATACATAGAAATGATAACGATGAATTAGCTACTACTACTAACATTATAAAGATATTCAATTGTACAAAATATATCTATCAAAAGTGGGGAATACATTTTCCAATGCATTGTCTTCCACTTGTACACAAAATATATGGACTCATGGTAGGCGACAAAGGCCAGTGCAGGCATCCCCACTACAATCATTGTCACACTCATCAGAGTCACGATGAGTTACTTTCCACTCATCATACCTCCACTTTTCAAGTTCTTCTAGCTGGCGGTCAACATCATCCCACCATGCAAGAACATTTTCAGACAAACCAGGCCATCTGCCATCTGGAGGTGGGTGTACAACCAAGGTAAATTGATGGTACGTTCCAAGGTAATCTCTCCATGGAATTACTGGGAGCTTTTTTTTGATCCATCTTCTTGTAACCTCATATGTACGTCTGAGATGTGAATCCATGATAAGGAGCACTACCATCCCAAATGTAACAATCATGTCTGTCGCTTCCATGTTTCTTTGCGACCATTGGCCCCTGAAAATTTGCAATGTTAATCATTTTGCTCTATTAGGTCCAACTGAGAAGGGTGGTGAGAAACCCACAAATTATGTCAGTGTAATGCTCACATTGTAGCTCATCGACTTCCATGGTTGGGATGTGACGTAATAGTGACCACATTTGTTGTTTCCAAGCATCCATCTACAAAACATTAAAATAATATTGCATACAAAAAACATATTCATAATATATCTTGATGTAGATGGTTTTTTGTTCAACGAGACCCGCTGGAAAATTAAAAAATTAGGAATGTGCAGAAGTGGACATCTATGAACAACATAGATGTAACCTATAATTTTTTTAAAGAATTGTTTATACAAATTCCTGATATTGAATCCCCACGATGTAATTACTAATACAAATTACTGATACAAATTCATGACACTAATTACTGATCCAAATTCACAGATGTACACAAAGTAATATAAAACAAAATGGGTTTTTAAATCATATTTTACCCACAAATTACCTTTTATTTTTTGGTGAAGTGTTGGTGTTGGTGATAGTGATAGTGCTGGAATGAATGGAATAAACTATTTTGAATTCTTGGTATTAAACTCCTTCTTTGTTCTCCATGCTAGGTGCAGTAAAATAACAAGATTTAAAAAACATTTAAACTCCTCCTTTGTTCTGCACTGGGTGTAGTAAAAGACAAGGATTTAACAAAAAATGAATCCCTCCTCTTTTTTGCTTGTTGGTTGCATGTGATTAGTTTATATTTTATAAAGTCATGCAGGGGGGAAGAATATTGTTAAAATATAATTTATTTAATTTATTTTATATTTTATGGAGTCACACGGGCGTGAAGAATACTGTTAAACTTTCATTTCTTTTCACTTTGAAATTTCCCTCCTCCAGCGTGGAAAATATGAGTCTTTCCAAATTTGATGTGGTTAAAGGGTCTGACGACACTGGGGCCCACAAATGTCTTGGTTAACGAGTGTAAATAAAATGTTAAACGAGAAGCCAAAGGATCCATTAAGTCCAAGTCAAAGGAGGTTGGAAGATGTCACGTAGGTTTATGCATGCTAGATAAGGTGCTCTGAGCTTATCTATTCATTGTAAGACCATTGGGTGTATGGGAGTCGTTAGATCACCCTCCTCCATCAATCACTATAACTAACAATTGCACTAGTTATTACAAAGATACTCTGATAGAAGATACTTATTTTAAAAGAAAAATTTGATGTAGCCTAGAATTCACCAATATAAGCCAAGGTGTGTTGGCACATCACTCAGCCTAGACTGAGTACTCACCTGAAGCGCGCAAAGGTACCAGGACCCTCTTTAGGGTTGTTGTTACAGGATGTTAGCATGATGAAGCCTTTAAGCATTCGGATCTATGACTAATATATCCTTCTACAGTGTATGTTTAGATCTAGATCTAGAAAATAAAAGAATTAAAAGATGACCATGATGAAATCAAGCATACAATACTGAACTATAACCATGATAACACCTTGATTCAGTCCATAATCTTCATTATATTAAATACAGTAATACGCAAAAGTTTCCTTACAATAACAGTAGTATACGCTCATGTGCGTAACAGATTTGTCAGCATAATCTCACTATAACACAGTTCTCATACCTATACGCCCTCTCTCTTTTACTACACAGATTACTACATATTTATAACAGTGGGGACTTTCCCTTCACCACTTATCTAATCCCAAAATAGGTCGTATGCTATTATTAGCCACATTTTGTTATAAAAACAGGCTTACATGCAAGAATACTAACAATAGATCTCTCTTAGTCAACTGACAGTAGTAGATCTATTCCCGACCTTTGTCCATCCAAAGAGCTTCATAGCTGATCCTCCAAAAATAGCCAATGCGTGTTGCACAAGTCTCCAATTGGTTTGAGTGCTTCGCACACTATCTCCAAAAAGAGATCCTCATCATAAAAATGGCTAAGTCCTGAATCTATCTCTTTTCTTCATGCGTGATCCTTTTCGATACTTCCGCGCCTTTGAATGCACTCTGCTTTCCTGCGCGAACCTTCTATATTTTCTTCGCTAAGTGTCAGAGTCTGACTGATCAACACAATTAAATATATTTTATATATGTAAAGTTTATGTAAACACTCAAAAAAATTAAATTTTAAAACAAAAATTGAATATTTTTATATTTATAAAGTTTATGTAAACACTCAAATAAATTAAAATTCTATCTATTTAATTGGCGAGTTTTAAACATAAATTCACTTTTTAGATTCTAGATTTCCAACTTCCCCAATCTAAAATGAAAATTAAATCATTAATAAACATATGAAGTGAATTCAAATCATTATTTGCAATTGCGAACCAAGTGAATTGAAATGATTGTTTTTTAAATTTAATTAATAAACTAACTTGTATGCATGATAAAATTATTTGTTTTGTAGGGTATCTTATGTGGTGGATGGTATAAATCGACAATTGTTTAAAGTAATATAAAAATATTGATCTAGTTAAACCCAAATTTGTAGGTTAAAACGAAGAATGCAGTAAGCCTAAGATAATTTTCATTTATATCTCCACGAACTTTGCTTTGTAGATTTTCCTATACAAGAACATTAAATTAGGGTCATGAAATAGTAAATACCTAGCCATGGGGACGGATATGAGCATGTTTACACGACTAGATGTATACCTTGACCCCATCATGCCCCATCTAGATAAGCACCTCTGAAGCCACATAGGTTGATGTCCTGCGGGTTGTATGAAGCAACTCATCCTAGGGGAATTACTCAAGAAAGGTGTTGAGGCCAAACTAAGAGACCTTTATATCTCCATTTATGTCATGTTATAGATTTTGTGGCTTGAGATCTCCATGATAAATCCATCGTCTATGGAAATAATCCATGTTGTGGATCAACTACTGAAAATTTTCTTACCTCATGCTCCTTTAGTTTTCCTTTCTACAATTTGTTAAACAACTCCCCACCCATCACATACTTCGCGGGAAAATAAATATCCATCTTAGGCACCATGAATTTGCGGAGCGAGATGATATTCATGATATTTGGATGCCAAAACATTCTCATGACAAAAATTTCACACTTAATCCTGTAGCATGGAGATAAAATGCAATAATTCAAAATACAAAAACAAATTAGGGGGAGTAGACTTGATTGTGTTTCTTTAGAGCGTAAAATTTGCACGAGGTCTTCACATATTCACCTTTAACCTCCAAACAAAAGTTTCATATAATTCTCACGAAATATGACAATGTATCAAATTCCTTTTGACTACACAGATGGAAGCTCAAAAAAGTCATACAATGGAACCTTGAATCTTCTCCATTTCTTTGGTAGAAGTATAACAAAATATGAAGATGAAATAAATTCCTCTTACCTATAGATACAAGCTTGAACACTCACACCTTTGAACTCCTCCATAATTTCATGTGTTTCTGACTATTAATTTATTATCCAATAAATAACATGTATCTCTGTTTGCAATCATATACATGAGTGAGTGAAGAGAGATTATTGGCCAGTCAATGCATCAAATAAAAAAATTGTGTTTCCTCAACACAAATGTTTGACCATATTTAATGTTGGCCTATCGACGTATCTATTACACACTTATGATACAATTGTTAGGATTGATTAACACAAACACACACACACACACACACACACACACACACACACACATTAAAAGTATATATATATATATATATATATATATATATATATATATATATATATATATATATATATATAAGAAGGGAACCACAAGTTGAAGGGCACAGTGAGCTCAAATTTTACAAATATTTTTACGTTGAAATACATATTCTAAAGGGGAGTGCGACCTCTTATGTCTGACAAACATGTCAACAATTAACGGTTTCTATTTCGTTATATGTTGACGCACATTAAGGGAGGTTGGACGTCATTGATCTTTTTGAAACCAAGTGTATCTTAAATATGTCATGTGACCCTAGTCACCCACCCGTTCACTACAACACATCCTGAACATCCAACAGCTCGCCCGCTGACTCACATCCCCAAGAAGCAGCAACAGTCACTCCATAACATCCTCCAACACCTCCATAATAAAACTCCTCACGACGTGGCGCTGCAGTTTCCACATATCCCCGTTGAAATAAATAATAAAGGTGCCTAGTGGATCATGGAGATTTCATGTAAACGGATTGCCCTTGGGATAATTCTCAAACTTGGTCCTCAGTATATGCTTCACATTCACTGAGTTTTCCATCTTGACCATCCACCTGCTGCCGAGCCACTCGAGTGCAATTGTCTACATCGGGGTGTGCGCAAGCATCTCAATATACCAATTCGGTAACCTATCGTTGTTTTTCTAAAATGAAAACAACCAACCCACAACTGGGTATGATTTCAAGCCTTAATATGACCTGCCAGAATCTCACTTCTTACAAAACAATAACAACCCAACGAGCAAAATGGCACCAATCAAGACATCATTCCAAATTTCCTTCCCCTTCTCCTTCATCCTCCATATTTTTATACCTAAATGAAAAATGCCCACATACAGCTAATCACTTCACAGTTCACACCAACATTTTATAGACGGTTTCACCGATATTTTACGTGAGGCCTTTATCGAATCTCGTGGCATATTTCTTATTTTTGGTCTCTAAATTTTTCCGATGGTAAATTGTCAACACCGTTATGTAGTCGAATCATGTGGCCGAGGCTTTAATGTCAAAGCAATTTAAGTGCACCTTCCAATGGGCTCCCAAAACATATGAAAATATACTCCCAACTGGAAAAAATGTGTTATTCCGACAGTTGACATACATCCCTGTCCTACCATTTTCCATTATGAAGGGCCCAGATGAACCCTTAAATGATTGATCGTGTTAGGAATAATACTCATGGAACGGTTAGTGTCACACCTGGAAAAAATAATAATATCATGAAGTTCAATAAATGTCAAAACCTTATTTTTTATTTTAAATTTGGTGAACTTTGAGGTGAAAGCAAGTGGTGATTAGAACTTGCAATAAAATTGAGTAAAACAATTTATTACGTCGAAAGGTGTATACCAAAGGGAGTGTGATCTCTTTTATTTGACATGCACGTCAACAATTGATAGTTTTTGTAGCTCTGAACGTCGTCACACAGTGAGGGAGATTTGTTGCCGTTGATTTTTTTGAAACCACATCTATCTTAACTATGACTTATGACCCTACCCTCATTCAACTGCAAAATTCATTTGGTGATTAACAAAAATGGGGCCTAACTGACTTAAATGAGGTATTAGGGAATTAATGCTAATCTAAATAGAAGGACTAAAATGTTGTATAAATGAACTAAAACAGTATGGAATAATTACAATTAATTGTTCTAAGTGAAATGAAACCCTAAGTATATAAGAGAAGGGAAGGAAATAGCTTAGTTGATTGGAGAAGACTGTTGCAGAGAATCTGGAAGTGTAAATGAACACTCAAGGATCCTACAAAGGGTAGATCTTGCAGATCTGAGATGTCTGAGGTGCCTGGGGGTGTATTGGGGCACCTCAGGGTACCCTGGTCTGCAATCTAGGTGCTTTAAACAATGTAAATGCTCAAAACCTAAGTTCGGTAGTGTCACAACTTGGTCTTAAACCCTACCTGTTTGTTGTGTTGGATCTATTAGATGAACTAAAAAATGGCATGTAATGCAAAGAGAAGTATCAAACCCTAGAAAAATAAAAGATAAAAATGAATGGGTTAGACTGACCTCATCCACCAAACTAGTGGTCTTATCACTGAGTGTTGCACTACATTTCGAACCCGGATGTAGTTCTGGTGTGTTTGTGTGTGCATGTCATGCCCTAGGTGCTCTCATGCCAGTCGCACTTTTTGAAGTAGCGAGCAATCGTAACTATAGAAAATGTAAGTAGAATGTGTGCATGGAATATAATAGAATACCGCCTATGCAATGTGTGTGATGCAAATCTCCTAACCTTGATGCATGACATTAATGGACACAAGTGATGCAATGGATGCAACTCTAGATGGAGTGATAGGAATATGTGGTGTTAGGACCCTCATTATGGTCTTATAATCTTTATAATTATAGGGCTCTTAAGTTTAATTTCATAATTAATCCTGATAAGGCAGACTAAGGAAAAGATAAAGACAACCAATAGCTAACAAAGTCCCAAAAAGAAGCGAGAAAAGGATGGGCATAGATCGGGGCACCCAGAAGTGGGATTGGGGCGCCCCGGGGCGCCCCAGTACAGGCTAAGGCACCCTGAATTTGGGCTAGAATGACGAGGCAGTTGTGAAATGGGTGGGTATGTGCTGGAAAATACACGGGAAGTACAAAATAAAATATAAAATAAAGATGGCCAAAATGTGGGATTAATTAGTACTTTAACCACTTGAGAACCTTCTAAATAGTAGTATAAGACTGGGCTAAAGTATATGTACAGTGCATAATTTTGTGTCTACATTTTCCCCCACTTTATGTTTGTGAGCGGAAATCTCAGTAACATAAAGTAGATAGAGATGCGTACCTGATATCCATGTAAAGTGTAGAAGAAAACATGTCGATGGACTAGACTCGAGCATGGAATGACAAAATAAAAATATGATGGAGCAAGGATTCTAAAGATGAAAAATGAGCAAAAAAAGTGATGAGAGTGAACCTAGGGTGGAACGCGCATGTAGTTATTGTTGTGTTTAGTGTACCTGCATGGTTAGTAAAGGAAAATACCTGTAGCGGTGGGTTGTCGTTGTCGTTGTCATTGTTGATGTTGTTATTTTTGCTGCCCCCAATTTGACTATTTGTTTCTCATACGAAGGACTTGCAAGGAGAAAATGATCAAGTATTCAAATATGTATGTATGTAAAAAAAACGTTGTGTAAAATACACAAATGTAAAGTACACAAATGTAAAATATGATAGAAAAAGTATAAATGGAACAAGTGCACCTGATCCGTGTCGAGAATCCGTGTAGAGAAAAAGGGTGTAGAATGATATTTTGTATTGTCACAAGTTTTTAGGGCGATCTCACGCCATCCTGGCTGAAGAAGTGTAGGGAGGAAATGCTTTATGTCCTCCAACTCTAACCGCTTCTGTTAGAATTTTTTGAAGAGATCTCTATACCGCGCTAGTTTTTTAGGTGATCCGATGCTACTAGACAAAGAAGTGTACAGAGGCACACCCACTGTAACCCCCAAGCTTGTAACTACTCCGCACAATTACCGAAGGACACCATGTCTTGTTATGGCTGTTGTGTATGGAGTTTGTAGACTGGTTTGTACTCACTCGTTGTGTCTGAACCGGTGTAAACACACTATGTTAGTATAAAACCCACAATGATGCCCCCCTCTTTGGGAGCGCATGTGATGACCCTAGAAGGAGAATGCGGCCCCAAAAGAGGACCAATCACACTCTGACTTATAGAACTCTGCCCTGTAGGGGGAAAGGGAAATCACTTGGTAGATACCAAGGCACGCACAAAAGGGGATGGCTAGCCAAAATACGTGTTAGTTCGAAAACACATGCATGCAATAAGACAAGTGTAAAATACTCATATAATGTAGTAACTACCAAACAAAGTAGTATAAACACACAAGAAAACAAACAGACTGCACAAAGCGGGTTTCAAACATGGGACATCACTCACGATGTCGCAAGACATACAAGGCCATCATGGCCACAAACAACAAACAAGTGTGCACACAAGTAAAGGGAAAAGCCCGCATACATAGCAAACAAGCAGATAAGTAGAAACAAACAAGTAGTCATGGAAACATGTAATCCTGCAAAACAAGTGTTGCACATGGAACACTCGTTAGCATGTTAGAGTGATGACCAATATGTCAAAGTGTGTAGGAATGAGTAGTATAAGATGCTAAGTACGCAATGAAATGATAACGCCTGGATAATTGAAAGTGGATGCCCCCAGCGACTGGTATATGAAGGGTAGAAGGCAAGCATCCATATCGCGTGTAGAGTCTTGTATCTGCGATCACACTAGACAAAGGCATGAACACGCATGTGTGTATGATAATGACATATAATAAAGCAGCCTAACATGTGTAATAAAGTGAGCATGCAAAACACTATCAAGCAAGAGTAAATGCTACCAAGACAATGCAATATGTTGTGGATGGATGGAATGCAAAATGGAGTAATATGAGCCACGTGCCCCATGAGTGGATGGAAGTGTATGTAGTGAGGTTCATTTTGTTTGTCCCTCAATAGTTAAGAATGAACTGTAAATGAGAGTGCGTCATCGGGAAATGGTTGAGTAGTGTAGGTTATATCTAGTGCATTGTGATGAGTGTGGATGTGTAGTGGTGATGAAATACGACATGTGCGAAGATGTGTGTTAACCCTATAACCGAAGCGTATATCGTGACATGTTGAATGAAGGAGTGATGATTTAACCCTAAGCGTATATCATGATAAAATGAGTGGATGGGGATGAGGCATATGGAAAGATGCGCATGGACCCTATAGCCTAAGCATAGACCATGACTTGTTAAATGTATGAGTGATGATTTAGCCCTAGGCGTATATCACTATAAGATGAAAAGA
This sequence comes from Taxus chinensis, assembly GCA_019776745.2. Taxonomy (NCBI): domain Eukaryota; kingdom Viridiplantae; phylum Streptophyta; class Pinopsida; order Cupressales; family Taxaceae; genus Taxus; species Taxus chinensis. Next base: position 236,940,543 of record CM034149.1, on the reverse strand, counting down.
TGAAGGTGGGTGATGAGTTAGCCTAAAGTGTATGCCACTATGGGATGAATAAGAAGGGAGTGGTGATGTACCCTAAGGTGTATGCCACTACAAGATGATAATGAGGGTGGTGATTTAGCCTATAACATATACCACTATAGTATGACAAGAAGGGGTGACAATTTAACGTAAGGTGTATGTCACTAACGCAAGAAATGGTGGATGAGGAAAATGTTTCATTGGTGAGTGTAAGGTCCATTTGATTGGTAAACCCTCAGCAATCAAGTATGGACCAAGGAACTAGCGTGCGTCGTAGGGTGGTGAGTGCAATGCGTAGGAAACAACGTAGTATAAACGACCAAGTGATGAATATGTAGTGTAAATGCACGGTGTAAACAATGTTATATAAGCTATGTAGTGTGTTTAGTGTATGGAATGTTCTAATGTATATAGAAATAGAATATGTAATGATGATAGATGGAACTAGACCCATATGTAATAGAGTCTAGTGTAGCATGGAACATGTATATGATGGATGAATGCGCTTTGCAATGCAAGATGTGGATACAAGTGGAGATAGAGTATGTAGTAATGATAGGTAAAGCTAGACCTGTGTATATGAGATCTAATGTCAATATATAATGGAAGGATGGTATGTGATCGATGACTAGTGTAGTATGTATGAGATAAATGATATATAAATGAATAGTAGATGAAGTATGTATAGGATAAAGTATGACGTAGGGTATGTATAGAAAAAATGATAAGGTGGAAATGTGTATAACCTAGCATGCAGTGTGTGGGGTTCAGTGTAATGGTAATCCCTCAACGGTCCAGTTTGAACCAAAGCACAAGAGTGTGTCATCGGGTAATGAGGGTTTTAGGATGTGTGATAAATATGTTGATATGCGAAGAAATTAATGAACGAGAATGCAAAAAGATGAGAGAAGTAACTATGCCAATATGATGAGGGGGGGGATTACGTAATGGCTATGCCCCCAAGCGTATGTGATGATAACAATCTAGGCAGCCACACAAGAGATGCCATGCCATTGTGGAAGAGCATTGGCTATGTCGTGATATGAGAGAGGGCCAAGACAATGGTAGGCCGAAACAATATTAGAACCACGCAATGATGACAAAGTTGGAAATATGGATTGCCCTTTAGTGGAAGGAGGAGTGTCTTTGACAACAGTGATTGGTTGGAGCTTATGTGGGATTGGTGATGTTGCAAAAGTGTTGGCCGGAGAAAGAGGTGGACTGATTTTGAGAGGTGGTTGCGTACATTGACTTAGTAGTGTTGTGGATGACTTAAGAGAAGGAGGTGCTAAATTGATTTTTAGAGGAGTTGTTGAGGCAGTGTTTGATCATGAGGTATTGATGGCTCAAAGTTAAGAGTCCATTGGGATGTATCATTATTATTACGTTCAAATATGAAAGCCTCAGGTGATGACATGTCATGTGGTTCAAATATATGACATGTAGTGGACCTAGATTACATATGAGATGTAAAGGATGAAAAACATGTGATTGAGAAATGTCTGTAAGCTGTTGGATTCCATATTTGAAAGATGTGATGACGGATTCTATAGCTTGAAATTTGTTGTGAAACAATGAATGTATAACCTGAATGGATTCTGATAAGGGGTGATTAGGTGGAGGAGGATGGAAGGTAGTATAAACATCTAGAGAGAGTAAAGATGGATAACCTAACCCATGCTTGTGTGTTCGTGTAGGAAGATCCCAAGGGGATGTGACTTTAGGGTCTTGTGTACTAGTATTAGTAAAGCCATAATGTTGTAAATAGTCATACCCCGACCTATACTTGGAAAAATCTTGGGACTTGTTGGTAGAAGGGTCACTAGATTGCTCAATTGAGTTATAATATTCAAAAGGGGAAGGGTCAGCGGGCACATCATAAACAATGCCACGGTAACAGAATTTGAGTCGTGCATGGAGCGTAGAGGGAATCACATGCATGGCATGGATCTAAGGCCTACCGAGGAGAATGCTATAGTTAAGGTCATTGTGCATGACATGACATGAGATAGTAATTGTACATGGGCCAATGGTAATGGGTAATTGGACAATACCTAAAACACGTTTTGGGATGTTATCAAAACCACAAATAGAAATGGTGGAAGGAGCAAGGGATGTCGGAGTCATGTGAAGATGATGAAGAAAATTGATGTTATAAATGTTGAGGCCATATACATTGTCTACTAAGGCATGCTTAACACCTACTTTATTAACACAAGCTTGGATATATAAGGGAGGGTCATGGGCTAAGAATTTTGGTGGTGGGAGATAATCATATGTGAAAGTGATTTGATCTTCATTAAGGGATAAAACCGAAATGAACTTATGGTAAACATATTATGGCGATATGTGTGGAGAGACATAATGGGTAGCTAAGTATTTTTGGAGGTGAAGGAGGAAATCCAGGTATTTTTATAAGTACGCATGAATAGATACGCTCATGGTGCATTGAATGTGGTGATAACTATAGGAAGGGAGAAGGTAATGATGACAACGATTAAATTGGTGTATAAAAAGGAAAAAGAAAAGTAAAAAAGCATAATGGTAATGTGGAGAAAAAATTGAAAGCCCTAGAAGGTGCTAGAAAGAGACGTCGAGTTCAACAAAATGATTAACAAAAATGGGGCCTAACTGACCTAAATGAGGTATTAGAGTATTAATGCTAATCTAAATAGGAGGACTAAAACGCTGTATAAATGAACCAAAACAATATGGAATAATTACAATTAATTATTCTAAGTGAAATGAAACACTAAATATGCAAGAAAAGGGAAGGAAATAGCTTAGTAGATTAGAGAAGACTGTCGCAGGTTATCACAGATCTGAACAAAGAATCTAAAAGTGCAGACGGACACTTAGGGACCTTGTGAAGGGTAGATTTGAGACGTCTGAGGCATCAGGGGGTATATTAGGGTGCCCCAGGGTGTCATGGTCTGCAATATGGGTGCTTTGAACACTATAAATGCACAAAACTTGAGTTCGGTAGTGTCGCAACTTGGTTTGAAACCCTGCCCGTTTGTCATGCTGGATCTATCAGATGAACTGGAAAATGACCTACGATGAAAAGAGAAGTATCAAACCCTAGAAAAATAAAAAATGAAAATGAATGGGTCAAAATAACCTTAGCCACCAAACTAGTGGTCTTATCATTAAGAGTTGCACTACATTTCAGACTCGGATGTAGTTTTGGTGTGTGTGTGTGTGTGTGTGTGTGCATGTGTGCATGTCATGCCTTAGGTGCTCTCGTGCCAGTCACACTTTGTGAAGTCACAGCAATCGTAACTATAGAAAACGTAAGTAGAATGTGTACATGGAATATAATAAAATCCCTCCCTCTATATAATGTGTGTGATGCAAATCTCATAGCCTTGATGCATGACACTAATGGATGCAAGTGATGCAACTCTAGATGGAGTGATAGTAATATGCGACGCTAGGACCCTCATTATGGTCTTATAAGCTTTATATTTATAGGGCTCTCAAGTTTAATTTTGTAATTAATCCTGACAAGGCCGACTGAGGAAAATATAAAGACAACCAACGACTAGAAAAGCCCCAAAAAGAAGCGGGAAAAAGATGTGGATAGAAGTGGGACCGAGGTGCCCAAGTACAGGCTGGGGCGCCTTGAATTTGGGCTAGAATGACGGGCAGTTGTGAAATGGGCGGGTATGTGCTGGAAAATACACGGGAAGTATGAAATAAAATATAAAATAAAGATGGCCAAAAGGTGGGATTAATTAGTACTTTAACCACTTGAGAACCTTCTAAATAGTAGTATAAGACCAGGCTAAATTATGTGTAAAGTGCATAATTTTGTGTGTACATTTGGGTGTATGGAATTAACTCCTACCCACATAGTTTAATTCTTCTGAGGCTGACGTGCCTTGTACTTGTGCAATGGAGGGAATTAATATGAGAGTGTGAAAGCGATGGAAGAATTAACCGATTTTATAGTGTTGTTTTGCCCCTTTTTGTGCTCAACTAAGAAGGTATTGGATCTGTATTTATTCAGTTATGTGTTGTTGTTACCATTATTTAAAGAAAGATCAATCGAACTGTAGATTCTGGTGGATTTTTTCATTGATATGTTAATAATTTATTGAAATGGTGAAGGAGTGTGAGTAATTCGATGTATTGGGAATCAATCCTACGACATCTGAGGCAAAGGTTAACAAATCTTATTACATGAATGTCAGTTCATTGACTTTTTCCCAAAGTTTACCCTTGATTGTTTCATTTTATTTTGTAGGGATGAATTTCAACTTCCAAGCATACAATTTCAAAAACCAATATATATTTGATAACCGTAATTCCTTGAGTTGCAGAGGAGGAAGCACCAAGTGGGTATGTTACCCATTTTCATATTAAACAATACCCTTTTGTTCTCATGTAAACTTACAATTGCTTAGTTTCCAAATTAACTGTCATGTGTTGTTGAAGAGGAAAAGTTAATCTTGTATTTGTCATCTCGGCCTTCATTGTGCAGGAAAGGCACTTAGGGACTTGTATTGTACATTGTTATTTTGGTAATGCAATATTTTTCTTTGTTTATGGGGGTTATATATTAAATTGTGATTATATATGGCGTAAAAAATCTATAAACTAAACAGTTGGTTGCTTAAAACCGATTTCTATTTGACCTTCGAAATTCGTTGAATTGCAAAGGAGAAAGCACTAGGTCGTTAAGGCACCTATTTTCATATTTTACAATAGTTTTTTGTTCTCTAGTAAACTTACAATTTCATTTCCAAATTATTTGTCGCGCGTTGTTGAAGGGGAAAAGTTACACTTGTATTTTTCATCTCAGCCTCATTGTGCAAAAAGGCGCTCATGGACTTAGATTGTACATTGTTATTTTCGTAACACAATATTTTTGCTCTGTTTATGGTGATTATTTTTTAAAACTGTGATTACATCTACATTATTGTAAAGTCAAATTTGTCAACGATTATTGAATCTATGTATGTATTTAGATAGTCTTATTGATGTATAGTTGTTTTGGTTTTTTAGGCTTTACATAATTGTGATTATCAGAATACTTGTTACGTTTGGAAAATACTTGAGAAATACGACTTTCACAATTAGCTGCAATTCCATATACAATCGTCGTTAACAACGAGTGGAAAACAATATATGTATATATATTTGTGCATGCATATTAAGTTTCCTTTACATAGCTATTTATACTTATTTTTCCCTGCATGTTTATGGCGATTATCTACAAACATGTGATTACAACTGCATTATTTTAAAGTCATAGCTATCAAGTATTATTGAATCTATGTATGTATTTAGGTAGACGTATTGACTTATAGTTTCATCAACTATTAACTATGCCATAAATAAAATCGGCGACATAAAAATATAGAAACTAAATAATTGGTTGCTAAAAATTTATATATATATATATATATATATATATATATATATATATATATATATATATATATATATATATATATATATATATTTTTTTTTTTTTGACATTCATAATTCCTTGAATTGCAAAGGAGAAAGCACTAAGTGGGTAAGACACCCATTTTCATATTATATAATACCTTTTTGTTCTCTTGTAAAATTACAATTGCATTTCCAAATTATTTGTCGTGCGTTGTTAAAGGGGAAAATTACTCTTGTATTTATCACCACAACCTTCATTGCGTAGGAAAGGAATTTCACCATCTTTTGACAGAAATTCCTTTACGAGTGGTATGATCATAACTGTCTATGTATTCACTTTTAATTCTCCACTCCGATAATTTTCAATACATGTCATATGTATCATTTATATGTGATTATATGCGATTAATCAGCTATTAACTATGTCATGGATAAAATCATCAACATATAAATCTAGAAACTACATAGTTGGTTGCTTAAAGCCGATATCTAATTGACTTTCATAATTCCTTGAATTGCATAAGACAAATCACCAGGTGGGTAAGGCACCCATTTTCATAATATACAATACCATTTTCTTTTGTGGTAAACTTACAATTGCATTTCCAAATTATCTGTCACATATTTGTCAAAAACATACTTAATTTTACATATTGACTTAATTTTATTTACAAAGACACACTTACTTTATGTTCTCCCTTCCAATAAAACGTTCAATACCTCTTTAATCAATTTCAAGGTTCTTACGTTTGTTTTTTTACATACCTCTTTAATTGGAGTTGTTTTTCAAATTCCTTTTCCTAATTGTGTCAAGAAGATGGTTCTCCTTTGTCAAATTCTACTAATAAATTGACCCTTTTCACCTCCTACAATATATAAATTGACGCTTCTCACCTCCTCCAATATTCACTCCTCCTACAATATATAAATTGACCCTTCTCACCTCCTACAATATTCACTCCTCCACCTAAGCCCTTTCGGCATTTACATTGCACTTACTTACGTACGATTGCTAGTACAGTTAAAAACTCGAAAAAGGTGTAAACTAGAGTCGAATTTAAACCATGAATGGAACCACAACGCAACAACCGAGTAGAGGAGGGCCCGCACGTGGGCAGGTAACCAATATATCACTTCACCTGCTCCGCCATCACTTAATTTTATCGTCCCTTGGGATTCCAGCAACCGATCCAGAAAGCTCCTGTTCCGTCACTGCGACGGTCATATGGGCGGGCCCCAACGGAGCCACAGGTCGTGTCAGGAGACACAAAACATCTGCTGCAATTGACAAAGACAGCCTGTATACACCTCACACTTCACTCCTTAATCTTACTCTTCAAGAAGTACACCCATGCTCTGCAACGCTCATTCCTTCACGACCCAACTCACCAATGGCGCTTAACGCCCTCGCTTCTCTCCCCCTCCTAACGGCCCTCATCTTCATCGCAGCTCCATCGCAGGCTTCCTCACCTCGCAATTGCTCGGACGTTAACCGCGTGTGCGAGTCCTTCATTTCCTACAGCATGGGACCGCAGCAAACCCTAGCGGAAGTCCAAAGCCTGTTCGATGCGCTGCCGAAAGACATTACAATAGAAGAAGGCCAGGGATCGAATCGCCTGATATTCATAAAAAAGAAGTGTTCCTGCCTGTGGAGCAAGCAGTACTTGAGCAATACCACATTTACAGTGAGGCGGAAGAGGGGGTCGGTGGGGCAAATGGTGGAGAGGGCTTACGAGGGGGTGGCGTGGATGCCTAACAATGCGTCGAGGAGCGTGCATTTGGGAGCGGTGGTGGCGCTGCAGGTGCTCTGCGGCTGTTCCAGCAGCGTCTCCAATTATTTGCTCACCTATGTAGTGCGAGCTTCCGACACTCTCTCCTACCTCGCCTCCAGATTTGGAGTCAACATGCAGGATATCGAGACTGTTAACAATATTGCCGACCCCGCTTTTCTTTCCACCGGAACTGTTTACTACATACCTTTGAATTCTGGTACGTTTACCTTGTTTCCTGTTTCGGATAAGTAAATATTTTTGAGGTGGATGTTTTCTTTGTTTGGGAGAGTTGGCGAATCTTATCGCAAGTAAATTTTATGTCATTAAAACCTTTATTTAGTAAATTGTTTGGGTCAACTTAGTCTGTTCTTGACTAAGAATATTTCATTTAAGGAATATTAGATTTTTATCATCCCCGTTTCTACAGGAAACGGACTTATCGCGGGCCATAGATGTCAAATACAGCTACATGGTCAAATCCGGAAGTCCTCTCCATACATATTGGAATTGTTTTATTAAGAATTTAATAAAACTAGAAACTAGCACAGCTATCTAAAATATAATAATGATAGATATCAATCACAAGATTTTTATATGGAATTTCTGTATACCATATTGATTAACAGTTCTATTATCTTCTCCAAAAAATTCTTATCGACACGTGACAAATGAGATCACCGTGGCTTACGTCGATGTGTAGGGCTTAAAAAAGGGGGCTTCAGACTCCATCGTATGGCCACAATATTATGATTTTTCCATTGATTTTTCAAAGCAAATATATATATATAAGTGACAGTCAAATGAATGTCAAATTGAAGGTTAAAATTATCATTTGATGCTCAAATGAACATCGATTATAAGGTTATCATCAATTGTTTATCCACAGACATTACAACCATGGTTTAAAAATTCATTATCGTCAAGGCCAAAATTTGACTTGAAAATCAGGAATCGGCAACTTTATCTGTACCTTAAAAAACATTTAAATTCATAAAATAAACCTATGTTACCAGGGTTTGCCCCCCATCATCCTGTACCCCTCGGATACGTACCCGGTATAGATATGTCTCAGGTATGGTACTGATGTCCCGAATACATTTGGGCACGTACCGGGTACGTTTTGACATATCTGAGATGTACCTGGGACGTATCAGTACTGCTGGGCTCTAAATTTATATTATTTTATTTTGTATTGACTCAAACAAACTTTTGTTTTATTGAGGACTAGACTAGGAGGGCATGGCAACCACAAGGAAACCTGGAGATTGTTTAAGACCCCTCTAGTTTACTGAAGAGAAAATATGCAAAGGATATCAAGAATGTTTGAGGTAATTATTTGAGATCATCGCAATTGGCCAATGAAAGAAGCTATTCATAGAAATTTGGATATATATTTGAGCCTCTGTACAAGTTATTTATGAGACAAATCTCAGGTGATCTTCAATATAATCAATACTAATAGAAAAATTTGGAATCACAAATTGCATATTTTAAAGTTTCAAACAACATCCTTTCCCATAAACTATTAAGGCACAACATTGACTTGTTCCCGCATCCTTAAGGAGGATTAAAAGGTGATTTTAGATAATTTGAATGCAAGAACCAACCATTGGACTGACCTCTTTAGTTATCATTGGCAGGTTAGAGTCAACCTAATTAAATAAGTCCTTTAGGAGATCCCTATGTACATCTTTTATGGCCATCATCGCAACATAAATTTATCTCAAAAGAAATGGATGAAACATAGGAATATAATATTCATATATCATAGAAAATCTCGAGTATATTGAATGTTTTGAACATTGATCCTATTATATTTTTCAAGTTTTGTATTTCTTATGGACTAAAAAGTGAGTGAAATGATTATATGAATAAAATACATATATATTAATTTTTTTTTTTTTATATATGTACGGATGTATCTAACATGTATCGTACCCAAGGGTTTTTTAAAATCGACGTATCCACATATCGAACCCGTACTTGTACCTGTATCCTGGCAACATAGAGATAAACTTAAAGTAAATGTAAAATTTTGTTAAATGACACGAGAAGCAAATTTATAGAATGCCATAGGCCCATAAGTATATTTTCTATTAAGTTTTGACCATAAAAGTGTACAAACTTGAAGCACAAAGTTTGCAAACTACAATGTTCAAAGAGTCATTTGACTTCAAAAGTATCAATAATATTCCATTTCATCAGATACACCTAAAATAAGTTTGTTGCAACGGTCTCATGGAAGTGGAAGTTAAAAATTCCTCCTCCACACCACCAACATCATCATTTGCAAACATATCATGTAGATCCTCACCAACTCTTAATGCCCCTGATGTTATTACTTCTTTAGTCTCCCTCTTCATTTCTACTATCTCCTCCGTAGTAAAGATAGGCACCACATCAGTAACAATCCAGTCATCATATGGATTGATGCTAGCCAAGTCAATTGCATCATAGCTCTGTGCCCCCTCCACTTGTCTCACACGAAGACAAAGATTGTATCGCATGAAGACAAGGTCATTGAGGCATGTTGTCAACCTGTTGTGCTTTGTGTGAACAACTTCAAACATGCTCCAATTATGTTCACATCCGGAAGCACTATATGATTGACACAATTTTCCCACCACAAATTTGCAAATAAGTCATTTCTAATTTTGCAAGTTAACTAAGCTTGAATAAATGAAAGAATTCTAGACTTCTAGCATATGGTTCTACGCGTAACGAGACTAAATACAAATGACTCAATTTGTTTTATTTGGTTGAGCAATGTTTCTTCTTTTCACATAAAGAGTTAGATAAAAGAGCCTCCCCTTTGCAGTCTTGTAAATCTACAAGTCGTCAACAATTGCATGTTTAATATCTTTGTTAGATACCATCCTTTCTATGCATGCATAAAGGCCATCCATAACCTCCTCATCAACCTTAAATGACGGGGAATGGAAAAACTTTGGGTTTAGGTAGTACGTTGCTGCATGTATATGTCGATGAAGTGTCTTGTTCCATCTTCGATCAATTATGCGCCAAATGGGTTCATATTTTTGTTGATTTTGCCCATAAGATTTAGCTATGGCTTCCTTGGCCATATCCAGTCTCATATAAATAACCCACTGGGTTTTTCTTCCCATCCACCATTTGTAGAACTTGAACCAAAGGCTCTGACGCCTAAAACAAATTGATACATAAATTTAAAATCAAAATTAATAAAAAATATATAACAAATAAATGATAAAGAAACAAATATTTAAGTTTAGGTTACCTTCATGATTTCTTCTATTTGCTTTGCAAACATATAATCGAAAACGGTCTTAACGACCCTTTCCCCTTTGGCCTTTCTAGAATACGGAGACTCCAACCATCCCGTGCTCACAAACATCTGCTTAAAGGATGTGAGCGAGGGTGCAACACTTTGTAATGTAATGAAGTTTGTAGTAAATCATGTGATTCCCGATTGCACAAGTTTCTTTCCATTGGCGTGTTCTCTCATCAAGTTTAACACCCAAGTGTGATTGTAGATGAACTTGGTAATATTTCTTGCGTCTTCAACCACATTTTTCACCCATGAGAGTTTGCCCATGTCCTCCAATAAGAGATTCAAGCAATGGGCTGTACAAGGGATTCAAAAAAGTGTAGGGTGCCTCTCCTCAAGAAGTCCCCTTGCTGCCACATATGCCGCCACAATGTCTATCACAACTTGAACAACATTTTTCATGCCCACCTCCTTCACCACCCCATCTAACATATCACACAAAGTGGTTTTTGTTTTCTGTTGGTGGGAGGCATCAATTGACTTCAAAAAGATTAGTTGCCCACTTGAAACTACTAGGAAGTTAATCAATGTGCAATTTTTTCCATTCGTCCACCTATTAGACAAAATGGTTTAGCCTTTTTTTTGCCATACCTTTTTTTGCTCCTTTACAAGAGTTTTGGTATGTATGACGAAATCCTCTAAAGATATGCTACTCAAATCATGGGGAGTAGGAGCCTTAAACCCCTTCTAGACAACAGTCAATGTAGTGACAAAATTCTCCCAATATGGACTTTTCGCCACATTGAAAGGAATGTTGTTGTAGTACCAAAAGTTTGCCGCAACTATTCTTTTTTCATTTGCATTTCCTTATTCCAAGTGGTACCTGTCGTCCAAAATAGCACTCATGCTATTTTGACAAGTTCATTTAAGTTAAGGACTTAGGCGCTTTTTGGCTAAAAAGCCGCTGAGGTGAAAAACTCAGTGTTTCGCAGAAATTCGGAACTTAGCGTTCCGTAGGATTTTAAAGCCGTGGAACAAAGGCTAAGTACTTTGCGGCATCACAGGGATAAGAGAAGTCTTTCTCGGAAATGGAGAAGTTAGTCTTCCACGGAGTGGAAAAAGTTAGTGTTCCGCGGGAATGAAAAATGTAGTCTTCTGCAGAAGTCAAAAAGCAGTGTTCTGCGGAAGTCGAAAAGTTAGTCTTCCGCGGAGGCTTGATGGAACTTAATGTTCTGTAGAGTATGAAGAAGGTATAATGTTCCCTTGGTTTTCAAGTCTGCATAGCAAAGGAACAAAGCCGTGGAGTTATACGCTGCGGGACAAGGAAAAGTGAAGCGCAGAGGTGATAAAAGTTAAGTGTGGGGTACAAGCCGTGCAAGGTTAAGAAGTCTGTGAAACAAACATTTATTTGTGGAACAAGATAAAATTGAAAAATTCGTGGAACGAAGAAAACCCGTGATACAAAGGAAGTCCGCAGTACAAAGGCTATGTGACAATGCGAAGGTCAGAGATAAAGCCGTGGGTCACCAAAAGTTCATTAACCGAACATAAAGCTACAAAAGACAAGAAAAGACCGTGAAAAGTTAAACTATGATCACGGATAAAAAGAAGAAAGCTGACAAGTCCGCGGGTCATGTGGAAGCTGCTTAAAGCCGCGAAAGGTCATGGAAATTAAAGTAAGGCCGCATATTACAACAACAACATCTAAAGCCACAAAAGACAAAGGAAAAGGTAGCGGATCATCAAAAATCCATGGAACACAACAAAGCCATGTCTATTACAACAACATCTAAAGCCACAAAAGACAAAGGAAAAGGTAGTGGATCATCAAAAATGCATGGAACTCAACAAAGCCATGTCTAATTTGAACTAGGCGCTCAACCTCTCCAACAACCAGTATTTAATGATGAATGACACCCATACTTGGCTTACAAAATCAATGGCGTACAATGTCAGATGCACATGCCTAGCCTACAAAATCAATGGCGATTGATCCTTGGTGGTTGGCCCTCTTCATTCTGGTGCGATCTGGTCTGCTCCCTCTCTTCTCTTCGTCTCTATAAAAAGCAACTCAATTTCATTGTAAACAATCCCACTCCCGACTACAAAGTCACCATGTTAAAACGGTTGTCGAGCTTTCACGAGCAAACCTTTGATATGAGCTTTTGTAATGCATCCAAAACCTTATAAGTGACTGTAATAGACCGTACATACTTATAAGCAATAATATGATGTTGAATGTGGCTTGTATTTGCCCTTTGGCTTAGATTATTGTCTTCTTGCCTCTCTATTTTTTTCATTTCATGTTGTGTATGAACTATATTTGCATGCCTTTCATTTCTCTGTGTCTATAATGTGTGGAATGGAATGGTTTACATAGTATTGATCTATGGCATGTATCTGCCCTCTCATCTTGCGTTTTCCTTCCTATTTTTCCCCTCACAAAGAGAGATTCCCTTTCTGTTTTGGCGCCATTGTCATTCCCTTAACTTAGTTCTATTTCATGCATTCCTCCTTCCCTTTTTCCCTTGTAGTTCGTAGCTTAGCTTAGGAGTAGTGTTAGTATTAGATAGATAAATAGAGGAAATTGACTTTCTTCGGAGGATGATCTCATTTAGTCAAGTCCCACATTGAGAGATCATCTCATGTTTCACTAACGTGCTGAACCTAGTTTCAGTAGGGTGCAACTTCAGGTGACAACAATTTTTTGGCATGCCCGGTGGGACAAGTTTGATGAGCTTTACATCATCTTCACTAAGATTGGCACGTGTCTTGGTGATGTCTAACTTTTGGAGGCTTCATTTCAACACATCTGACGACTCCACTGATCCAACTACCCATTTCTCTCATCTGCAGACCATTTCCATTCTTCCATTTCCCTCATTCATGATGTTGTGCAATCATGACTTCATTTCCTCATTGTAATCCTCACATGTTGTAATGTCCCTCTTTCCGGCATGACCCTTGGACACTTGGTGGGTAGCTTATTTGTCATCTTCGTAAGCTAGTCCCGTTGTTTAGGAGATGATGTGCATAGCAGGTAAGGGGTTTTATTGATGATCTGGTGGATTATTTGATGTTAGCAATGAGTTCAATTGGTCTTAAGGACTCACTTGGCACTTTTCCGAGGTTATTTTCCGGCTTCTGGTGTGTTCTCCAAGATTCGTGGAGAGAATATCTATTTATAGTAAGTCACCCAACTAACTTCATTTCTCATTATTCGTCATCGGCACCGCTTCTGCTCAGTCAGTTTCCGATTCCGGTGCTTTCTGACAATTTCTGCACTTTGGGAGCATTAATGGCTTATTTTAATTATTTTACTTAGGTTGCTTATATTTGTACGAATTACTTGGCGAGCACCTCAGTATTATAGCGTGTTGGAAAGAGAATGTGAAGTTCTAAATGATGAGATGCTAATTTAGTGACCTTGGGCGCCAGGAATGATTAATTAATTAAATAAATCACTTTCCGGAGTTATAAGGTGAAATTAATTAATAAAGTGATTTATTAATTATATTCCTTTTAATGAAAATTCTCGGAAAAGGTTATAAAAGGAGGATTTGGCCTATTTGTGAAGGACACTTATTATTTTTGAACAAAAGAACAAATTCAGAGCAGCTCTTGCTAATTACTCTCGAAGGACGGAAACCCTTGGAGATTACGAATTGGACGGAAACCCAATTCGAAGGAGGAAGATTCACATAGGGTCTTCATCGTATTCAGAACATTATTCCTCTTGCGGACGGAAAACCCAGGAGCAGTGAGAGAAGCTTCCATCCAGGAATCTTCATTGTTTACACAGTTATTCAACATTTCAGCAGTTTCAGAGAAAAGAATAAATTGCAGCAGTGAGCATTTGCACCTATATCTGAGTGGGGCGGCTTCTTCTACAGTTATTTATTGCTGTATCAGAGGTATTTGTCATGATAGATATTTATTGTAATTCCCAGCAGCAAATATATCAAATCGGCTAGGGTTTTGATTCATTTACTGTGGGTTTTTAGACAACCTTTGTTATTAAATCTTTCTGCAGATTTATATTCGTATTGCTGTCATATTTAGTTTCAGAAATCATCATTAAATGTACAACTGTAATATTTATAAAGAAATCTGCTAGATTTACCCTAGGCGCCTATTCTGCATTCACCCGGTTTGTGGGGTTTGCTGTATTTTATTTACCTATGTAGTTTCAGTGTGATGTTTCATGAATTCCTTAAATATTATCAGTTCAAATCTGAGCCAAAGCATTAAATATAAAAATAAAAAAATAAAAAAAACAAAAAAAAAAATTTCAGACAGAAACGGGTTTGGGATCTTTTAGTGGTATCAGAGCAGTGTATCCTCCCAGCCTGTGTGGGAAGAAACATACAGGGTATTACAACAGAAATCAGCTTTGAATGCATCACAGAGAGGACGGTCCACACAGATACTACACCTGCAGACGAGCATGACTCGAGGCTGGTATTGCAGGAGGTGACAGAATGGAATATTTGGGCGAGAGGCCTGAGAGTCCTCCTTGAGAGGAACATGCAGATCCAGATAGGAATTTTATTCGGTATATGGCAGCCACGCAGAGGCAGTTATTACTGACCATGGAGCGCATGGGCACTACTTTGGACAGGTTGGCACTAGATAGGCCGCGGGACAGGCACGACAGGAGGGATAGATCCATATCAGTTGCTAGTAGCTACAGGGGTCATAACAAATCACCTTCAGAGCTTGGGAGTGTTAGGGGATCGCCACGCCGTGAGCGGAGGCATACTCATATAGACGAGAGGAGACCTACACGGATTGCAAATAGGCCTACGCAGCCTAACTTCTTGCCTAGAGGTGACCCACCAGAGATTGAGGGACGGTCGGAAGAAGCAGCTTTCTCGGATACTATCATGGCAATTAGTGATGAGTGGAGGAGTTTGCCGCAGCATGTGAGGGATGCATTTCCCCTCCCACAGTATTGTGTTCAGAGGAGAGACAACATGAGGGCTAGACAGGATAGGAGACCTAGAGCACAACAGAACAAAGATTTGCAGCAGGTTACCAATAAGGTAACTCTCTCCACTTTTGATGGTATTGGAAAGATCAGTACCAGGGCTTGGATTCACAAGCTCGACACCTACCTTACCCTCAAGCCCATGAGGGAGCAGGAGGCCATACAATTTGCGACATTGCACCTTGAGGGGGTGGCTTATGATTGGTGGCACCATGGGTTAGTTACGTAGGGTCATGAGCTTCTACAGTCTTACAGGGATTTCAGCGAGAGGTTGATTGCGAGATTTGATTGCAAGGATGTGGAGCTTTATTACAGGGACTTGGCACAGCTTTGACAAAGTGGACACGTTGATTCATACATCAACGAATTTCAGCATATAGCAGTGATGGTTCCAGAGATGCCGGAAAGGCGTGTGGTGATGCTCTTTATAGAGGGATTACAGGATAGATTGAGGGGTTTTGTCAAGGCTCTTAAGCCTGGAACTTTGCATGAGGCCATTCAGACAACATTGGATTTAGACACTACTCTTCCATTTCAGTCCCAAAAGAAAAATGTCAGGAATGAAAAATCAGAACAACATGAAAGTGAGCAACCCACTTCTTCAAAGGTAGAATCTACACCAAAGATGGACCATGAACCGAGGAATGACCTTCGTAGGAAAAACTTATGTTTTCATTGCAAAGATCCTTGGGCACCGGGTCATAGGTGTCTTGGAAAGGGTAAGATACATCTCATTGAGGTTGTTTTAGGTGGGGATGATGATACTACTTCAGAAAATGTACAGGGGCAGCCAGCACCAAACATTGAAAATGATGGTACACTCACTTGTCTTTCAGGGGCACCAAGGTATAATCCATTCATGTTTGAAGGTACAATGTTCGGAGTGTAAAGTCGTGGCATTTCTTGATAGTGGATCTACACACAATTTCATGGATGAAGGTTTGGTGATCAAAAGAGGGTTTGCATTGTTATAATTTTGAAGGCTTTGATGTGACTATAGCAGGAGGTCTTACTATCCCTTGCAAGAAGAAAGTAATCCAAGTTAGTATTCTATTTGGTGGGTATACACTTTGTGATGGACTTTCTATGTTATTGACTTGAAGGATAACAATGTTGTGCTTGGTATGCAATGGCTACATTCACTAGGAAAAGTCACCCAAGATTTGCAAGCTATGGAGTTGAGTTTCCATCATGAAGGGGAGAAAGTCACCATGAGAGCAGCCAAATACACGCTGCCCCATCAAATGACAGCCAAGTCTATGATAGTTATGGACAAAAAATCATCTCATGTAGACATCTATGAGGATTTTGAACTACATATCAGCATGGGACAGCAGGAACGAGGTGAAGATTATTGCAAATTGGGGGCATACTTGAGGGGGATTGTGGCACTTTTTATGAGTAAGTTGCACAAGTTCTATTTGGTAGACTTTGAGCAGTTTAGCACAGTGCATTTGAAGCCATTCAAAAGGTTTCGGTTGATTTGGGATCCGGGACTTGATTGGTATGCAGATATGATATTGCTTGTGGACAAGCAATCTCAGGTTGGGAGGATTGTAATGTCCCTCTTTTCGGCATGACCCTTGGACACTTGGGGGGTAGCTTATTTGTCATCTTCGTAAGCTAGTCCCATTGTTTAGGAGATGATGTGCATAGCAGGTAAGGGTTTTATTGACGATTTGGTGGATTATTTGATGTTAACAATGAGTTCAATTGGTCTTAAGGACTCACTTGGCACTTTTTGAGGTTATTTCCGGCATCTGGGGTGTTCTCCAAGATTCTTGGAGAGAGTATCTATTTATAGTAAGTCACCCAACTGACTTCATTTCTCATTATTTGTCATCGGCACCGCTTTTGCTCAGTCAATTTCCGATTCCGGTGCTTTCTGACAATTTCCGCACTTTGGGAGCATTAATGGCTTATTTTAATTATTTTACTCAGGTTGCTTATATTTGTACGAATTACTTGGCGAGCACCTTAGTATTATAGCTCGTCGGAAAGAGAATGTGAAGTTCTAAATGATGAGATGCTAATTCAGTGACGTTGGGCGCCAGGAATGATTAATTAATTAAATAAATCACTTTCCGGAGTTATAAGGTGTAATTAATTAATAAAGTGATTTATTAATTATATACCTTTTAATGAAAATTCTCGAAAAAGGTTATAAAAGGAGGATTTGGCCTATTTGTGAAGGACACTTATTATTTTTGAACAAAAGAACAAATTCAGAGCAGCTCTTGCTAATTACTCTCGAAGGACGGAAACCCTTGGAGATTACGAATTGGACGGAAACCCAATTTGAAGGAGGAAGATTCACACAGGGTCTTCATCGTATTCAGAACATTATTCCTCTTGCGGACGGAAAACCCAGGAGCAGTGAGAGAAGCTTCCATCCAGGAATCTTCATTGTTTACACAGTTATTCAACATTTCAGCAGTTTCAGAGAAAAGAATAAATTGCAGCAGTGAGCATTTGCACCTATATCTGAGTGGGGCGGCTTCTTCTACAGTTATTTATTGCTGTATCAGAGGTATTTGTCATGATAGATATTTATTGTAATTCCCAGCAGCAAATATATCAAATCGGCTAGGGTTTTGATTCATTTACTATGGGTTTTTAGACAACCTTTGTTATTAAATCTTTCCGCAGATTTATATTCGTATTGCTGTCATATTTAGTTTCAGAAATCATCATTAAATGTACAACTGTAATATTTATAAAGAAATCTGCCAGATTTACCCTAGGCGCCTATTCTGCATTCACCCGGTTTGCAGGGTTTGCTGTATTTTATTTACCTATGTAGTTTCAGTGTGATGTTTCATGAATTCCTTAAATATTATCAGTTCAAATCTGAGCCAGAGCATTATATATATATAAAAAAAATAAATTTTTTTTTAGACAGAAACGGGTTTGGGATCTTTCACATGCAATATTAAATACCATTCCCCTCCACCTCCATGTTTCCCAAACTCCCCTCAAAATCAGTTTTATGAGCCTTGTCATGATGAATATGCATATGACACAACCCCCACTAACCCATATGGTTATCCTCTTGTCCATGATGTTTTTCAAGAACAGGGATATGTAGAAAATGGAGGTAGTTTCATGTCTGATGATGATTTCTAGATTCAAGGTGCGGATTCAAGAGGCAAACATGTTACAGATGAAGGTGACGTGTGAAATCAAGGCAACTAGACTTGGTTTGAAGAGCCCTTTCCATGGCTTGGACTTGTACTGAGTTGGTATATCCCTCAATAGAAGCTAGACATAATGGCTGAATCCTCAAATCAATTATCAAAGTGGATTGATTTAATGGAATCTTACCAATCTAGTTGTAGGGAACCTTGTCAATGGGGTAACCCTTCAATACCATCATATAGCTCACCCATTTCTTCTTTACAATCTGCACCGTCTCAACCAAAATGTCAAATCCCTAGCTTTCTCAAAGCTTCTCCTTTTAGTCATCCTCATTTACAAGAGGATATTATTCCTCCTCCATCATTCAAACCCCTGTAAAATCAGTGAAGAGATCAATCCATTCCTCATTTCATGGACCGAAATTCATGTGTGTATGAGCCTAATGAAGAACCATGCTCAAACCATGATGAATTACAATCCAACTAATAATTTGAGTGGCCAACCACTTGGTTTTCCCATTGCCCCGCCCTTATTAAGCATGAAGCTGAACTTTTGATGGCAAATGGGGATGTTCTTCATCCTTTGGGGCAAGAATATACACAAGCAAACTTGGGGGGACAGCCAACTGAAGAGCTAATCAAAGAAGATTAGCTGCAAAGTTTCAAGGATTGGAGCCAGGAGTTTGAGGTCAAGAAAATTTTTCATCAAGAAGCTAAAAGTCAACCTCTTGCAAATGCATCAACAACAATTGAGGCGAGCTCTATTATTGTTAATCATGAGATATTTGTTGAAGAATGGATTGACTATGAAAGCATGGATGAAGGAATGACCTAACTTTTTGAAAAGTCTCTTGCTGTTTTTTTAATCAATCTAAAAAGGAGGATGAATTGGCTGAGCTCAAGAAGGAGGAGGTTGAGGTTGAAGAGCATAAGAAAGAGGAGGACAAATCAAACTTTTAGGCCTTGGATGCAAAAGAGATCATTGAGAGCTTTCTTGCTCTCTTTTGATGATGAATATGTCGATCAATCCTTGCCCTCTGTAACATCCCAAAATTTCTTGTAAGTTAAATTAACTACGGTTAATTCTAAACAGGATTAGATGAGATCATCATTGGGTGTAAAATTCATTTGGTTTGTCGTATCATGACCCATAGCTTCTGTTGCGGGGGCATGGCACTGCGGAATGAATAACCCCGCACCCACCTTGATGATCCTTCTTAAAACATGATTAGGCCTTAATCATAGGTAAAACAGTTCATAAATGATAGTGAATCTTTCGGTTATTTGTATTTTGGTTACTTTATTTTAATCGGTTTGGTCGTCTTTTGTTTTGTTCAACTTTTGCTTGACTGCGATGATAATTGTCTCTGTTTTATTTGACAATCCTATATCAAGTGAGCTTTATGGAATATTCGAATTATTATTTACGGACTTGGTGATTTTCGTATTGGAATGTTTTATATAAACCTAGAAATTCAACTAATTTTTATGGTAATATATTGTTGGAAATATGTGGACTTGTATTATGAAGGTTAATTTTAACTTAACCATTAAGCTGGGTAACAACTAAAGTAAAAAAATGTATGAAATATTATTGGACTTGTATTGGAATGTTTTATATAAACATAGAGTTTGTGTTCTTGTAGCAACTCGAACACTTCTGCAAGGTGAACCTTGTGCTCCTCCAGAGTCTTGCTGTACACTAGAATGTCATCAAGATATACCACAATTGATTTATCCAGCAACGAACGGAACACGTTGT
Organism: Taxus chinensis; assembly: GCA_019776745.2. Classification (NCBI taxonomy): domain Eukaryota; kingdom Viridiplantae; phylum Streptophyta; class Pinopsida; order Cupressales; family Taxaceae; genus Taxus; species Taxus chinensis. Next base: position 236,920,217 of record CM034149.1, on the reverse strand, counting down.
TCATTAGAGTGCAAAAGGTGGCCGGGGTATTGCATAGGCCGAACGGCATCGCCATGAACTCATATGACCCATACCTGGTCACACAGGTGGTCTTTTCTTCATCTCCTTCTGCTATGTGGACTTGGTAATATCCCTGTTTCAAGTCCAACTTGGAAAAGTAACGTGCCCCTGCTAGGCGGTCGAAGCAATCTGCAATCAAGGGAACCGGATACCTGTTCTTCCTTGTCAATCTGTTGAGAGCTCGATAATCAACACATAGTCAAAGCTCTCCATCCTTCTTTTTTTGGAACAACACTGGTGCGCCATATGGTGACCTTGATGGTTTGATGTAGCCAGTTGACACCAACTCGCCAAGCTGTCTCTTTAATTCTATCATTTCCGGGCTGGATAACCTGTAAGGTGCTTGTGCCGGCGGCCTCGCCCCTGGCTCGAGCTCAATTTGATGGTCAATCGCCCTTCTTTGCGGTAGTATATACATATATATATATATATATATATATATATATATTTTAGAGGTATTTGGCATGTAAGCCAAAAGTTTTATTTAGTTATTGAAATTTATGGGTTTCATAAAGTGAAACACCTTCACATGGCATAAGTGTGAGACATGCACTAAAACACGTACCAGCATTGGGAAGCCTGAAAATTCTTCAATATGCCGCCTAACTATAGTTTTTTCATTATATTTTTCTGCTATTTTTCCTTCGTCTATTTTCATTCTCCCCTTCTGGAATACCTGCGCGAATTTTGGAGGAAAGAAGGACTCAACTTGTTGGAGCGAGAAGAGTAGAAGGTTGCCGATTTTGGGTTTACTTCAGGCATGAATATCTTCTTCTTTGTTTGCCTCATTATTTGTAAAAACAATGAGGAAATACACATTCTGTTTTTAATGACAATCAAGGAAATTGTGGACAACTTTTGATTTAATTGTTTGGAGATGAAGTATGAAAAGGAAATTGATGGATTCTGTATTCTTTTTAGTTTTCTTTGTGTGGTTTTACCCTAACCCAAAAAAATACGCAGATGGGGTTTTGGGTTTTGATCAACAAAAATAAAGTAAAAGAAAGGTTAAAAATTCCTTCTCTGCATTATAATAAATTATACCCAAAAGGAAAAGAGTTGGGTTTTTCCTATATAGGAAGAAGGAAAACGTTTTGTGAATTTGTGTGTTTAAAATTGATTCGTGCTTGTGGATTTTCATTTTGTTAAACTGAAATTTGGTTGTGTGTTTTCTGTAAACAAATCGATTTGGGTATACAAATCGATTTGCATAAAGGAATCGATTTGGGTATACAAATCGATTTGCATAAAGGAATCGATTTGGGTAACCCAATCAATATGGGTATGCAACCGGTTGGGGTTTTGTATTTTTCTTCTTGGTTGTTATATGCAAGTCTGATTTTTAATTTATTGAGATCTTTTGAATGATAATTTGTGGGTGTCAAAGCTCTTGCATGGGGCTGCATTTTCCAGAAATTTTATTATTATGGACCACTAAATCGGTTCATGTATAAATGAGGGTGTCTTGTTATGTGTGAATAATTACAAAAAAAATGCCATTTAGCCTGTAACTTCCAGCTTGACAATATGACTTGGATTCTTGGAAGACTGTGAAAAAGAAATTGCTTGTCTTGGTAAGGGCATGAAAGCCCAAACAACTTGACCGAGATGCGCCAAGGAGTAATTGGAGGCATGATTGGGTTTAAAATAATGATATCTTATGAAAGAAATTATTAGCTGTTCTTTTACTAAAAAGAGTATGTTTAAATGATGTAACCATGGTGCTGTTATATTGTTGGTTGGGCTATTTGTTTACCAGATAGAACATGTTAAAGTGATGTAAATATGGTGATATTTGTGTTAATTTGTAGAGCTGCTCATTGACTGAAAAAAATACTCTTCTTAATCATATTGTTTTTACGAAGTTATGTAGAAATTTTTAAATGTCAAATGCTTATTGATTGAAGTTGGAATACGGATGTATTGACCTTTGTGATTAGAGGGAAACATGATCGCTGAAATAGAAATTGCTTGTTCTATTTGTGTGCATCCATAGCTGTATCTTTATAGGAACCAAGTAGTAATACATTTTCAACTGTATTACCATGTGCTTGTTGATAAAACATGTATATCCTTTCATATTTTATTAATTAATTGCATCAGAAAATGGAGTTAATATTCATGCCAGTTCATTTTGAACTGACATCATACCACTACTCCAGTCTTGTAGGACCATTAGCTGTTACATTCGGATGTGCGGAAACTCATGTCTTGTGAAGTTTTATCGTAGCATGGATCTAAATGAGATACTTGGATTTCAATTGGTGAAAGGATGATATCCTTGAATTTTTGGCTGAATTATTGGGATCTTGGATCCATTGTAAATATTCATACCTCACTATGTGAGAATTATTATACCGGTTATATATTTCGCCTTAACGGCATATGTAATATGTGATTTTAATGAAGAGATGATTACTTTGTGTGTAATAATATCCCAATATGAGTAAATGATGAATACTTGAGTTATGAAATCTTACTTTTCACAAATTGTTGAATACATTTATTTGATAGTTATCAATGTATGAAGCCGATAATTGAGCAATTATTGTAAGAATCAATTGTCTTTAATTTCTAAATTAAATAAGCTATTTAGTGGCGTAGCTAATCGAAGGAATAATTAAATATACATGTTTTAATATATATTTAATTTGGCCTTTCAGTAAACTTGGTAGTAATATGATAAGATTGTAAATCCTGTTGTATAGAGAATGGAAAAGTATCGTTGTAAAAAGGTAATTTAAGGTTAAAGAATCAAATGTCAGGAAAAAAAAAGACTAAATGGGAGGGTAAATAGATGAAAAGATCCGTTAGATATATTAAGGGATAAGTACATGCAGAATGCTGATAAAGTTACATTTCAACATAACGAATGTACTTATCTTATAAATATCCTAGTTGGCCTTTGACATCTATCTCAATATAAACTCTTGCAAGATAGGTTTAATTGGAAATAAAATAAAAACAAACTATAAAGATCTAGTTAACTGTGAAAGGGATAGTTGTGGGGTGGCGGAAGACTTAAAATTCATAAGACTAGTGTGCTGTCTTGAGTTTAGCCGTAACCTGCATGACGGATAACTTTGGCCAAAGTAATGCATTAATGGCTGTGCATTGTCTGATCACCTAGTCCTCAAATTAAATAAAAAAATTGTCTGTAACCTGATCATGGGAAGTTGAAATATTGAACATGAGGTAGACAATGGTCGGATACTGGAATACGAAGTTGGGAAACTAGTTTCGTGGTAGACTCAAGAACTTTCACATAGTTCCCATGACCTTTAAAAGGTTGAGCCGAAATGCTAGTAAGCACTATCACTCGAAGTAGTGACGAAGGGAGATCGTGGAGATCTGGATACACCTTTCTTAGCCGCACATGGCTTACATGGATGTTATCGGATAGATCAAAAGAGCAAAATTGATTAATGAATTTGATTAAATAAATCTGTACGATTGCAGCTGTGTAATTTGTTATTATGTTTGTGTTAAAAAAAAATCCTCATTTTTCAGCTCTTGTAATTTTGAGCGTTACACCCTCATTTAGAGAGTTTGAAATGGAGGAAATCAGACATGAATATCAGTTTGACCTTCAAGTTGAGGAGGAGAGTGAGGAGCCCAATGTTGGATCAGAGCTGGTCATCAAGGAGGAAACAAATGTGAACAAGTTTAAACAACTTGCAAACTCTCCTCAAAATGAAGATAATATGCATGATGGCTCTATTCATGGAATGGAATGCAAAAGAGATGGGAAAATCAAAAGAATCAATGCATTGGTTTTGATAGTTGGATGTCCAATCAGATATCTAGCTAGGTCAGAGCCAAAATGAAAGTTGCCACCAATCATGTCACTTTAAAGCACGAGGAAGATATTCAAAGTGCCAAAGGTCAGCCCAAACACCTGTGCAAGCCAAATGCAGAGCAACCAAAGGAGGTGTTTGTTCTTTTTGAGGCTGATAGTTTGAGCAAAAGGGAGGTGCGGGCCATGTTGTCACTTCCATCACTTTATCCAGTTACAGAACTGATCTCATAGTCGCATTTTGTAAGGAATGGAAGTTACTTTTCCGAACTTGTATGTGGATTTGTTTAGCTTCCTTTGCTCTTGGTTAGAGTAGCAGTAGTTTAGGTTTGCTTTTTGCAAAACTAAGTGCTTTGCACACTCTGCATGTTCCTATTTGGATCATGTATGATTTCTCTTTTGTTCATAGTTTTTGTGTGCCTTTTGTGGATATGCACAGTCCAGATCATTCACCTTCATGGGCAGAGAATCAAAGATTTTAGGGCAGTTTTAGTTGATCAAGGTGTTACTCAAAGTTCCAAAGATCAATTTTAGAACCAGTGCCAAGTTCAGTGCTTCATGTGGATTCAAGGTGAGTTTTTAAAGTTTGGGATCAGTTTCTAAGTTGTATGCTTGACTCCATGCCCAAAAGATATGCCAGGATATTGGTCCTTACATCTAGCAAGTAGATGTCTTCTGAAAGTTGCCAAACTATTGTCCAGAATAACACTCATGCTATTTTGACAACTTCATTTAAGTCAAGGACTTAGGCAGCTTTTTGTTTGAAAAGCTGCGGAGGTGAAAAATTCAATGTTTTGCAGAAATCTGAAATGTAGTGTTCCACGGGTTTCTAAAGCCGCGTAACAAAGGCTAAGTACTTCGCGGCATTGCGGGGATAAAAGATGTCTTCTGTGGAAATGGAGAACATAGTCTTTCGTGAAGTGGAAAAAGTTAGTGTTCCGCGTGAATGAAAAATGTAGTTTTCCGTGGAAGTCAAAAAGCAGTGTTCTGTGGAAGTTGAAAAGTTAGTCATCCGCAGAGGTTCGATGGAACTTAGTGTTCTGTAGGTATGAAGAAGGTATAACATTCTGCGGGTTTTCAAGTCCGCGTAACAAAGGAAGAAAGCCACAGAGTTATACGTCGTAGGACAAGGCTAAACAAAACGTGGAGGTGATAAAAGTTAAGCATGGGGTACAAGCCGCACAAGGTTAAGAAGTCTGCGAAACAAACGATCATCCATAGAACAAGGTAAAATTGAAGAAATTGCGGAACACAGGAAAGCCACAGAATGAAGAAAGCTCGCGATACAAAGGAAGTCTGTGGTACAAAGGCTAAAGGCTATGCAACAATGTGGATTAAGGTGGAGGTTAGAGATAAAGCCTCAAGTCACCAAAAGTTCATCAACTGGACAGAAAGCCGTAGAAGACAGGAAGAGGCCGTGGAAAGTTAAACTATGATCGTAAATCAAGAGAAGAAAGTGGACAAATCCGTGGATCATGTAGAAGCTACTTAAAGCCTCGAAAGACCAGGGAAATCAAAGTAAGGCCGCATATTACAACAAGAACATCTAAATTCGTGGAAGACATGAAAAGGTAACGAGTCATAAAAAATCCGCGAAACTCAACAAAGTCACGTCTAATTTGAACTAGGCGCTCAACTGCTCCAACCAAAATTTAATGATGAATGGGACCCACACTTGGCCTGTAAAATCAATGGCATACAATGTCAGGTGCCCATGCCTGGCCTACAAAATCAATGGCGATTGATCCTTAGTGGTTGGCCCTCTTCATTCTGGCACGATCTGGTCTTCTCCCTCTATTTTCTTCTTCTCTATAAAAAGCAACTCAATTTGATTGTAAATAAGCCCTCTCCCGACTGCAAAGTCTCCATGTCAAAATGGTGGTTGAGCTTTCACGAGTTACAAACCTTTGATATGAGCTTTTGTAATGCATCCAAAACCTTATATATAATAGACTTTACATACTTATAAGCAATAATTTGATGTTGAATGTGGTTTGTATCTGCCCTTTGGCTTAGATTATTGTCTTCTTGCCTCTGTGTTTTTTTCATTTCATGTTGTGTATGGACTATATTTGCATGGCTTTCATTTCTCTATGTCTATAATGTGTGGAATGGAATGGTTTACTTAGTGTTGATCTGTGACATGTATATGCCCTCTCATCCTACCATCGCCATTGTTTTAACTTAGTTCTATTTCATGCATTCCTCCTTCCCTTTTTCCCCTGTAGTTCGTAGCTTAGCTTAGGAGTAGTGTCAGCGTTAGATAGATAGGTAGAGGAAGCTGACCTTCTTCGGAGGGTGATCTCATTTAGTCAAGTCCCACATTGAGAGATCATCCCATGTTTCATTGAGGCGCTTAACCTAGCTTTAGAAGGGTGCAACTTCAGATGGCAACAATATCTTTGAGTGAAGGTTGTGACCCGAGACTACTTGGGGGAACAAATAACATAGTTGAACTACTTGCAATGGATGAGCCTGTCCCAGTGTCTGACCTCCTGGAGTTGGGGCAATAAAGAGGCCTCAGTGTCAAAATCTTCCCTCGCAGCCCTCCTATTCATTCATCAACTTTCCTCGTTTTTTCTTTTTCTTTTTCTTAGCATAAGTTGCAAAGAAACTAAGTAGCTCTTTTTGAGCCTTGGGCGGTGCTTGTGTGCACACTGTCACTTCATTCCTTGGTATCCTTTTAATGTGGAACTTAAGGTGATAAACACCTCCACTCATCTTCATTTCACAATAATTGCATACAACACAATTTTCGTTTGCTCGTTCACAATGCTTCCAAGAGAGGTCTTTTGAGTTAGGCTTACTAAGAGCATCTGAACTTGAACCGGATGCCGATGCCATTCTAAAAAACAAAACAAAACAATTCTTTCTTAGTTTTACAAGTCTTAGAAAAATTAGACTGTATTATGAAATTATGAATAATATTACAAATTGCATGAAGAAAGAATTACAACAAAGGTATATATGTTTTATCCCTAAACAAGACGAAATTCATTTGGGAGCTATAAAAATAGATTCAAATAAAGTTATCAGTTATCAAAGATTCACAGTGTTTAATAATTTTTGACAAATAACCTAAAACTCCACATCATTGAACTCCTATTTGCTGCATCTTCCTCTACAATTGTTAACTCATACACTTTCTTAGCCTAGTGGAATCTCACATGTTTACTTGTTTCAAGGGCAAGTTGAGTTGACTAGCCAAAATTCATTGAGTCCTATTACTATGACAATATTTACTAAAATTTAAATTGTTGCATTTTTCAAAATACAAACTGTAGATAAAGGTTTAAATTTATAAAATGCAATAAACTATCTTGAACAAATAAACATTAAATGGGATCTGTTCCTTGTATTTTCGCTTTAGTTCTCCCCAATCTTGGCCTTTTCTGAATTTGGGTGGTAATTTGAGAGACTTTTTGCAGAAAATAGAGCCCTTTGCTTGATTGGATTTCGATCAAAGACCACATATGTCATTTGCAAGAGGCATTGTTAGACACTTTTTCAAAAAGATTTGCTTCACTTTCATTTCAAAGAATATGCGGAAGGCCATTTGTAGAGTGCAGATAAAGTATGTAGAAAAATTCATTTTTTTGAAGCCTTGTTGAAGGGTTTGTTTTTTCTTTCATTCTCTCTCCATTTGGGAACTAAATGGAAACTATTTCAGACTTTCTCAGTCTTCTTGTTTGTAAATTTCAAATTTTCAAAAACTTGAATTAATTTATGGATCTTTGACGAATATTCGGTAGTAAAGTTTTCCCTAGTTAAACACTCTAGACTAGAGTTAAGAAAGAGGGAATGAATCAGTTCCTGCCAACTACAATGGAAACTATCTGAAACTTTCTGAGTCTTCTTGATTGAAATGATACATAGTAAGAACTAATTAATTCTGGAGTACAAAAGTTAACGAGGCCAATTCATGTAATATGAATAATCAGGCCTAGCAAAAAACATACAGTCGTGAATACAAAAAAAGAGAGTGGGAATGATAGATAAACCCTAAGTGGTTCCACCTAGCCAAGTGTTGTAATCATCTTAAGAAAGGAAAAAGGACACTGCTAACATTATAATATTAATTCAAGTACAACTATGCAATTAGGAAGGGGCGGGGTTGGATAATAAGAGTGCGAAACGGGTCTAGGTAATGGCACACTGGAGATAGATGCCCCATCTGATCGACATAATGCTTTCAACAGTGTCAAAAAATTCTATTAGTAGGACGCCAAATTTTCAATGGGCTGCAGGAGCATCAAAAATCCTATTCTCAGGATGGAGTGGCAAAAAGGTGATGAACAAGGATTCAACAATTTATAAAGAGATAAGGAACCTATACTTTTTCCAGAGGGGGCGACCAAACTTTGGATGATGGCCTTGGAAGCTAAATGAAATGGGATGTGATCTCCATGACCATTGTTTATTTACACACAACACTAGTTTTAGCATTGAAAACAAGAAGATGCCTACAATCTCAAGGATTTCTTTAGACATGATATCTGCTTGGTGCATATTAGAGGTACACTTCCACACCTAGGATGCAACTTTATGGGAGATCGAAGTCATAACATCTTTCGAGTCACATGTGGAAAGACATTGCAAAGATGACTGTTCAGACATAGTATGATATGAAAGTCATTTCACCACTTGTACATATCTGGATCAAGTAAATTGAGCCAGTAATGGTATACATAGGCAGATGGAATTTACCCTAGAGCTGAAGGGGAAAACAACATAAATAGAAATACGTATTTTCCTACGATATTGAGGATAGGTGTTTTTATTTACACAACCCAATCAATTAAATAGCTGCCGTCATGAAAGCTAAAGTGTGAGTGAAGGCTCGACACAAGGGTTTAACAACAGATGGCATCATCAGATTTTTCCCATGCATTGACTAGATTATTTGATGAAAAGGATATTATATTATTTTATGCTCAACATTTCTTCCTCAAATGCATTCCTTGGTTTTGCGGTTTGCAATATAATTTGGAGACTCATTACTGCAAGGTCTTAGTTGCTGTCCGTGCCTTTGGTGCTAGTGGAGACCTACTTGGCAATAACTAATATTCCTGTTACTATGACTAATATTTACTGGTCTTAGTTGCGGTTTGTGCCTTTAGTGCTAGTGGAGACCTACTTGGTAATGACTAATATTCCTGTTACTATGACTAATATTTGCAAAAAATGACTATGACGTCCCATCAAAACATGAACTTATAATCCTAATGTCCGAGTTAATAAAACACTATAATAAATTGCTTCATTATTGTTTGAGACTTTAAGTCAAGAACTTGAGTAACTCAACTTTATACCACTTACAATCCAAAGGAATGACTTTTTTTGATACCAATATGATATGTACTTTTCTTGGAGATTTCATTGGACAATTCACCAATGCGGATGGTGCTTCATACATTAAAATGGAAATAACAACAAATAACAACATCAAGGAAATATGAAACCAGAAAATAAAAGAAAATATGAACTCAAACAATCACAAGGAGGCTCAATCATATACTCTAGGAAAACCCAATAATTGACAAAAATTCCATTCAAATGGAGACCTCTATTACTGCTATAAAAATATTGCTTACAAGGGTACATTGCTCAACATTAGAGCTCTCTCTTCTCTTAGCTCTATTTTGATTCCGTGCTAGACTCAACTATTTGGTTATGGAGCAGACAACAAGCCTCATATCAATTACTTATATGTTGAATTAAATGTATTTTATGGCCTTCCATGCTCATTAATTTTTAATTGAAATTTGACCATGCGTCTTTTTTAATCAAAAGATGACTATAGATTTGTTTTGATTTGGTAGATTCTATACTCCTTCCCTGATGTTTGTGGGAGACCCTATCATCTCTTCAATCTAACGGAATTTATGGTATTGGTATTCAACTAAGTAGACGATACTTTTGGATACAGGTACGGGTGCGAAGTATCCGATACGCGGATATGTCAAATTTTTTTGGCCCTGGATACGACATTAGATACGGTTGTACAAAAAATATATAAAAAATTATAACAAATAAAAATTCCAGCCTACTAAATAAGAATTAAGTTATTAACCACATATTATGCATATGAAAGACAAGATAACTTATAAGTTATAAGCTAAATAACCACAAAAGACAACTCATAATTTGTTAAAAGCTTAAAAGTTAAATTAAACACAATGTCATAATATATTGAATTCAATTTATTACACCAATGATCAAAGTTCAAACTATCTTTCAATAATCATCATATTCCTCTTCATCAAGAGCATCAACATCAACATCATCATCATTATGTGGTTCATTAGAACCACATGGACTCGAACCACTCCCACTAGGGCCACTACCAATTGCACCCCCTTGTGCATGTAGGTCTCGTGGTGCCAAAGAAGTCTCCAATCCCTCATCATCTAATGACAAGTGGGAAATGGAAGCATCCAAGTCAACTATCTTTGAATCAATATCCCAATGTTTTGTTGACCTTTCCTTGTACTCCGGCTGCTTGTGGGATAAAAGGCGCAAGTTGGAATGTATATATACCAAATCTTCAACCTTTTTAGTCCCCGACTTGTTGTGCTTCTGTGAGTGGATGAAGGTATATGTACTCCAGTTATGCTCAAAGGAAGATGAACTTGCAACCTATTGAGGTAAAGTCAATGCAACTTAAACTTAAATTTTTTAAAAAACTAAAAGTTACAACAAAAAAGGAAAGAGAATTAAAAGAAAACTTACCTGTGCGAAGACCTTGATTGCAAGAGGCTGCAAGTCCATTGATGTGACCATGGAGGTACCACCACATACGAGCATCCATCTTGTATTTGCTCTAAGAGCGAGAAGGCTATGATCTATCTCTATTATGAAATTGACAAATTCTATCATAACCATGTCCTTGGCCTTAAGATAGATCAAGGAAGAGCCTAGACAATGCTAGCATATATCCCTCATTGACTTCCGCATCCCTATATGGTGTCATCCCCCTAGGAAAAGAAAGGATCTCTGTGCTGTAGAATCTAGGAGTCAATGCAAAAGCAAGTAGATGTAGCAAGGTGGTCATGTTGTTCCACCGCTCAATGAGGATTAATTGTACTTCTTTGAAAAAATTCTCCTCAAGATCTTGTTCTTTTGCATTTATGACGGATTTTATCTTCTCAATCATTGAGTCGATACCATCATATATCTCTCTTAGACATGGTTGATCCATGTCAGTAAAGCGGATCATGTTCATAATGGGCTCAATAAAACTCAGCAAATATTCTACTCGATCCCACCAAGTGTCATCTAAGATCATTGCCTTCACTTTTTGAGCCCGTACAGTGTTTGATTGCCTCCATACAACCCATAGGTTGGAAGTTACCATCCTGTTAAGTGCCTCTCGCACCTTCACAAGTCGTCTCAAGACAATTGTGTGTGATGTGAATCGAGTCTCAGCAACCTAATAAGAAATGAAAAACAAAAATGAAACAAAAATTTTAAAAAAAAATTGAAAACTTATTAATACTATATTTTAAAAATAAAAAAACTTACATTAATTATAAATTAAAAGAAAGGTAAATTCCCTTACCCTCGGCAACTCCAAATGCAAGAAGGATCTAAAGATGCCTTGTGACTGGTGATGGTTGGTCACAACCATTTGGATCTCTTCATCCTCTGCATACACTTATTGAATCCACTCTATTTTATTGGCCATCTTTTTTAGCATTAAATTGAGTGAATGGACAGCAAATGGTGTCAAAAAAATATGCCCGTACCTTTGCCTCAAGTAACATCCCTGTGGCTTTGCAATTCTTGGCGTTGTCTGTTATGACTTGAACAACATTTTGAGGCCCCACCACCTCAATGGCTTTGAAGAGGACGTTAACAATGAATTAGGCATCCTTCACTTGCCCCTCACAATCAATTGCTTTCAAAAACATTCCCCCTTTAGGGCATACTGCAACCACATTGATCAAAGGGCGTTTTTTGCATCTTTCTATCCATCAAAAACGATGGACACACCTATTTTGGCCCATGAGTCTCTAATTGGTTGTAAGGAGGTTTCCACATATTTTCTTTGTTTTTCCAAGAAGGTGGTGATGATCTTCTCATAATGTGGCTCTTTGTACCCTTTTGGCCTCATTGATTGCTTTCACCATCTCTTGCCAATATGGTGACCCCACAACATTGAATGACAATCCATTTCCATACACACATCTTGGGATGTGCTCATTTGCAATATCCGCGTTCTCATTTTGAAAGACCTTTTTTAACGGTCCTTTTGTCCTACTTCTCTTTCGTGAAAGAGGTGAATCCTCATCATGCATGGAGGTAGCTTTCACAAATGGATGTGGCATGGTCACAATTGGAGAGCCAGTACTAGATGGGGCAACAGGAGGCCTCATTGATCGAGATGAACTTCCTTTTTTAGACAATGGATGACCCGTTTTCAAAGCCAAAGTTGCGTCTGTGTCTTCTTGTTCTTTGATATATCACAAAACCTTTGTTGTTGGCACCACTAGGTTATTTTTTCTCTTGTATATTCTTATACCATGACCCAATTTGCACACAAGTGGCCTTTCACCCGGCTATATGAGCATTTGAATACTATTTCACACTCATTGCATTTAAAAACAAAACACCCACGACCTGGAAGTTGCTCAAATATTGTGACATGCCTCCATAATGGTGAATTTGGGTCAAATTCTTTGAACAAAGATTGCCCAGAAGAGGTGGAACTTGTTGCCATTGTACTTCTACCTACAAGTTTCAAAATCAATAGCATAAGCAAATAAAACAATGGTTAAAAATTAAACTTAAACCTTATGCCCTAGGGCATAACATCTATTGAAAATTTCAAAATTTCAAATGAAAAAACGGTTTAAAAATTAAAATTTCAATTAGGAAAAATAAAACAATGAACATTAACAGAAGCATAAAATGTGTGAAAGATTAAAAAACAAAAACAAAAACAAAAAATGAAAATCAAACTTGAAAGTTAAATAATAAAACTTAAAACCTTACTTTCAATGAATAATCCACAAATCCTCCTCCTTTGAAGCTCTTCAACGGCCTTGGCAGCGAATAGACACTCGTGCTAGCTTAGGAAAATGATTACAATGCTTGTTGATGAAGTATCAAACCCTAGATAAGTAAAATGAAAGCTTAGAGAGGCGAGTATGTAATAAGGGAATGAGAGGTAAGTTTCTTTGCTTTTATGTTTTACTTTTGGAGTGAAAAAACCCGGTTCTAAGTTCAAATGCGCACTCGGGAGCGGCCAATGTATGGTCGGGACCCCTGGGTATGTCGATTGGATGTAGTTGAGGGGTCTCGGTCGTACCCTGGCCGCTCTTGGGTATGTATTCGGGACGTATCCATATCGGATACGTACTGTACCAATACCAGGGCCTGTAGACCTGCCGCATCAGCTACTTAGGTATTCAAGGATTTTACAAACATGTATCATCAAGAGGCTGAGTTAATCACGATGTCTGGTAGAAAATTATAATAGATCATGGTGTTGGTGTCCATTTTGATCCTCTATTATTTTGCCCTAATTTTCCTTTCACTCTGCATCTCCTGAAATGTTTTCTACAGTTTTAATGGGTGAAATGAAGCTGCCGCCTCTGTTTCCATGCCTTGATCCATTTGAAAATCATTTTCCATGCCTCATTCGTGAAGAAGCACCCATGCATGCCTTGTTTGTGCCCTAATTCTTCCAAATTTGCGGGCTATGCCGTGTTCTCCCTTTTGCCCGATCGTGAAAAAATCAAAATTGATCGTTTCATACATGTGTACCTTCAAAAATTCAATCCCAAGGTCAAGAAATGCTCGGAAATCATGTTTTGTCTTGTTCCAATTCGAAAAATTTCCTTGGGCGAAAAAATCAATTTCTGGGGCATCCCTGGCTAACTCTGTGTTTTCTAACGGTCAGACGGGCGTCATTTGCCCGTCAAAATTATCTTCAGAGTCCTAGGGCATTGCTGGCAAAATTCTATGTAGTTTGATGGCCATACGGGTGTCCTTTGCCCGTCAAATTTAAGTTGAAAAATCTCTGCGTATGTGGGCGCATTTGGTTGGTCCAAAAATAGGTGTGGTTCCTTTGAGCACTTAGCCATTTTTGGCTTTGGGAAAAATTTCAAAATCCCCCCCGCAACTCCCCAAAGGGACATGTGTCATGTTCTTATGCGAAGGCGGAGTTGGAAGCTAGCGGGGAACTTAGGCATTTTTTGCCTTTTCGGAAAAAGCGAAAGTTTTTGTCTTGCGTGGTCCGCGGGACATTTGGGACAAAAGTATGCGTGGGACGCGCAAAGGCGAAAAGGCCGCAAAAGGGGCCAAGATAAATAGATGCGGCTGATGCGGAAGTCAACGGCCCTCACGGCCCGGTCAACAGCAGACGCGCAGGGGAAAATTTTGACCCGCAGGCCCGCGACCAATGAGGAGGTGACACGTGGCGGATAAGGCGGGTCGGCGGGCCGGCGGAGGTAAAAGGGAATTTTTTCCCTTTTGCAAAAGGACTCAGAATCAAATTTGGAGCGCTGGCCCGCGTGAATCACAAGGAGACACGTGGCGAGAGAGAAATCGGAGGTGCGGGCCTGCGGGGCAAAAAGTGAAAATTTTCCAAAAATTCAAAAAAGGTCAAAATGCGCAGAATTGAAGCGCGATCCCAATGGGACCCACCATGTGCCACGTGTCAGCTCCAAAATTCAAAGGTGGGGGGGCGGGGAAAAAGTCAAATTTTTCCATTTTTCCAAAAAGGTTGAAAAGTCAAAAAATGAGCCCGATTTGTTCCCAATCATAGTTTGACGTGTGGAGGGCCCAGATTGAAGGAGAAAGACCAGCTCAAGGGCAACTATGCATTTTCATTTTTGGTTGCCATTTTTCCTCCAAGAAGCGTGGAATCACGAATTTTGCATCAAATTTCATCAAATTTTTGGCGATTCCATGTCATTTTGGCCTTTTAGGATCATTAGAATCGGTTGCATGACTCAATTTGCAGATTTGTGGTGTTTTTGTAATAAATTTTTACTCAGCCCGAGCAAACACGTGAAATGTCGAATTTGAAAGTTACATAGGTAGCTTTAAAAGGTGAAAAGGTAAAATGATGAGAGAAAGGGGGTCTGCATGCCTAGAGGGTGAAAAACGTGCCTCCAGGAAGGATAATGATCCAAATATTTGTAATGATTCGCCATTTTAGAAACACCTGGCAACTCTCGTTGCAAATTTGTTAAATGTTATTTTCAGTGAATCATGAGAAATGGTTGTAACAGAATTGATGCCTTGGCATATTCATTTCTTGGGAAAGAAGGATCAAACGTAATGAAATGTTATATAATGCATGTTTGGAGACATGCAAGAGGTCGAGGAAAAAATTGAAAATCATGAGGAAATTCTGAGAGAAAGCTCATCTTCTGAGAAACCTACCAAAGAACCAGGATAATTTCTTCTGTGTTGGATCTTCATGTATGTGAGTTAGTTACAAGTGTATAGCCATCACACAGCTCTGAGATTGGTCATGAAACTTTCCCCTGCTGATGAATCTAACAAGCTTTTGAGTTAACCTGTGTTTTTCTGGGCAATATGGTGTTTGTTATCATTTTTGAATGCCTGCAAATAGTTTTCATTGTTCTTGTTGCAATCTTGCATTGAAAGTCTTTAGAAATCACACAGGATCTCCATTTTTGGTTGATAGTTTAGTGGCATTTGCAATCTCATATTTAGAAGAGCCTTCATCTGATAAGGAGATAAAAAAATTTAAAAGCACTTTACCTTCCTTGACTGCAGAGATTGCATGTAAGCCTTTGGGGGCACCTTAGGCGTGCTTTGATCAAGGATTTTTGTGTTTAATTGAGTTCTTTACTTCAAGCTTTTGTGGTGATCTCTCAAAGATTGTGAAGAGTGCTGCCTGGGCTTCCATTTATGCCTCTTCTGGTTGAAAGAATGTCCTGATTATTTGAAGCATTTTATCTGATAGTTGTTTCAAGTATTGTAGAGGTTGTCAAAGATCTGATATATCCCAGTTTGTCTCATCAATACCCCACCAAAAAATCATTCTAAACAACCCATCCTACCCATACTACCCCTGCATCTGCATTGTGTGTCAACAAAAGAATACAATCCATTTACAAAAGTGCACAAAGCAAATCAGGATCATACCATGTCTTTAGCAGCCTCAGCCTTGTCTTGAAAGCATTTCCATCATTTAGTAGTGACAGCTCTGTTGAGTTTGAATAATGGAAGATTGATTATGTTTTCCCAAGGCCATCTCCATACAATATGCACAGTATAAGGATATCTCCACCTCCTTCATAAAACAGAGGCTGCAATATAGGTTCTCTTACCTTGGTTGAAAGGCACAACCTAAAATAGTGAGGGTTAGATCAAAATCCTTTCAAGGTGCTACCCACTCCTTCAGAGCCTGAGTGCCAACAAGTCAGATAGATTGCTCCCTTGGCTACAAAACGACATATAAAATCATCTATCTGCCTTTGAGTGTCTTGCAAAATCCATGATACTGCTCAAGTTGTGAAGGAGATTAAATCCGGGTACCAACACATGGTAAATAAATAAAAAGGAGCTCAAATACACGAACTTAGACACCAGCAAATAATACAAATTCAAATTAGCAGTGAAAATAAATAAAAATGAATGTAGGAAAATAAACCTAATCCTGGTCGAAACTTGAAACCCTAGCAAAACGTGGGGGATAAATTTGCACAGGAGAAAATTGCTACAAAATGCTTTGAAATGACTACATTTTTTTTTTTCAGTTTGGAGTCTTTGGACTGTTACCTTAAGCCTCGACGTGATTGTGAGGGTTAAGTAGTTCACCCCCTTGTTAAGGATGTGCCGGGAGTATGGTTCAGATTATAAAATAAACTATAAAGAAATCAAATAGTAGAAGTATTCTTTGCTCATTGCACAAAACATCTCTCTTTATTTATTTAATAGAACCATTACATATGTTTTACACATCTGTCTCACTCTTATGTTTATTACATCATATATTCATTCTCTTTTCTATCTTGTCTCTCTATCTCAATATTCACAAGTGTATATCCATATCTCCACATTCATTTACACACTTAAATCTCTATTCACTCATACACCCATGCTTCTAACTATTACATTCAATTACAATAAGTATCTTTACTATGCCATTTATCCAAAAGTTATTTCCTTTGGTGGCGACTCTGTGTTGTTCAGTCTGTACTCTATTTGATATTTATGCGGCTTCTTGCAGGCTTTCGCGGCTTTCACAGTCTTCTGCGGCTTTATCTCTATTCATGCCTTAGTATACAAAATCGATGAAGAACCCTGTCAACATGTTCTTTCCCTTCTGTGTCATTGTATGATTAGATGTACATATGTAGGCTATTAGAAAGGAAGAGATAGATGAAGATAGACAATGATTCATCTCCTTCAAGAGGATGACATGTACTAATTGTTTAGATTAATATAATTTCTATTACAGTTCCATTGATCTTTCCTATGTGTCATTTCTTATTTTTGTTCTAGATTTGAATTGTCGTTCAATATTTTCTTACACACATAACACATCTGAGTTCTAGAAATTTAGAGTGTTGTTCCTCAGATATCACGTATGGGATTCAAACTAGTTGGTGAGGAAGTCACATGATAGGGCTAAGAAGAGGCTTGAGAAAAAGCACTCACAGTGATGAAAATTTGCAGCATGAGTGTGCATTGAGAAGTAATGTAGATTGTGGGGTGTTGATAAATTAATGTATAAGATGTATCCACCATTGAGAGACAACAACCAAGCAAAGCAAAATGCAATGCATACATACCATTTAAATGAAACAAAGACGAATCCGTATAGACAATGTTTTGAAGTTCTTTGTGACTGGAAGTGGAATTTTGTGGCATGCAAAAGACAATGTCTTTTGCAAAAGGAATAACAATTTAATGTTGAAATCCTCCCAATGATTTATTTGATTAAGGGTGCATTGCAGAGCAATGGGCATTATGGACATCCCAATAATAGCAGCAATTAGGAAACAAAATTTTGGATTAAACAATGTTAAGACTTTTAATCAATGTTTAAAGTCACGCTCTGTGATCCGTTATCATGAAAATAAGATTTGCATGGATTGTAGACTATTGTAATATGGAAACTAGGAATATAGGCCTAATCTAACATATTAGGGAATATGAATAATTCAGATTGAAAAGGGGCATTCCTAAATTAGAATACGCGGACAAAAGGTTTGACAGAGTGCTTAGATTGTGTGTAGAGGTGGATCAGAGTCTTGTCAAGCTGCTCAAGAATTATCAGGACCTGGAAGTCTGCTTTGTAGCTGCCATGACATTACTGTCGCCAAACTTGTCTGGAGGGCTATGAACTTGTTCACTGTGTATATGTGCTTCCTTGCTCTTTTTAGATTTGCTTGCCAATGTCTGCATGCTTGCTTTTTGGATGTGTAACATTGCAGAGGCTATTTTTGAATCAAATATTGCTTCTTTTTGCTCCAAAACTTAACCTTGCGTCCTTGACCCGGAAACGTGGTTAGCAACAATTGTGTTGGACTACCCCACCACACCCTAGCTGATGTGATGAGTGTTGCACT
Organism: Taxus chinensis; assembly: GCA_019776745.2. Lineage (NCBI taxonomy): Eukaryota > Viridiplantae > Streptophyta > Pinopsida > Cupressales > Taxaceae > Taxus > Taxus chinensis. The sequence continues at coordinate 236,901,800 of CM034149.1, read as the reverse complement.
GCCACTACTCCGAAGAGGGATCAAGCCCTTGTAGTTTAATAAACCTATGATGAGATGCAACAAAATATATAATAGAAAACGATTCCTTGATTCGACTCTCGTACTTGGCAACATGCGCTTTGGACTTTAGAATTAGCCCAACTCTTGATCTATGTCAGCAATATAGACGTCTTCAAATTTGCAGCTTGTTGTGTTGATTTACTCTAAGGGATAAATGTTTGCAATACTTTATGTTGACCTTCTTAGAGTGTGTAAGAGATCCCTATACGAGTCTTAGGTGTCCCTAATTGGTTATGACATGTTTTTATTTATAGGTGCCCTTTGTAAGTTTTTCCGCTCAACTAACCCAAAAGTCTTGCCTAGGGTGACTAAGCCAAGATACACTTTGGAAATTATAACCATTGGAGTGCAAGAGGACGGGTTTGTGGCATCTTATTGCCTAGGACCTCCGAACTTGTCATGAGAGTACCAAAAATGAGGGTTGATATAGGTGGGGGTCTAGACAAATATTCCTCTAGGTGGGGGTCTAGACTAGTGAATACAGGGTGCTGCGGGATGTAGTAGGAAAGTGCCTCTAGTTGGTCAAGTAATGTGTATACGCCTACGGTGTGTATAGATGGATAAATGCGAAATGCTATATTGCAAAGTGCCAGGACCAAATTTAGGGTATAGATCTAGATATAGATAACTCTAGTAAAGTACATAGATGCCATTTATGGGTTAATTTAGGAGAGATAAAAATAATAAATGATCTATTCATTATTAACAGTTACGTTGGGCCGTGCCCCCCCCAAACCAACATGTTCGGGATGTCTGGGATGTCCACAAGGTGTCCTTGAATATTAGGGGGTGTCTTGGGGATGACCCTCGTTTTTTGGGGACGTTTGTTTTTTTCTTCAAATTTGTAATTTTAAAAATAATTTTCTTTGTTGTTTTCTTTGTAAAAATTGACTTTTTAACAAGCAAAGCTAATATTGTTATTTCAGACGATGATTCACCTGCTCCACAAATTTCCCAATGTTTGGCAGTGTTTATGGATGGCCTCAATCTAGCTGTTATCATGCCCACATTTTAAGACTAAAAAACCTAGCCAAAACTAGGGTAATTTTTTTTTGAGCACAACATACGCTTACTACACAGGACAATAACACTTATTCACTTTTACCACACACACTTAGTACATGGGTAACGACATCAATCTCATTTTGGCAAAACTCCACAAGAAATAACAAAGCGACTATGTGCATTCCCAAGTTTGCTCAGATTAATCTTAAGTAGACATGGGCCTAACTAAATATTAATCGCAACGGCTTCTAAAGTACTTCTCATACAACAGGCTACATTTTTTACCCCTAGTTTATAAGAAAGTCTTCCCACTTTGGGTTCCAAGTTCAACTTGTAAAACACGTTGTGTACCAACTTATTTACAATTAGTTTATGAAGAGGCAACACCCAAGGTTGAGGCCTGATGGGTCCAGAAACTAGTGGAGGGTCACCTAGATCTGGTCCCTTCCATGTGGTCACATTTGCAGCATTGTGTTATGCTTGAATAAAATTGAAAATGAAATAAATATGGGAAGAACCTATTGTACTCTTGTACTGTAAGATTATTTTTGGAAGCCACTCATCTTTATTTGATAAAAAGGTTTGTATGTATAAATCTAGTTAAAACTCACTTTGGAAGCTCCAATCACTTAACAAACTTACAAAGCCTATATGTATATTTCTATATGAAGATAAAAGTTTTGTAGATGATAAAAGTAGCAAGGCATAGATCAAAATGTTTTTTGATTAACCATAAGTCAGCTATATTGTTACTTGTATCACAAAGACAATAAGAATCACAATTGATTTATGAAAACAAAAATGTTTGAACATAAATGCAAATAGTGGACTATCATAGATTGCTATTCATACATTTTATTTATTTTTGTAATTTTTAAATTATTTATAACTTTATATATTATTTCAATAGCCGACCCCTTGTTGTCCCCTTGCCATCTTGAAATTTTGGATATTTTTTGCCTTCCCGAAAACTTCATCCCGTTGTCTCAAAGTCTTAGGTAACTATGGTTATTAGTATTAAATAGTTTAATACCAAGTTTATAAATATTAAATGCTCTTTTTGCCTAAGTTGATGGGTCTTATTAGTAAATCGAAAATTGTCCTCCACGAGTTGCTTAAGCCCAATCCCTCATCTTTATTTATTCAAATTTTGAGTGTGGTTACAATCTCAATCACTTCCCTTTCTTGTCCTTTAAAATTGTGCTCCTTGAGAGCTACAACCTTTAGCATTGTCAATGCATATATGGTGTTTGGTTTAAACTAAAGCTGACGTGATGACTCTCATGTTGTATGTTTTATTAGTAGTGTTATGCGGGGACGTGTCCACTCCTGCCAAACCGACATGTTTGGGATGTCCCTGGGATAGTGGGATGGAGGGTAAACGTCCCCCCACGTTTCTTGCCAACAGGAAAGTACAAGGGGCGTTCCTAAGTATTAGGGGACATCTCGGGGACCTCCCCCTTTTTTGAGGACGTTTTTTTTTAATTTTAGTTTTTTTATAATAAATTTCTTTGCCGTTTTCTCTTTAAAAACCAACATTTTAAAAATAAAATAAAATAAGTAAAGCTAATATTGTTATTTTAGATGATGATAAACCTTCTTTGCAAATGTCCAGATGTTTGGTAGTGTTAATGGATGGCCTCAATCTAGCTGCACCATTTTGTTGGGTTTGACTAAACTTGAAAATGGAATAAATATGGGAAGAACCTATTTGTACTCTTGTAGTGTAAGATTGTTTTTAGAAGCCACTCATATTTATTTGGAGAAAAAGTTTGTATGTAAAAATCTAGTTAAAATTCACTTTGGAAGCTCCAATCACTTAACAAACCTAAAACCTAAGTGTATATTTCTAGATGAAGAAAAAGGTTGTGTAGATGATAAAAGTAGTAAGGCATAGATAAGATAAGATAATGATAATTTTATTAATGTCCAACAAATGACCACAAAAGTAGGTCAATGGGACTGTAGAGTATAAAGCCAAAGGACCTAGGAAGAGGACCCAAACAGGTCGCCCGAAACACAAAGAGAGAGGAGAAGAAGAGAAGGAAGCAACAAGTGCCGAGAAAACAAAAAAGAAGAAGAAGAGGATGACAGTGAGGGGGGAATGGAAGGAGCAACACCTCTAACAACATCACCTAACATTTAAGGCCGACTGGAAGTAGCTTGCGATGCACCGATGTCCAATAATTGAAACAATAGAATATCTGGAAAGCCGATGTCCAGGAGAGAGACGATGCCTCTGTGTAAGCCTGGTAGATCTCTGTCTAAGTGGGGGGGCCTTGAGACGCGCCAGCGGTAGGGGGCCTCTGGTGGAGGAAATGGAGCTCCGAGTCCTAACAGATCTAAACTGTGGGTCCATGCTTGTGAGAAGATGCTGCTTGGTGACCCTCTTCGGGGAGAGCACCGAGAAGAATGAAGTGATCTGTCTAGTATCCATCCGTTTGGGAGGAGGGTTAAGGAGCGTGTCCCGAAGCCTGAGGGCCTCATGTAGATAAAGAGCAAGACATCTTTGATCATAGTATCTGAAGAAAGCTGCGAAGGAAGGACGCTCACGAAACAGACAATGGAATCTCCCCCTAATCTCGTAGTAAACAGGATACTGGAAAATGAAGTGTTCTTCAGTTTCAACCTCTTGGAGAGAGCAAAGTGGGCAAGTCCGCTCCGAGCGGTCTAACTGATGGTCAGTCTCCACACGAAGTCGATGAGAGCCCACCTAGAATTGACCAAGAGAGATACGAAGGACCTGTAACCATTGCCGAGAGATGTACATGGGTCTGATGATGAGCCCGTTGCGGATCTCAAGAAAGTGTAGCGTAGAAGAACATTTTTGGACGTAACCCCCCGGAGGGTTGGTCCAAGTGTGCTAAATGAATTGTTTGTAGATATCATCTTTGATAATTTTGTGAAGGTCTTGTTGGTTCGAGAGGAGATGGGCAGGGGCATCTAGGGAGTAGCTAAAAGGTGGGTGGCGGTCTATCTGGATGCCAATGGATCCAAGAAGGCGTGAAAAACAGACATACCAACAATGAGATACCGCTTTGATTTGAGAAGGCAATAGCTTTAGAGGAGCAGTAGGCAAGGTAGATTTACATGATCCTGTCTACGGAAGAACCAAATAAACCTCGGATGCGGTGCAACATCAACACAAGGCTGAAGATAGTTTCCAATTTAAAAGGGCGAGCCCCAAACTCAGCTTGAATGATGTTATGAGGAACGGTCTCTTTGCACTTGATGATACGTCTGAGCATGAGGATTTGGACACGCTTAATAGTAGCCCTTTCAGAGTCCAAGAGGGAGGGACCCCAAATTTTTGAACTGTACAGAACCGTGGGCCTAACCAGGCAGTCGGAGAGAGACATCTTGGAAAGGATGTCCTGAAAGTGATGGAGGAAGCATTGTCTCTCAAGAATCGCCAAAGAGCCATACCCCTTATTAACCTAGGGCTGGAAAGCAGGATGAAGGCTAAAATGTGGTCCAAAGAACAAAATCCCTGAGTATGTATAAGAGCAAGTGATCTCAATCTCCTCTCCCCGAAAGAAGAAGTGGATGTCCGAAGTCTTCAGACAATTGAAAACCATAACTTTGGTTTTCCCAAGGTTCATTGTCACCTGCATGTGATCACAAAAGAGGGCTGAGGCATGTAGCTGCCTCTGGAGTTCCTCCACAGAGGAAGCAAGAACTACGTCATCTGCAAAAAGGAGGATGTAGATCAGAACATGGTACAGAAGACAACCATCTCCCTCCTGGAAATGATCACTGAGAAAATCCTCAAGCTCATTGATGTAGATACCAAACAGGGTAGGAGAGAGGGGGTAACCTTGTTTGACTCCAATAGTACTCATGATAAAGTCGGACAACCCTGTAGAAGTGCGAAGACGGCCCAGAACCTCCTCATACAAGCGCATAATGGTTGTAAGAAGAGTCTCGGAAATACCTATATCTCTGAGCTTGCGGAAAAGTACTTCTTGTGGTACCGAATCAAAGGCTTTCCGAAAATCCACAAAACAACAGAAAACTCTGGAGGAGTGGTGACGAGCCTCCTCGATAATAGCCTGAAGAGTGAGGATGTGATCGATGGTTTGGTAGGTTTGTCGAAAACCCACCTGTCCCCTAGCTTTGCAATGGTACTGATCGAGGAACTCAGAAAGCTGCAAATGAAGAACTGTGGCATAGAGCTTGGAGAATGTGTGGCCCACCATGATAGTCTTGTAATTATTGGGGTTAGAAGTAGGCCCTGACTTGTGGATGGGGTGGATAATGTTGCGGGACCAAGATTCTGGGAAACCTATACAAACCACTTGATTGAAGAGGTCCACAAGGTAACTAAGGAGCATCTTCCGCTCTTGTTTGAAAAGTTCCTCTTGGAACCCTTCCTCATCCCTTGCTTTGCTGCAACTCATAGCTAGAATGACATTCCTCACGGTGGTGTGGGTGAAAATATGGCAATAAGAGGGAGGGGAAACAACCTGGATCCAAGGTTGGCCAGGGATGTCATAAAGAGTGAAGGTGTGAGTAAACATGGAGTTGGGATCTAAGTCCAGGGGTAAAGGCAAATGACAGGGAAGAATGGTGCGCTAGAAATGTTTGGGGGAGTGGACAAGTGATAGATGAAGCTCCCAGTGTCTCTTAGAGATAAAGGTGTGTTTCTTATGACGAAGGAGACGACGGTAGGTTGACTTCAGGGAAGGGAAGGAGGGAAGGGTGTGCAGAAAGGTAAAACGGAGCTTCCGATGAAAGGCTTCGCATTCCTCATCACACCTTTTGTTCATAGGGCAGGTACCACAATACAGGGTGGAAAGTGTGACGTGGGGAAAGGAACTTGTGGACGCCTCGCAGATAACATAGGAGAGGGTATTAAATATCTGGTCCGAGGTAAGAGAGGTAAAACGGGGAATGGGGGGGAGAAGGAGACGAAGGTGAAAGGAGAAAGTGTCGGGTCCCCTTTGTCAAATTTCCAAATAGTACGTGAGGGACCAGGGGAGGGGGTGAAGTCATGGGGGGATAACCTGAAGGGAAAAGAAAAGGGTCGCATGATCATAAAGAGGAAAGGGGGAGACACATAAGTGGTTGATGTAGGGAATCAAGTCGGGAGTAGCCATGACGTAATCAACCGCATTGGCCCCACCACAAAAAGGTCTGTAAGTAAAGTACCGGGAGTTAGGAAAACGAGGAATGCCATTCAAAATCAGCAGGTCATGAGATTCCCCCAGTTGGAGAAGATGCCGACCATGTGATGTTAGGGGCCTCGTCGTGTCCTTTGAATCTTGTTGGAAGCCAACCAACTCTGGATCCGCCTCTGAAGTGCAAAGCGCATCGTCGGTCTTGTCGTGCCTCAGAACCTAAAGATTTCTGGTACGTGCATTGAAGTCCCCCAAAATGATGACCTTCGCAGAACTTGAGTACTGGGAGTTACCAACATAAAGGTCAAAGAAGGGGTCTCTGTTTGGGCCGTTATGAATAGTAAATGAGGAAGATGGAGGGAAATAGCAGACTGCAATGAAGATGTCCTTGAGGTGGGAGGAATTATGTTTGATCCGAATCCATAGAAAACAAACAAACTCATCCTCAACAATAATAGAAATCTTGCTCCAAAGAGTGTCCTTGACCAAACAAGCCACCCCACCAGACCCTCTAACACCTCCAGAACTCCGAGTCTCCTGTTTGCAGGCAAAGAGCCAATAGTAGCCACTGATATCCGGGAGAGGGTGGAGCGGGCTCACATGTGTCTCCGTGACAAAGAGGAGGTCAGAGAATCCTAAAGCATCATGCAAGAGACCTGGAGAAGACCAGAAGGACCCATTTCCATTCCAACAAGTGATGGAGAGGCCCTTCTTCCGAGCCCTCTCCCGTCATAATTGTCATCTAGAACTAGAACTGGAACCGGGAGCCTAGCCAAGGGGAAGGAATCCCGAATCACTAGCCTGAGGTTACGAATCATTGCCCATTCCCCTACTTTTCTGGCTGCCATGACAATTTCCCAAGATTTTTTGAGTTCGACAACTTGCTCTCCAGTAAGATCTTCATCAAGGAAGACCTTATTGGGTAGAGAAAATAGCTTCTATTTGGCTTTGAGAGCCCTAAGCCGGTCCTCAACTGATTTGAAGCGGAGAAAAAGAGTAGAGTCTAGTCCGAACCAAGCTCTATCTAACTGCACCTTAGGCAGCCCCAAGTTTTATATGAGGAACTCTGAAGCAATGGCCAAGGGGTCAGAAGGAGGAGTGGGCAATCCTCTAACTTTAAGATTCAGCTCCCTGGCACACATGACTCTTTCTTCCACCAATTTGGACTGAAGCACCTCTTCTACTGTTGTTAAAGGAGGATTTTTATCCTTACCCTTCACCACTTGGGCCCAGGTATCAATTTGTTTTTAAAGATTTTCCTATTGAGTTATGATTTCCTCTTGCTTGTGTTTTAAATCTGATATCTCAGCTTGTAACTGATCATTAACAACAGTAGGTTTTGTGTATGCATTAGATTCCACAAGTTGTCTTCGCAAAGAAATATTGTCAGCTTCAACCTTTTCGATCCGAGAAGTTATTTCAAAAACCTCGGTCTTGAGGGTTTTGTTGAAGGATTCCAGAGTATTTAATCTACTGAGCAGTTCTACAATAATGTTGGGAAGGTTGCCTTCCTGTTGACCCTGTTTGTTCGACCCAAGGCTGGACACCTGCGCTGTGGGGGTGGAGGGAGACATCATGGATGGGTATATTGCTTGGAGAGGTGATACGATTAGAGGAGTGTCGGTAGAGTCTCCAAATCCCCCTAATTGAGTTACATTGTGCATAGATAGATCGATGCTGGTTTGAGAAGGTCGCAAGGAGCAAACCTATTACAAAACAAGGCCGAAACGAATCTAGGGCAGCGAGCAAGGGCAAAAGTACTCACAAATCTCTAAAAATTGTGACAGATAGAGCCACGAAATACATGAGCTTGGGCCAACAAATAAAGGCAAAGCCACGAGGAACCCAAACAATGCCTTCTTGTACCCTCACGAACAATTAAATAGTCACGAAGGAAACCACGATTCAGCAAGAGCGAGCTCCTCTTTCGAGCCATGACCAAAGAGGCCACGACGAATCAGAAAGGCCATGATTCAAACAACGGGAAAGAGCCACGAATACCAGTAGGAAAGCCACGATTCGAGCCACAATAATGAGTAACAAAACCATGAAACAAGCCAGAAGGGTATTCACGAATTGAGCAAGGAAATCAGGAGCCACTTAGTCACGATTCTGAGAGATTTCGAGCCACGATACAGGGTATAGAGCTACGAAAACGTGCCCTACACAGAAACGCGCCCTACACAGAAGATTCTTCATTGAAAGCTAATGATCCATAGAGAAATGACAATGAATTATATTCTCAAGTGAAGAAAAATTGGTTTGGGATAGGTGGGAAATAAGCGATTAAAAACAAAACCGATTGATTAACCGATGGGCTCAACTATGGTTGGAGATTTTTGATTTTAAAGAGCAAAATGTTTACTAGTTAACCATAAGTCGAATGTATTGTTACTTGTATAAAGACATAATAAGAATCAAGAGTGATATGCGAATACAAAAATTTTCGAGCACAAATGGTGGAATGTCACAAATTTCTATTCATAACTTCTAAATAAATTATTTGTAGATTTTTAATATTTATAATTTTATATATTATTTTAGTAGCCATCCCCTCGCTGTCCCGAAATTTTGGATTTTTTTTGCCTTCTTGAAAACTCCGTTCTGCTATCTTGGAGTCTTAGGTAACTACGATTCTAGTATTAAATAGTTTTAATCACTAGTTTATAAATATAAAATGCTCTTTACGCTTAAGTTGACAAGTCTTGTTAGTAAATTGAAAATTGGTCTCCATGAGTGGCTTAAGCCCAATCATCTTTATTCAAATTTTGAGTGTGATTACTAATCTCAATCGCTTCCCTTGTCTTTTAAAATAGTGCTCCTAGAGAGCTAGAACATTTAGCATTGTCAATGCATATATGGTGTTTGGTATAAAATGAGTGCTCCACTAAAGCTGACTTGACAACTCTCTCGTTTTATATTTGATCATGTTCCTTAACCCTTATACTAACAAAGTAGCCAATTTCAGATATGTATTAAATCCCACATGAATAATCAATATGATAAAGCCGACAACTTAAGTAGGTTCTAATCTATCATTAGAATATTCGATATACTTTCTTAGCTTCTTGTGAGGTAAAAAGGTTGTCTTGATGTTGTTTTTCTTTCAAAATTTTAATATCTTGTTGAAGATGCCCTCATTATACGGAAGGAATGTCACTGTGACTGTGTACGAATCTTCTACAACTTGTTTCTTCTCATGTCTTCTCCTTGCTTGCTTGAGAGCTCCAGCAATTTGTTTACCTGGCATCATTTCTCTTAAATACCATTGTCAAATGTGCAATGTTTTGATCAAGTCCTAGTGGCCTAGGCCACATTGATAATAAAATTGTGCGTTTGACAATGAGTTCTAAGAGAAATGGAAACAAAGACAAACAAATTGCTAGAGCTCTCAAGCAAGCAAGTATAAGACATGAGATGAAACAAGTTGTAGAAGATTCATTAGTAGTCCTAGTGGCTTTCCTTTCATATATCGAGGGCATCTCCAACACGATATAAAAAATACCAAAGAAAATGAGCATCGAAACAACCTTTTTACCTCCTAAGGGCCTTAAGAAAGTTTATTAGATATTCTAAGGATAGATTGAAACTTATTCAAAGTTGCGGGGTTTATTGGATTGACTATTCACAAGGGGTGTCGTACATTGGGAGCATGATGCAAATATAAAACATGAGAGTTGTCAAGTCAGCTTTGATAGAGCACTCATTGAAAACCAAACATCAGAAATGCATTGACAACGCTAAGGTTTAACATTGATTCTAGTGGTAGAGGAACACTATTTAAGAAAAAACGAAAACCACCAACTTCATATTATTAGAATATGAGAATCAAGATACAATGCCAAGCAATTATGCTCTTACTAGAGGAGACATCTTTAGAATTCCAAGTACAAATAAAGAGAAAGAAATAGCATATCTGAGAATTATCCATCCTGATCTTTCAAAGAGAGGATTCGCTCAATTTGCTGTCTTTTCTCCTTCGACCAAGTGACAGGAAGGGAGCCAAAGTGGATCAGATTTGAATGATCTAAAGCCCAATTAGCCAAAGCATCAGCCATCTTGTTCTGCTCTCTAGGAACATGAGAATATATAATAGAAAGGAAATTGCTAGCAATAATTTTGATATGCTCCTGAATCCTGGCTATAAGCCAATTATTAGACAAATGCTGATCCGAGGCCCGAAGGATATTGATAATGACTTTGGAGTCTGATTCCACAATGATACAAGGACATCCCAATTTAGTAGCCTCCAGAAGAGCATGTTGAACAACCATAATTTCAGCCACATTATTAGTGTAATGCCCCAACTGATGATCACAGAAGAAGAGAGGGGTCCCCAAAGAATTATGAACAATTCCTCCCATACTAGTAGGTTCAGGGTTTCCTCTGGCTGCTCCATCAGTATTTATTTTAACAATTCCAAAAGGAGGGGGCTGCCATGAGCGGAGGGTTGAAGGTGTCCTTAGCTTAGTATCCCTTTTCAACTGCGAAGTCCTATTACCCATATTCAATTTTTGAAGGAGGACAAGCCATCTCATAGGCAACGGAGAAGGAAGAATCAATTTGTGTGATATAGATTCAACAATATTGCTTCGAGTCATATCCATGATGTACGACCTGTCTCTACTTTCAATCTTGAATATGCGTATGTTTCTTTCTTTCCAAACATTCCACAACATAAGAGAAACAACAAGCCAAATGCTTTTGTAAAAGTCTTGAGTATCCCTAACATCACTTTTCCACCTTCAAAAAGTATCCACGATATTATCAGGGGAGCGACAAGTCACCGTAAGGCATTCATCAAGAGTGTCCCTTAAACCCGAAGTTAAAGAACATTGGAAGAAGATACGAGTTAGGGTCTCCGCTGCATTTCTGCATAATGGGCACTAAAAGGGGCCAACCAAACCTCTTTTCATCAAGTTTTCCCATGTAAGGATTCTATGGTAAATCAGAAGCCAAACAAAGAATCTCACCTTAGGCCACATAACAGGTTGCCATAGATCCACAAATATATCTTTCCAAGGATGAGGAAGAGGGGCAACCAAAACTCTATACCCCTCAACAACAAAGTACATCCCATCCGGCCTTGTTCCCCATCCCAAAGTATCAGGCGACTCAGTTGTAAGAAGAATCTTGTTTTGTAGAAGCTTGTGAAAAAAAATGGACTTGTTGCTAAGTCAAGTTAACCTGCCACATTGAAGGATGAATCCATTCAGTCCTTGGGTATGCCTGTTGTAGATAGTGACATATCTTAATTTTGCCATGAGCCTGGAGGGTAACCATAATATTGCTGAAATGGAGAAATTGCATAATCAAAGGAGGATGACCATCCCATGAGTCCGTCCAGAAATTAGCTTGCTCACCATTTCCTATTTTCCAAAACAATTGTTTCTTTAATGATTTCTTCTCCAATTTTAAGAACCGAAAGAATGGGAGATCCCCGTGAAGTTAAGGAATATCTTACTATGTCATGTGGCCTCATACCTTGAGCATATTTAGCACACAAATTGGCACTCCATAACTGATCCGGATTTTGCAATAGTCTCCAGTGCAACTTAACAGCAAGTGCTTTATTATTAGGGACACTAGCTCTAAATTCTAGACCCCCCTCCTTCGGAAGACACAAGGTCTTGCACTTCACAAGGTGCCATTTCTTGGACTGTTGGTTACCGGATCATAATAACTTTTGACTAATAGAGTCTAAGTGCTGCAGAATTGTAGTAGGAATGTGCAGAAGGGACGCAAAATACACATGAATAGCTTGCAGCACAACTTTGATCAATGTGATTCTGCCTCCTGAGGATAACCATCTGATAGTCCAATTACTAAATTTATGTGTAATCCTGGTAATTAACCATCCCCAATCAGAGATTTTGGTGGAACTTAAAGGGATACCCAAATATTGCAGAGGTAAAGTGGCCTTCTGAAACCCAAGTTTTATGAGAATGTCATGTTCTAGCCTTGGCGAGTAGTGAAAGAAAATTATTTTAGACTTATGCTTGTTAATATCTTGACCAGTTGCCTTTGAAAAAAGATCCAAATTTCTTTGTATCTGAGTGGCTTCTTTCAAAGATGCAGCCCCCACAATAGTAGAATCATCAACAAATTGTAAATGAGAAAGTGGATCCGCATGAGTAGCCAATTTTATAGCTTGCAATTTTCTTTGGATTCTTGTCATAGAAAACAGCCTCCCAAAGGACTCAGCAACAATGATAAACAAGAATGGTGATAAAGGATCTCCCTGTCTGATACCTCTCGATGCCGGAAAACGCTGGGTAGGGATGCCATTAACAATAAGAGAATAAGAGACAAATGAAATACAAGCCTCTATCCATTGCACCCATAAAGGGGAAAAACCAAAACGGGTAAGGATATTATAGAGGAAATCCCAACTGACCTTATCATATGCTTTTGATAAATCTAGCCTAACAAACATCGCCGTCTTCTTCTAAATGTTCATAGAGTGAAGAGTTTCCTGAGCCAACACTATATCATCATATATTTGTCTGAGGAACAAATCCTCCCTTTTCTGGAGAAATAACTTTATCAATGATAGATTTTAGTCTTTCAGCTATCACTTTGGTGATAATATTAGGACAAGACATTACAAAGAGCTATGGGCCGGTATTCAGTAATGGTAAAGGCCTCCTGTTTCTTAGGGATCAGAGCAATATAACTATAGTTAATGGCCCGAAGAACAATTTTAGCTTGTTTGCACTCTTCCACTATTTGAAGCAAATCAGTTTTAACAATATCCCAAAATTCCTGGTAAAATTCAAACGAAAATCCATCAGGACCTGGTGTTTTCCCTTTTTTCATGGTCCAAACAATAGTTTGAAGTTCCTTTTCGGTTACTAGCTTTAAAAGAAACATATTGTCTTCTCTCACTAACAACAGAAGAGATAATATTTAGCAGCTGTTGTTGGGCATTCCTGTCCATTGTAGAAGCCTTAAATAACTCAGAAAGGTACTGTAAGGCCACATGTTGAATTGCTTCCTGAGTATTTTCCCTGGTACCATCCTCTTTATCCAAGAAATCTATATGGTTGTGTGAAGGGTGAGCTAAAAGAGATTTATGAAAAAAGGAAGTATTTTTATCTCCTCCTTTCAACCACTTAATTTTGGATTTTTGTTTCCAAAATATTTCTTCCCGTGTCTCCCATTCAGTTAATGATTGTTTGAGGGAAATTTCCTTCTTTTGCAGATCCTGAGTGAAACCATGAAGCCTTATTTGTTGAGATATCCCCTGTAGAGCTTCCAATACCTCTCTTTTTTCCCCCTAAATATTGCCAAAGTCAGAAACATTCGATTTCTTGAGTTGGAACGTAAGGTATTGTAGTATTTTGACAAAGCAAAACATTTTTGTACCATGTCGAGGCTGGCCTTCTCTTCACTATTTCTCAATCAAAGGATGAAGATGTTCGTTACGAAGCCACATCAGTTGGAATCTAAAAGGTGCTCTACATGGGAGAGTTTTGCCTAACTCCAAAACCACTGGCCAGTGATCAGATCCTAAATTGTCCAAGACCATAACATTTGGAAGAAAATTACATTTGAACCAATCTTCTGATATCAAAAATCTGTCTAATCGTTCTCTTATACACCCATCCCCTACTCTTCTGTTGGACCATGTCGTTAGGCCATTATGAGTTTGGATATCAACCAAATGCATCCTGTGTATGGAGTCCAACATATTAGCAACAGAAGCATCCAAAATCGAATTCCCACCTTGTTTCTCATGAAAGGAGAGAACTGTGTTGAAGTCATCTCCTGTAATGATTGGTAGATCAGAATGTGCAGCCACAATATTTTCAATAATCTTCCATTGAGCTCTTTTTGCCTCTACCTGAAGAGGGGCATATATATTCAAAATCAGCATGATCCGATTTTAAGGGACATAATGCACAATCATATAGATAACACCTTGATTTCCTCCATTGCCTAGAAGGATAATTTGGTGGGGATCCCATATACAAGCTAAACCTCATGAAGCTCCTTGTGAGCTTAAGGAAAGAACTTGGAATTTTTTTTGAATATTAGGAATCACTGCTACCATGAATTCTATAGAGACTTTAGTTTCTTGAATAAAAAACATATGAGGGTGATGTTGCTACATAATACGCTTAATCTCATTTATCTTAGAGGGACTGCCCTTAAGCCCTCGAATATTCCAAGTGATCAGCTTCATTTTGGTATTTGTGCCAAGATTGCGGGCAAGTCCCCCACTTTAGCATTCCCCGTAAGTTGTTGCCCTTCTCTCTGAAGATGAGTTTGGTTAGATTTCCTTCCTGCTTTTAAAGTAGAGTCCATCTGAAGTTTCTTCTGTTGTTCTTGTTGAATCCCAGTTTGGTTAGATTTCCTTCCTGCTACCCTTTAAAGTAGAGTCCATTCGAAGTTTCTTCTATTGTTCTTGTTGAATCCCAGATGGGTTATTATGTAGAAGGGTATGTACAAGAATCCCATCAGAGGCTTTCATGCACCCAACAAGAGGCTGCTGCCCTTACATATTTACCAAGTGAATTCCCTATATCTTGAAGAACCACAGGGTTTCAAAATTCCGCAGGCAAACCAAAAAGACGGATCCACACTGGAACAACAGAAGGCAGTTCCTCTTTTGCTTTAAATAAGGGTTGCCATGGTTTCATGAATAGGCTTGCTCTTCCATAGAACCATGGCCCCCCTTGAAATATATATTCCTTTTCAGCAATACTAGCAAACACAACCAGAAAATAGCCATTCGGATATATTGAAATTGTGTACTCACCTGGGGTTTTCCATGTTTTCCGGGCCTAGTCTTTGAATGCAGGCAAAGATGGATTGAACCCTAGAAATCGAACAATAAGAGCTCTATCTTCCAAGTCCCGAATACCAGCTCGAACATCAGACGCAGCAATTTTGAGAACAAGAATCCCATCAGAGGCTTTCATGCACCCAACAAGAGGCTTTCGTGGATCTTCTTTGATGGCCTTGAAGGATCAATTAACATTGGAATTAAAATTAGACTGCTCACGTGTTCCATGAGAGGCATCCCTAAACGATGGTCTAGAGGAATCCCCTTGCTCAAACATTCACGCTTTCCCAGTCTCCATAATCACTGAAGCAATCAGGGAGCAAAAAACAAAAAACGTAACCCTTTCCCGACCCCAAAGGGTCGAGATCAGGTTCTTAGCCTTCTTTTAACTAGTGTTGCAGAGTTCTGAGTGTCGATATGACCAACTCGAGGCTTTTAATGAAATCGCAATGGCAGAAAAAACCCCTCTGTGGATTCATGATGGTTGAATCCTAGACTGTTTGGAAACGCCTAAGGCCCCCCCGTACCAGCCTGGAAACGTATCAGGTACTGGTACGGGGTATGGTATGCTGTGGGTACGCTTGGAAACGTACCCACAGTGGACATGGTACATTCCAGGTACAGTTTGCCGTACCCGGACCATACCCTATCCCTTGTGGGTACGTTTCCAAGCGTACCCGTCCAAAAAAACTTGCCAAAGACTGAAGGACAGAAAAAAATTTGCCATTTTTGGAAAGGGTTCGGGAAGATGTAGTAGCAAAAACTTGCATGTGCCATAACTTTCATTTTGTGACTCCGTTTCAAGTGTCATTTTCTCTAAAAGCATATATTTTCTTGAGCTCTACGCATTGATGTCAATATTTTTCTTATTTTCATAAAATCCATTTTTGCACCTTTTTGGACCAAGCAACTTCTTGCAATCTTCTGAAAGAATCATGAGCTTTGATCGCCTGTAGACAGATTAGCAATTAAAAATACTGGATAGCTTTCCAAAACTCGGCGAGTATTCTCCCGTGCTCGGACTAATTGTCCCACCTTCCAGCTTGGATCCATATTTTTCCTGCTTAGTTATGATGTTTCAGGAAATATGTCAGACAATACTATCGTGCTGAGTGGATCAAGGAAGGTCACCATGAACAATCAAAACTCCTTGAATCTTATCGCAGTCACTAAGATAAATAACTGTGATAGAGAAATAATAAATTTCAATAAGTATGCAATGTATGAGAATTAAATTTCAATAAGTATGCAAATGCTTCTTTAAATTTATAATATATATATATATATATATATATATATATAAAACGTACCCAAAAGCGTACCGTACCCAAGATTTTTAAAAATTTGCCGTATCGGCGACCCGTACCCGTACCCGTATCCAAACTGTCTAGGTTAAATCTCTATTCGTCATAGGTAGTTGTTGAGATTAGTAAGGACTCCCAAAATTCGAATAGAGATGAGGGCTTGGGCTTAAGCCACTCATGGAGGCCAATTATCAACTTACTAGAAAGATCCTTCAATTTAGGAGAAGTGAGCTATTAATTTTTCTAAATTAGTAATTGGAACTATTCAATAGTGATAATGGCTAGTTCATTTATTATTTTTCTGTCTTCTAAAGTGACTCATAAATGCCTTCTATATCTTGTGCTAGAGTTATCTATGTAATGAGTTCTAATGTGCAGTCCATACATATCTTATTAACCTGATGATGGTAAGATGAAATGTGGATTAAAATCCCGTGCACAGCTTAATCTGAAAGCTTGTTTCAGAATTTCATGGACCATGAAAGGATAGTCTTTAATAGATACTGTTCATTGGAGGATACCATGCTTCGAGGGAAAGCTTCTTGAGAAGTTGAGGGTCATTTTTTCCAAGGCAATTGCTGACTTAGCTTTCCTAAAATGATTCCAGGATGAATGGGTCATTCCTTAACTTTTTTGGGCCAGGCACCACTTGTGGAGCAATGGAAGCAAACATAATTTTGAATGGAGAAGTTCGGCGATGATGAGATTTGTCAATGGAAGAGCTAGATCTGATATTGACAATATTTCCTCTAAATGACCGAGTCTCCATCTAGAGCTTTCGAGTTCTTTGCGGTTGGATCTTTTTATCAGTCTGGAAATCACATCTTATGCTAGAGCAGAGGGTTATATATTAAGATCCAAGGCTAGAAAAAAGTACCAAGTTTCATAATTTGATGAAGGTCAAGTTTTCAATTAACAGATTTACTGATTATTTTCTTCTGTGGCATTTCAATTGGTTGGGTGCTGTCAATAATTAGAACAACCCCATTTATGATCATGGGTTGCCTATTGTAGGAAATTCCTTTGATTATGAGGCTACAATGGATAAGGTTATTGGTTTAGTGATAGTTGTTGCGATGCCTTAAGTTTCCAACTTTGCCCACGATGTGTCAGTTTGTGATCTGGTGTTGCTATGATGTATCAAATATTATGAGTGCAAGGGAGGGTGTCATGCAACATTCTGCTCCTTTTTGTGAGGAGGAAGGCTCACTTACATTTGATCCAGTTGCCCATCTGGATACTTCATGGAAGTTTGGTTTCTAATTTAGCTTTCAGTCCAATCAACGTCAGATATTCATTTAATGTGGTCAACTGAGGTGAAGGTGTAATTTCTAACATCTTTTGCTACTCTTGGTAGGACTTTTTGTTGATCTGTTCTGGTATGTGCAAACAAAAAATCTTGAGCGCTTGGGCGTATCTGCTCTTTATGTTGATGGTACTTTGACCGTACAAGGTGATGGAGATATCTCTTGTTGCAAACAATTTACCTATCAGAGCACTGTTAAACTAGGTAAATGAGGAATGAATTGAGGCTTGCATAGTCCATAAGATGAGAAGAACATATATGGAAAAACTGCGTGGTTAATATTTAACCATTAATGTTTTGCATCACAACATGGGATCCATAATCAGGATGTAAATGATGTTCTGTTTTTAAAATTTGTAGGTGATTTGATGTCTATTTCTTCTAGCGTTTGGGAGGGGAGTTGTTTTATTGCAGATTTTGCTGGGGCCCACTGTGGGCTTTTCTATTCCACATGTTAGTTTTGTGGGATTTTCTATCCCACATGTGAGTTTTGAGTATAAAGGTTCTTTAGGCATGGTTGCATGTAGTGGGGATTGTTGACTGGGAGGACAAGCTAGTTAACCTTTTGGATTTGGTTCTTAATAGAACAACTTTTGAAAATGTAAAAAGAGGCTTAGGTTTTTCCATCATCACTAGACATGACATCCCTATAGAGGATTTCATGCTAGAAATAGAAAACATATTTAAGTTTTTTCCTAATGAGATTGTGAAGGAAGTAAGAAAAGATTGTGTTGTAGCTCTCGAGGCATGGTAGACCTCCGAAATGCAACATCTCTGAACTTGAAACAATCATATCTCACTAATCACGAAGAAGACAAAAAAAAAACAAATTAAAATTTCATCATTAGAAGATGGCCGAAAGAAATGTCTTATCCCCAACAAAGAGATGATCCCTAGAATGAATGTTGCTCCAAAGATTCACAAAGAGGGGTTATCGTTATAGCCAATTACAAATTCTCCTACATATGAATTAGTATTCTACCTTGCTATGAAAATTAAATCGATGTTAGGGAGGACTTATTCTTTTACTGGAGACCCAACTCATTGTGTTTATCTTATTAAAGAAAAAATAGCAAGAGGAATCAAGATTGAATTCTCTCGAGCCTTGATGTGGTGTCCTTGTTCACATTGATACCAATTAGAGAAGCAATTGAAGAGGTGAAAATGTGCATGGATGAGGAGACAACACCATTGGTAGATCTGTGTTTCAAATCAACTTTCTCCATTTTAGGGGTGATATCAATGAACAATCAAAAGTTGTTGTGATGGGCTCCGTGCTATCGCCAGGAGTGCCTAACTCTTTTACCAACCATTTAGAATACAAAGCTCTAAACACCTTCACACTAAAACCTAGTGGTGGAAAAGACATGTTGATAATCTACTAATTTGAGCTGGCTACATGGTAGGGACAAATTATAAGAGTTTCAGACATTAAGTTCAGAAAGGAGTTTTAATCTGATGGTAAATTACTTTTTCTTGATGTCCTATGAAGAAAATTGGATTGTTTACTATTGTGTCAAGTTTATAGGAAACCAACTCACATGAATCTCTATTTACATGCGACATCACATCACCAACCATCCCAAAAAGCAGAAGTGAGCATTTAATATTTCTAAATTAGTAATTACAACTATTTAATAGTGATAACAACATGCTCATTTGTTATTTTTCTCTCTTCTAAATTGATCCATAAATGCCATCTATGTATTGGATAAGAGTTGTCTATATAAGGAGTTCTAGTTTGCAATCCATACATATCTTATTATCTTGATGATGGTTATCCAACACATTGATTGTAAATCTTCTACATAGTTTATTCCAAGATCTTTCATAATTTCATTGACTGTGAAAACCTTTTGTCTTTAATAGAAACGATGTCAAGGTTGCTTGGAGGATAGTTGTCAACAACATGAGGCAATATCGCCAATGCCCATTATGACATGATTTGGAATGGTTTCTTACCTAATACATTGAATCATTACAATAAATGGCGAGTTAAGGAATTTTGTGGAAGAGAATAATTGGGAAGATAGAAGCTCTGCAAAAGTGTGTGGGTATACTTCAATGTGAATGCATGGATGATATTTGTAGAGTGGTGAGGCAATAGCAGTTGGTTCCCTTTAGTAAACATAATAAAAGTTGCCAATGTTAGATATGTTGACAACAAAGTTAAATGTTGGATCCCTTTTGCGGCATGGTTTGTAGCTCACTTCTTGAAGGGGGAGTGTGGGGGGGCTTGCCCCCCCACTCTTGTCATTGGGGGTCCAGAGGGGAGGAATCAATCCCTTGTCTCTAGAAAGACGAATTTAATCGGATTCTATTTTTAGGAAGGAAAATCCCAATGGCATTTTTCCACTATTTTTAGGAGGAATCTAACTGTACTTCGCCAATTAGGGGTATTTATCTTTGTAATTAATAAAAGTTTTTTATCTTGCACCGTGGATGTTTCCCTAAGCATTCAACTGGGGTTTTACCATGTAAATTGGTGTTTTGTCTCTTGCATGTTTGGTAATCCGTGGATTATTTTTATCTCTGTTTCTGTAAAACTGTAGTCTTGTTATTCAACTTTTTGCGCGTTGATTGTTGTAAAGTCTGTGGTTTCCTAACAAGTAATATTAGAGCGACCTTCTCTAGAGTTGCAACAACTGTTCTGTATTTGGTGTTGCTATTGCATCAAATGGCGAAAGTTTCAAATGCAAAGTTTGAGGTGGAGAAGTTTAACGACAATGATAACTTTGAGCTGTGGAAACTCAAAGCATGTGATGTACTGGAAGCCTTGGATGGAAAGGCAAAGAAACTTGTAGGGATGAATGACGATGATTGGGAAGAGCTGGATACAAAATCTCTTAGTGCAATACGGTTGTGTTTAGCATATGAGGTTCTCTTCAACATAGTTGGAGAAAAGACAACGACATGTTATGGACCGTATTAGAAAGTCTTTACATGACGAAATTTGTAACAAATCGTATTTACTTGAAGAGGCAACTATATACATTGCGGATGAAAGAAGGTATGAAAATTGTTGATCATTTAAATATTTTCAATACTCTGTTATGCCAGTTGACTAGTATTGGTGTGAAAATGGAGGATGAAGACAAGACACTCACCTTGTTATGTACTTTACCGGATTCTTGGGATCATATAGTAACTTCTATTATTTTTAGTACTGTTGATGACCTTGATTATGATTTTGTTGTGGGAGCATTATTGGTTGAGGAGATGAGAAGAAAATCTAGTGGAGAGACCTCTACACCTAAAGCCATGTTTGTTAGAGACAGATCTAAAGAAAGAGGTCAAAGCTCTAAAGACACATCTAGATCCAAGTCCCAAGGCGGAAAGAGTAAGGCAAGGTGCTAGCAATACGGTAAAGCAAGGCATCTCACGAAGGATTGTTGAAAAAGGAAAGAATCAAAAAAGAAGGAAGATATCACCAAGGAAGTAAATCAAGTAGAAACAAGTGAAGGTATGGCTGATGAAGTTCTACCTATTTGTAATGTTTCCTCTTATCATCATGAATGGTTGTTGGATTCTGGTGCTACACATCACATGTGTCCGCATAGAGGTTGGTTTTCTTCGTACCAAACCTTTGATGGTAGTCTGTTCTTTTGGGAAATAATGTTTCTTGCAAGATTGAAGGGATTGATAACATTAAGATAAAAATGTTTGATGGTATAGTGAGGACACTAATAGAAGTAAGACATGTACTAGAACTACAAAGAAATTTGATTTCCTTGAGTGAATTAGACTCTAGTGGTTATAAGTTCATAGGTCAAGGTGGAGCTCTAAAGGTGTCTAAGGGTGCCTTAGTTATAATGGATGCTCTAAAGGTAGGGAACCTTTACATATTGCAAGGGAGTACAAATATCAGTCAAGCAATTGTGGTATGTAAAACATCAGAAGATTCTACTTGTTTATGACATCTATGTTTGGGGCACATGAGCGAGAAAGGATTAAAGGTACTGAAAAATTGCGAGTTACTCCCTGATTTAAGGTTTCTAGACTTAAATTTTTGCAAGTACTGTGTTTTTGGAGAACAATGTAGACAAAAGTTTAAAGCTGGAAGTCATGAAGTAAAGGTATTCTTGATTAGATTCATTTTGATCTTTGGGGTCCAACACCTTTAATTTCATATGGATGAACATTGTATTTTGTTACATTTACAGACGATTAAAAGTATGGGTCTACTTTCTCAAAAGAAAATATGATGTTTTCAGTACATTTAATCATTTTCGAGCTTTGGTTGAAAAGCGCACTGACATGTTTATCACATGTTTAAGAACATATAATGGAGGCGAGTTCATGTCCTTGGAGTTTTAGAACTATTATAAGGAAGTCGGGATTGAAAGGCATAAAACCACCAGCTATACTCCATAGAAAAATGGGGTTGTTGAACACATGAATAGGACACTTTTAGAGAGAGCAAGGAACATGCTCAACAATGCAAATTTGGATCAATGTTTATGGGCAGAAACAGTTTTTATAGCTCGTTATCAAATCAATCGCTCACCATCAGTTGCAATAGACTGTAAGATTCCTGAAGAGGTATGGAAAGGTCATCGATGTGATTATTCAAACTTGAATTATTTTGGTTGTAATGCTTATGCCTTTACTAGTAAAAATCAGCGTTCAAAGTTAGACCCAAGATCCAAGAATTACATCTTTGTTGGGTATGGTGAAGTAGATGGTATTAAGGGATATAGAGTGTGGGATCCTATTGCACACAAAATCATCATTAGTAGAGATGTAGAGTTTGATGAATCTCCTCTCCTAAAATCAGATGCTGAAATGAAAGAAGAACAGTAACCTGAACATCAACATGTGAAGGTTGAAATCCAGCTGTCTTCAGATACTGAAAAGAAAGAAAATCAGCTATTTTTTGATACATGAGGAAACACATCCATAGCTAGTGTAGAGATCTACACGAGTTAGGCATCCTCCTAGTAAGTACGGTTCCAATATTTCCTTTGCTTTGACTTCTAATGATGGGGAACCTAGTTGCTATTAGGAAGCACTGGGTGATGAGGATAGTGCCAAATGGAAAAGGGCAATGCAGGAGGAGATGGATGCCTTGGAAAAGAACAGGTCATGGGACCTAGTAGAACTTCCAAAAGGCAGAAAATTTGTTGGTTGCAAATGGCTTTACAAATGAAAGATAGGTGTTGATGACAATGTTGAAAGGTATAGGGCTAGATTGGTAGCAAAATGATTTGCACAAACAGAAGGTATTGAGTTTCATGAAATCTTTTCATTGGTTAAATTTGTTTCAATTCGAGTAGTCTTAACACTAGTTGCTTTACTTGATTTGGAGTTGGAGGAGTTAGATGTTAAAAACATTCTTGCATGGAGATTTAGAAGAGGATATACATATGGAACAACCTGAAGGATTTGTACAAGATAGCAAAAAGGATTTGTTTGCAAGCCCAGGAAATCATTGTATGGCTTGAAACAATCACCCAAGCAATGGTACAAGAAGTTTGATGCTTTCATGACGAGCCAAAAATTTCTGAGTGAGTATGACCATTGTGTTTATTTCAAGTTTTTGGACAATGGCTTATTCATTATATTGGTATTGGATGTTGATGATATGCTTGTTGCAAGCAAAAGCGTGGTAGAAATCAATAGTTTGAAGGCTCATTTAGCTAAGACATTTGATATGTAAGATCTACGAGTTGTAAAACAAATCTTAGGCATGGAGATACATAGAGACATGAAAAATGGTAAGCTTTGGTTATCACAATATAGGTATTTGGAAAGGATACTAACTAGATTTGGTATGAAAGATGTGAAACTAGTTAGAATCCCCTTTGCTTCCCATTTCAAACTTACTTCAAGTTTATGTCCTAGAGAAGAAGAAGAAAAGGAGTCTATGTCTCATGTATCATATGTTAGTGCAGTAGGAAGTTTAATGTATCCCATGGTATGTACAAGACCTAACATTTCACATGTAGTTGGGGTTGTTAGTAGATATAGGGCAAATCCAGGTAGAGAACATTGATCAACAGTGAAGTGATTGTTTTGCTACTTGCGATGCACAATTGATTATTGCATCACCTATAGTAATAGTGGTAATTCTGTTTGTGGATATGTTGATTCAGATTTTGTAGGTGATTTGGACAAAAGATCAACTTTTGGTCATGTTTGTACACTTGTAGGCGGACCTATCAGTTGGATGTCAAAGCTTCAAAAGCTTACTGCTTTGTCAACTATTGAGGCAGAATATGTAGCTGCCTATCATGCTTGTCAGGAGGCAATTTGGCTAAAGGGCTTATTGGCTGAGTTTGGAAGAGATCAATACAAAATGAAGGTATTATGTGACAATCAAAGTGCAATTTATTTGGCCAAGAATCCAACCTATCACAATAAGACAAATGATATTGCATTTAAGTATCATTTTGTTAGACATGTTATTGATGAAGGAACAATAGCACTGGAAAAGGTCCACACCACAAAAAACTGTGCTGATATGTTCACAAAACCAATATTATTAGAGAAGCTAAAATGGTGTTTGCCTTCTCTTGGCTTGCAAAAAAGGTGATGAGTTGATTGTGTAAGATATCAAGTGGATTTGTTGTCAAGGTGGAGATTGTTTTTTTTTTGGAATTAGGGTAAACCGAGGGTGTTGAAAGGACCCACATCCTTATACAATTAAGGATTTTTTAGAGGATCCACAACCTAGGTTACAATGAAGGGGACCACATTAGGAACCCAATTGAAGCAACCAGGAAACCATAGTGAAGATGCAACGACCAACGCCAATGACAACGACCGCAACGAGTGGGACAACTAGCAATGAAGGAAGCGAGAGGAGCAGCCACTAGCGTTAGCATTGAGAGGCGTAGTCGCCAGCGTCAGCAGCTAGAGGAGCATAAACCAACATCAACAACGAGAGGAACAACCACCAATGTTAGCAGCAAGAGGAGAAGCCAGCATTGACAGCAACGAGAGGAGCATCAGTAGCGAGCGAAGCAACCACCAACATTAGCAGTGAGAGGAGAAGCCACCAGCATCCGTAGCGAGAGGAGGATCCACCAGCATCAACGGCGAGAAGAAGAGCAACCACTAGCATCAGCAACGAGAGGAGAAGCCACCAACGTCAGCAACGAGAGGAGGAGCCACCAATGTCAGCAGCGAGAGGAGCAACCACCGGTGCCAACAGCGAGAAGAGAAGCCACCAACGTCAGCAGCGAGAGGAGGAGCCACCAACGTCAGCAGCGAGAGAGGAGCCACCAATGTTAGCAGCGAGAGGAGCAACCACCAATGTCAACACGAGTAGAGATGCTGCATCTAGCGGTGAACTACCTCCGAGGAGGATTGTGCCTTGGGGGGATTTGAACATGGGTGGGCAAGCACACAACCATGTGACTTGACCGCACCACTCCCACCCCATCAGCAAGGTGGAGATTGTCAGATATGTGACAACAAAGTTAAATGCTGGACACCTTTTGCAGCGTGGTTTGTAACTCACTTCTCGAAGGGGGTTATGGGGGGCTTGTCCCCCCACTCTTGTCGCAGGGGGGTCTAGGGGAGGAGTCGATCCCTTTTTTTAGAAAGACGAATTCAACCGAATTCTATTTTTAGGAAGGAAAATCCTAATGGCATTTTTCCACTCTATTTTTAGGAGGAATCCTAACCGTACTTCACCAATTAGGTGTATTTATCTTTGTGGAGAGCCAAAGTAGATCATAACGAGTTCGCATGTAATTTGTTCATCTTGAGTTAATTAAAGCTTGATATCTTGCACTATTGATGTTTCCCTAATTGCTCAGCTTGAGTTTTACCATGTAAATTGGTATTTCGTCTCTTGCATGTTTGGTAATCCGTAGATTATTTTTATCTCTGTTTCTGTAAAACTGTAGTCTTGTTATTCAACTATCTGCTTATTGATTTAGTCAGTGGTTTCCTAACTGCCAAAGCAGGGTGCTTAATAGTTCTTATATTTAATGTTTTCCTTTTGCCATATCATCAATGAACCCTTAATTGGTGCCAACTAACTTTCATCTAGAGGAGCAATGTGAGCATCATTGAAGCTTGAGAGGAAAGGCTGTTTAGCGTAGCCTCTATCCTAAATTATATGCTACAAACTTTATTGCCTCCACTAAATGCCCCATTAAATTAGGTTAATGCTATCTTCAAGTACTATGCAATGTATCTTGTAAATTTAGCATATGTCCACCTTTCATGTGTGCCTTTCATACTAATATACAAAAGACATTTCTACAAGCAAGTCAAGTAAAAATTTATTTGTGAAAAATGTTAACGAGTTGAGAAAATGTTTGTGTGTAGCTTATGGGAGAGGTTATCTTGTCCTCCTTTACTATATAAATCACACCATTAGTTATTGAACAATATAACTTGGATTGTATTCACTGTATTTATTCTTTTAGTCAAAAAGCTTACAGAGTTTAGAATTCCTGAAGAATGGTTGTATAAAGTAATTTCAATAGTCCATCATTCATCTTTCTTTTTGGATCAATTAGTGAACCTCTTCTATTCTTCTATTGTGCCAGTTGATTTTTTCTATTCCTCTATTGTGTTGGTCATTTTTTCTATTTGTGTAAGTATAAAATTATAATCAAATCTATGTTGTAGTTTGATCAATTTTGGCATTTCGGTTCTTTTAAACATTGATCGTGGCCACAGATCGAGATGAGATTATCTCGCGACATTGATCCCAAATTACCTTGCAACCTTTTTTGTTCAAAAGGAAATTTCAAAAGCGTCATGGAAACTAGTTATAATACCAATTTTGAGTAGTATTGATAGAGATACCGCCTTCTATTAGAAAATAGTGACATGTCTTGCGCCAGAAATCTCTTTATTGGAGCATTCAATTTAAGTCACATCATTGCTTTTCAGAATCAAATTGTGCAAGCATTTCTGAAGTTGTTCAATAGAGATTCTAAGCTATATTCAATTTGATACGAAATGATAAAGTTGACCATGTATAACTGCCATTATTGCTCATGGAATATCTTCCGAAAGGCATCTCATTTTTTCAGCTTTTGATTCAAACAGTTTCAAAGGGGACTCGAAGTTGGAACACTAGATCTATATTCTTGTAAAATCTCGAATTTGGCTCTACTCTAGAGAGTAAGGTACATCACTTGCATCAAGAAGACCTTTCAAATTCTATCTCTGTGCCCATTCAATTTCTATTTTCCTTTGAATTCCACCAATTTTGCTTTAAACATTTTGGCTATCATGGTGTAGGTTGGTTGACACTTACTAAATACACTGATCTGAATCGGATCATGAAAATCTTTAAAATGCAGTTGATTGAACTGATCAATTGTACAACTTAGTTCATGTGACTGTAGAAGATCTTAAGACATTCTTTCAACGTAATTAGGAAGGGTTTCTAAATGATCGAGGCACCTTGGGGCCACAAACAATTAAAGAAGGTCCTTCAGAAATAGAACAGAATCAGAAGGTTGTGCATGTGTTGTGGCAGTTGTGCTTGTGTCAGTGGCATCATGCTTGTATTGTGGCTGTTCTGCTTGTATTGTGGTGATTGCATATGTACTGTGGTGGTTTCATCCTAATGCTTGTAGCAGTTTCACCTGTATCAAACAGAAAAGAAGAGCAAAGACAAATTTTGAAGCCTCTTCAAGTTCCTTGGCATATGGAGCTCCTTTAGGACTCCCTCATTAATAATATATGCAAGAGGCATAATTCCAATTAAAAGACGAGTGTGGGAGGAGAATTGAAGAGTTTTAGTTGGTTTCTGAATTCAATAGGGTTCCAGAGGGACTTCAAAACTCTGTTGACGAGGTCTTGATGTAGAAGATGACTGCAATAGCAAAGAACATCAGTCAAGCACGTTGAAGCAAATATCCCACAACAAGGCAATTTATAGAGCATTGAAGAGCTTAAAAAAGGCCACAATGCATTTGAAGGCCCAAATTAAGCAATTGGCTTGTAATTACTTGCAAGAAAATAGTGGGGATGAAGAAGTGCAACTTCACTCCTATGGCGTTTTACCACATTATGTTTGTTGAGGGTAATTCCTTGTATTATCGCTCTCTGTGTGTGTTTTGATTCATTTGCTTGCTTACTTCCATTTCATGCAACTATATTACTGATTCAAGCTCTTAAGAAAGCATAAGAATGACATGTTCAGCTGATCACAAGTTTAGTACTTCTTCATAACAAAAATAGAACTTGAATCAATCTCACATATGTTAAATAATTAACATACTCTTTGTTGTACTATTGGTATTGTGCAATAGAGAAGATTCACATCCTGGTGGTAGCATAGAAGGGCAGAGAAATCTGATATACAGGCAATGTAGGCATGTATGTGAGCACGTGCACAATTGCATGATAAATATATGATATAGATGGCAGCCATAGAGCTGTAGGAAGCATCAATTTACAGCCTTAGGCTGTTGTCCCAATAGCATAGAACTTAGGAGCAGTAAATCTGTGCCGGTGAATTGTGCATTCGAATATCCAGGCCAATTATGGATCAGACATCATCATGAAAAGAGATGGAAGGTAAAGCTATGCAGCAGACCTTACAACAAGGCAGACGCAATATCAAGTGTGAAAGCATATTTTGAACATGTGAGCAAAAATTTCAAGGAACTAATGAATTCCTGAGAAGTAAAGCTCTTTTAAGAGTTTAAGGTCCAAGTTGATGGGGTCAATGAATATCTAGAAGTGGAAGCATTGGATGTGACAGTGGCAGCACTATTGGCTGTTATCTCTGCATAGTTTACACTCACGAGAAACCTGCAAATTTTGTCCTCCTGAGAAATTACCCAATTACTAGTGATCAGCATTTCAGGCAAGTTCTCGTGAGTAATTACTTGCGATTACTCACCATTACTCACGAGTCCGTGCCTGAAACTCGGTTAGCAGCAGAACATATCTTTCAGCAGTGGGAAAAAAATATTTTTTTCATTCTCCAGTAAGATTTTTTGCTGTTTTTGCTCTCCTAAGGTGATTTTTTTTTTCATTTTCCAGTTGCTACTAGGTGATTGTCAGTGATTCACATGATATTTAAGTTCATTTTATGAATCTATATATTTGTTAAGTAGCGATAAAGTTACCGAGTAATTGCCGAGTCCTGAGTCCCAGTCAAAATTTTGGGCTTCTGAGTAATTGTTGAGTACAAGTTTGTAAATATGGCTATCGTTGCACATCTCCGGTTGAATCTGCAAAAACCATACCCCAATTTTTTAGGGTCTTCTGTTTCCTCGAATGGGGCATTACCCTATTTCTTGAATTCATAAGGAATCACTTTGAAAAGTGGGTAATTTTATTTTTTTGACAACTATGTCATAACTTGGGTGAGTCAGTTAGAGGAGCATTTCTTCATGCATTAATTTTTTCCATAGAAAAAAGTGGCCTTAGCCTCACTTTATTTGGAGATAGAACCACACTAGTGGTACTAGTGAATATTAAAGAGGAAGCATGTAGGATCCGTATAGACTTGGGTCAACTTTACTGGTGTCCTTGTTGCTCAACATGATAATGTCTTTTTGCTCAACATAATAATGTCTGGGCATGAAACTCTTTCAGCCAATTGTCCACGTTGAGATAGTCAATGCCAGTGATGGAATATACCTTGTAGCATCAAAAACTGGCCACTGGGTTTGAGGGCTGAGGAAATGATAAGATTTTGGAGATTTATATTGGTGACCTAGAAAATGTAATTCTATGTAAGCTTCGGATAAAGAAACTAAGAAGGATGTTTAAAACTGTCAAGTTAGCCCACCAAATTAAAGCGAAGAATATAAGCACTTGCAATTCTCTCATAGGATCCATGCCACGAGGTCAAGATCTATACATGTTGAATAGTGCAACAATGGCCCAGTCCACCTAAATCACACTAAAGGAGGTGGGAGAAAGAAGATAACATCAAATGGTCCAAGGTGCCTAAATGTCCTGAAACAAGATTGTTTACATTAAAAAACAGTTGGGAGGATGAAGAGGGTCCTCAACAGGAGCCTGAAAAGCAACAAGATGTGTTGTTATACATTGTTTTTTTCATACTGTACAGGATTTTCCCATCGAGAACTTATCATTTTCTTCATTTTTAAATGATTCGTTGGCTTTAAGAAGTGCAAGGAATTTGGTTGTTTGCAGTGTTACTATGATAAAAGTTTTATAGCCCTCTTCCCGTTTTTTTTTCAGAACCATGTGGGATTCCAAGGGTATAGATATGTTCATCGCTCTTATCCTAGTGCTTCTGAGGATTAAGCTTGAGGGAGCATAAATGAGGAGTAGGCCTGTTTCTGTTAGCTTTAAAATATGAGGATGTAACGTAAGAATTGAACAATTGCTTGCATCAATGCTGAGAAACAAAGGGAATAGGGAAGGGAAAGTTTTCTTGCCTCAACACTTAGGGACAAGGATAAAGTTGTATAGCATTTGGATTTCATTTGCATGCAGGAACAGGAGAAAAAAGACAAGATAGTTGGGTGGTTGCATGTGATCGGTTGAGCAACGAAAATGCCATGATGGAAATGTGACACTAGCTGACTAAATATATGATGTGTGCATAGATATGACACAAACTGTAATACCTTTCAAAGTATGTAGGCAACATTAAGGCTAAGGAATGCAAGAGTTCTCTTGCAAGATTCCTCGTGAAAGTAGATATAAGTTCCATTTTATATACGAGACATTTTAACCTCTGTTTAGGATTGCAGTAAAAAAATATTATGTAATCTCATCAAGGCAATGTTCTTTTGTGCTCCTACCTAATTTGTGGATGGAGTGCTGCTCCATTTGAATTGGACTGGCAACATTGATTGTTATTTATTACACCTTAGCATCTGATAAGGTCTTCTTTGCATACGTTTTTAATATTCATAAACACAAAATAAATTATATGCTGTCATCTATATAAGAAAATATGAAGTCTTCTATTACAAATTCAAATCTAGCAATTTGTGTACTATTTTTTGGTAATTTACAGTATATTTTATCCTTTACAATTGTTGTAGAAGAAATTCATTCTTTTCTTGGATAAAAGGCATATTGTATCGTGTGTTAACCATTTGATGTTCTCTTGATTTGCAGTTCCTGGAGTTCCATATCCCATCCAGGAACATATTTCTCCAACTCCTTCTCCATCGGCGATTTCTCCATCTGTGGCTTCATATCAAGGTAATCTTACTTCAGATATAATTTTGAAATTTGCTCCTTGTATATGTAGCTGTACACCTATAGCAAAAGTAAAATATAAGATCACAGAACAAGTGTTTTAAACTGTTAAAATGAACAAGAATATGTTTATATTTTTAAATGTTTAGAAGGCATAAAACGTCAAAAAGATATTTTTTCACACACACACTTTTGGAAACTGTTTTGCAGCAATATGAATGTAGCAAATGGGGCATATGCTAAGCAAACAGGAAACATCAGTTAGTTTTATTGATTATTGCTATTGATTAGGGCTTTGTTGGCTAGATTTTATGCATAGCGTAAAACCTATGCAGTCATGAGATAAATCTCCTTGATTTAACGATGAGGCTCCCGTGTAAAATGTTTATCAATTCAGTAAGGGTGAATCCTAATAACTATTTTCAGGGGTTTTACTTTAATTCCCACAGCTTGTGAACCACAGTTGGGTAATTTTGCAACAAGTAAGCAGCTGTGATTAAACTAATTGCAGAAAAGGGGAAAAATAGAAATTTAGGAAAGAAGAAAGAAGGGTGTGCGAATTTGACCAATAGCTATCAGAGTTGGTCTCATCCACACAAACGAAATAAACAGACAACACAATTTTTAGCAGGATGGGAAAGAAATAACTTCTAACCTAGATCTGAGATAACACAGTTTATCTAAAAACCTTTGAAAGAAGAATTCAGAAAACATCGTAGACACAAAGTTCTCCAGAAATCCCTCTTTATTAAATCCCAAGCCTCTGCAACAATCACACCAAGGGTTCTAACACAAAGTCTGACAACTCAAGAATGCTCCGGTTACAAAGCTCTTGCTAAAACAAGTTTAATAAACAAGATTGTGATCGTCTAACCCATAGGCTCTTCCTCTATTTATAGTGCATGGAGGGCAATTACAAATAAGAAGCTTTCAATGAATTTGCCACCGCATGTGGAAGCTATGAAAAGGGAAGCAGCTGACAATATTTTCCACTAGACTTTCTCATTGCATGACATGCATGCTTTACAACAGAAAATAGAACCTTCTATTTTGCATGTCTGCCACCTATTTCCAAGTAATTGACCTCTTCCAGTAACTTGAAGTAATGATTTTTAAAGCCAATTACCTAAGTTTTACAATTTTAATTGATTACTCAATTACTTTGTCGGAGAAAATAAGAGAAAGAAGAAGAAAGAAAAGAATTTATTCCAGCTGCAATAGTCTCCGTTTGATTCTTCTTCCATACTCTACATGCTGATTCAACCTGTATTGCACTTTTGCCTCATTCACTTTGGCAATGAATGATATCTCTGTCTAGAACCTGAGAAGCTCTTTCTCCCATATGTTGTTGACTCTTTGCCTTTGATTCTCACAAAACTAGATCGGGGAGTAGCCGACCGTGGTTTCCTTGCGGGTGTTGCCTCTGACTTGTTTTCTCCTCATGTTCTTGAAGCTTGTGTAGTTCTTCTCAAGTATGTGCACCAGTGAAATGTTTGTTGTAAGCAATTCAGACAAACTCATCACCCTTTTATTTTTAATTGCATAGGGGCAATTTTGAATTCTAGAAATCACTTCAGATGAAGACAAACATAAGTAAACTCAATGTGGGCTTCAACTGGAGGATTGTGAGCACATGCACAAGCTTCTGAAAGGGATTTTGCATGCAATGACTTCCACATGGGTAGCAAGCAACTAATATTCACGCTTTATCTTTTTGCAAACTTCTAATTTTTGTGTGAAAAGTATGAAGGAAGGGCAGCGTGAAAAATGGAGATGGAAGGCAGCTAATATTCATGCATCAATTTTGCAAACTCCTTTTTAAATTATGTGAAACTTCATAAGTCACGGTAGCGTGAAAAATAGACCTGCAGGGCAGCTTTGAAAATCACGACTTGTATAAGTGACTTTGTCTAATATTTGCATGAAAAACATGAAGGAAAGACAACGTTAAATTTGGACCTGCAGGGCAGCTCTAAAAATCACGCTTTTCACTTAAGCTTGTCTTTTTAAAATTGGCGTGAAAATCCAAGTGGAAGGGAAGCTAAAAATTGTGACTTGCATTGGCTTTTCTTCCTAACTTTTGCGTGAAACTTCATAAGTCATGGGAGCGTGAAAAATAGACCTGGAGGGCAGGTTTGAAAGTATCGACTTGCACTTAAACTCTTTCTTTAAAATTTGTGTGCAAATCCAAGGATAGAATAAAATTTTCCATTTTTGGAAAGGGTCAGGGAAGATGTAGTAGCAAAAGCTTGCAAGTATCATAACTTTCACTCTGTGGCTCTTTTTTAGGTGTCGTTTTTTCTAAAAGTGCATATTTTCTCTCGAGCTCTACTGCACCTTTTTGGACCAAGCAACCTCTTGCAATCTCCTGAAGGAATCTTGAGGAAATCAGCACAAGTCAAAAAGACCAAAATTAAAAAGGGGTATCCCATGATTTCCAAGTGAAATTTTGGGTACACCAGGCTGTCCATTATCTATGCAAAGCAGAGCTGCATGGATACGGGTATGGATATGGATATGGATATGGCTGATTTGTAAGACCCCCTAATATGTATACGGCATATATAAATATGCACACACACATATAGATAGATACATAATATATATTATAATTATATTTAAAATCTATGTTGCACGGAAATGGAAACGAATACAAAACACGGAAACAACAATTTTCAAAAAACCTTGGATACGAAATGTTACTGGAAACGTCCGTACAATATATATATATAATATATACTAGTATATAATATACTACTATATATATGCGCATAATACTCATTTTATAATTGTTGACCATAAGAGATAATTGATAAAGCACTCACAATATTTTGTATTCATTGAAATTTGAACTTCTAAAGAGTCGTGACTCATCATTCAACATGGTTACAATTTCAACGATTCACATATACATGATAATAATCTAGATGTTAGTTTAGAACTTCAGTGAAAACTGAATTTAGCAAGAGAGAAAATGAGAGTGTGATTTAGAATGGACCCAAGAGGTCATTATATAGCTTTTAGGAAGTGTCTTTAGCAAGTCTAGGTAGGTAGATTAGGGTTAGGGTTATTAAATGCAACTTTTTTTTATTTTTTAAATTTTTTTGATGTTTTAAACTTTAAAATAAGTGAGTGGAAAACGTGCCAGACGTTTCCGGAAATGTCTGGCACGTTTCCACCACGTTTTGTTTCCATTTTTTCGGAAACGTTTCTGCCACAAAACGTGACCCCTTGGGGCGTTTCCTTGCTTCTGATTTTAAAATATTATAACAATCTAGATTATAAATTAAAAGAAATATATTAATAATAATTATCAAATTTAAATTATAAACAAATTTATGTATTAAATTAAAATTACAAGAAATTTACCGACTTCTAGCCGATGGGAAAGGTAGGAAGTTGGGTTTTTTTTTTTTGGTAGGTTGTCCATGCCAAAGGAGAAATAGACAAAATGAATGAAAAGAAGCAGAGTAGGCGAAAGGAACAAATCAAATAAAATCATACCAGGTTAAGTTGAGGCAATGCGAAATTTTGAAGTTACAGAGAAAAATTAGCAAATTAACACTCATTGACCTCCACATCCTCAATTGTTGCTGCTAAAAATGCCAATTAAGAAGATTGTGTACAATTTTTTATTATCTTCTTAGCCTTTCGAGGGTCTTTTTTTTTAATATGTTTGTTTAACTTTTAAATTAGATACGGCTATGATTGGCCCACATACTATATCCGACTGTATCTCAAACGGCCCAGTTATGGGTTGAAATCTGAATATGGCCAAGTATGGTATCCGGACAGTATCCAAGCCGCACCGTACCCCTATCCGTATCTGGAACACAGATCCACTCATCCTAGCAGTAGGGATGCCATATCCTGAAACCCTGATATAAAGCCCTTACCAACAATAATCTTGATGAGCCCTAACTGGTATCTACTGTCAAATTCATTGCTGTATTGTGCCATACTTATTCCTTGTTTGTGTAGTTGCAGAGACAATAAGGATGATAAAGATGCTATCAACGGATTGAAATTATTGATTATCTTTTCCATGGAGGAGTGTGAATGCAAAGAGACCACGACGTAGCTGTAGTTTTCACTTTTGATATTAGCATATACTTACTGTCAACTGATTTGTTTGTAACCAAAATCTATTTCCATAAGTTGAAGTCTTAGTTACCGGATATGCTGCAGTAACTCTGTCAAATCTGTGTATGACACGTATCTGGCTACAGATGGTTGATGGATACTGAA
Organism: Taxus chinensis; assembly: GCA_019776745.2. NCBI lineage: Eukaryota > Viridiplantae > Streptophyta > Pinopsida > Cupressales > Taxaceae > Taxus > Taxus chinensis. Next base: position 236,866,850 of record CM034149.1, on the reverse strand, counting down.
TCAGTATACCATTTTTTTTGTGCCGTATGGATACAGTACGGATACGGAATTGCTGTATCTGGGACATAGCTGAATAGGTGCAGACATATCAGGAGTGTATCTCAGTAGGCAAAGTTTTACCCAATCTATAATCTAGTATTTACAAGGAAAATACAGCTACTCATCAGATCTCACGGTACTAATACAATCTCTGTTTACAGTATTATGTAAAACACTGGCTAATTTTTGGTTTTGGCTAAGACATATAAATTATATATCTTTATAAGAATTTAAAATTCCTAACATGAATAAAGCTTGGATATCTAGTAGAGCCTAGAACAGTGGCAATATTCTAAATGCCATTCCTAGTGGCAAGCACTAAGAAAATCAACTTCAAAATGCATTGTATCAGTAACTAAGACTCCAGCAAAATCAGATTGACAGTAACGAAAGAACGATTCCCAGACACGTCGATAAAATAAAACATATAATGTTTTAATTACAAGTATAAAAGAGTGTGCCAAGAAACAAACATGGGAAGTTTGATATCTACACATATTTTCTTCTTTACACATACACACACACATACATACAATTTTACATTTATATATGTAAATTATTTGATTAAGTAGTATGGATGTATTTAGGCAGTATCAAATCCTTGGGTTTCTGAAAAAATGCCATAACCCTATCTGTATCTTGGTACCATAGTGTAAATTATGGAGAGAACTATGTAATCTATGATTTAGAGTGCTTTCTGGAATTGTTTTTCTGTTAAAGCTTCAATGATTATGAGTGTCATACTATTCTATAAAATTGGTCTCACTTTAATGATGAGTCAGTACATTATTCAGAGCAGTACATTTTTCTTAAAGTGGACTGTGGTGGACCATCCATTTTGACATGGTTTATATTCAAACAGACAACGGTTCAATTAAGTTATAAAGACATTATCTCAGATATTGAGAAGGTTTGTATAACACAACCATTGGATGGGAATTTGTTTGTACTAATACGTGCTTTATTGCAGTGCTGTAATGATGGAAGTGGACTTTTCTAAGATATTATGTGTCCTCAATTGTGCTAATTTTGATACATTGATGATTGTATTTCCACTTGGTTGTTTCTTTCTTCTAGTTGCTTCCTGTTTGCTAAATCATCTTTTCAATGTGCAAAGACAATATTTTCCACTTACTATGAAGTCTGCGACACTAAATCTGATTTATAATGTTACTTTTTCAGAAGTTCCGGAGGGTATATCCAGTACATTCTCACTGGGGTGGATCCTGGGCATAGTTGGAATTGTTTTGGTTTTGGTTCTCGCTGTTGTGCTGATGTGGATTTTGAGGCATAAGCTGGTATGTTGTCAACACACTAAAGATGGCAAAGCGAAAAATCACAATGTCAAGGATGTAGAAACAATTCATATTCTCTGTAGGTCAGGCTCTTGTCTTCCTTCAAGAGGTTCTGTTTTTCGGAAGGGAAATGACAGTGATCCTAACGAGTCCAGCAATCGCCAGATAACCCTTTCCAAAGGTATGAGAATAATGAGTAACTCAAATGTTTGAAAAAATGGTTTGGATAAATGTTGAATTATTCAACGCTTGGTTTTGTTTGCCTTTCTTTTCAATTGGGACCTTTGTTTCTTGTTTATTGCAAGTTAATTTTCAATGGAAAAACTTTAACGGGCATGTGTAGATATATATCTTCTGTTGGAAATTTGGAGGGGCAATACGTGCCTTCCAAATGTATGATTGATTTTGATCAAACGGGTCTCATGGAGGATTTGGAAGCATATGATCAGATTAATTTTTGACGATGACTGCATAAAGGCTGCAAAATTTAGGGCTATGATATTCAATATTAGCAATTAAGTTCGACCCTCATTTTTATCTATTAAGTCAATCAGCTAGACGAGTCAAGACATTTCCTTGGCCTCTCCACAATAGCATGCACTTTAGATTCATCTCCAATGGTGGGCGGGGACACTAAGACACAAAGAAAAATGTGGGGAACAAGTCTTTATTTTCCACCTGATAAGTCCAATATTGCCCTGGTTAGGGAAATAGGAATATCACGTCCCTATAAATTATGGGAAATACTAAGTCAAAAACCTATATGGAATCCTTTGCCCCAAGCTTGTTATTTCTCAAATGTAGTAGTTTTTATTTATTATCTTTACGACATGTTAAAGTATACTAATGCCTTTTCTTTCATTTGTTCCTATTGTGTCTCACACTTATCAAACCTTGTTCTTTTTCTTGTACCTCGTATGCTATATTGTACTCTTATCTTTTATAATGTAGGATCCTCACATTATCACACGGTGTCCTTCATGTTTCATGTAGGATACACAAGCTCGATACTGCTACTTTTTGGTGATTTCTGTATAGATGTATGACATTTTGACAAGGAATAAACATAAAATACAAGATACCATCTTATTACTTCCCACTTTCATCCATCTTTTTCTTGAATGAATTTGAGCTGATATCTTTACATGTTAAAGCATACTAATGCCTTACCTTTGATTTGATCGTAGTGTGTCATCAAACTGTGTTCTTCTTCCTATATCTTGTATGTTCTTTTGTATTCTTATCCTGTATAATGTAGGATTGTCACATCGTCACTGTAATGCCCCTCTTTTCGAAGTAGTTCGAGTAAAGACCTTTGGCCCTTTCTTACTTGACGGCCAAAGGATGAAATCGGGGTAATTAAGTTTTATTTATTTTATTTGTATAGTGCAAAATATTAAAATATAAAATTATAATGCACATACAATAAAATGACGAAACTTAATAAAATATTAGAACTTGGGGCAAAGTCAATTAAAAAATTAAATGTATTCATCTGGGTGGAAAATGCAACTTGCCCAAGTAATGAAAAAATAGAAAAGTGTGCCATAAAGCCTCCTTAGAAAAATGCGACTGGCCTAGGGAGAGTCAAGTTATTTTATTGGATGCTTTTGGAGGTTGTTATGGGACCTCTCTCCTTTATATGGAGAGGTCAACTTGAGGAGAGGACATCCAAATTTTTTAGTATCATATTTTCATTGCAAAGAGCTTCCAGCTTTTGTAAAAATTCCAAGGACGAAAACCCCCAAGGGATTGAGAGGAGATTTCACTCGGGGATTTCCAGCGAGCTAATTTAGATTTTTCAGTCAAGTTTCCAGCAATATTTGGTGTTCCTTTGGTAATTTATTTGCAGCAGTTGGATCGACCCAGTCTAGGGGCTATTTGGGCATATTCTAGAGGTATTTTCCTTTGAAAATTATTGTCAAACATCTCTATATTTTTATAAATAAAGGAGCTGCAAATTTATAATTTTCTGAGCAATATTTGAGGAGTTTCCAGCCAGTTTAGGATCAGATTTCAGATCTGTTTTTTCTGAATTATTTATCTGCAAATAAATCTGATTTCTAGTGTATTTTGGATTTTAAAAATATTAGAAATCGATTGGGGTAGAAAGTATAAATTTTTGGAGTTATTTGCATTGAGTTTTATCCAAAACCCTAGTCGCTTTGGCTGGAATAAAATCAGATCTTCCCTAGTTCGATTTCCAAGGGTTTTAAACAGCCCTAGTTTGTCAATTACAATCCATTAAAAATCTGCTTTGGAAGAAAGAAATTGTTTGGGATCTTTCAGTCACACTGTGCCCTTTATGTTTTGGGCAGGATACACAAGCTCAATATTGCTACTTTTTAAGGACCTCGGTATAGATGTATGGCATTTTGACAAGGGATTAACAGAAAATACAAGATCTCATATTATTTCCCCCTTTCATCCATCTACTTCTTGAATGAATTTGAACTGAGATCTTGGCGAGGTGGAAAGATCTGTTAGAAATTTCCTTCAAGAGGGGGGTTGTAGACAACACAATAAGCACTGAAGACTCCCTTGCAAAGACGCATGCTATATATTATACTTTTTTGCTTGTTTTTAGAGGATGGTTATGTTCAGAGACATATCTTCTTAACCAGAAGCTATTTGGTTACCACTTGGGATTGCATAAGATGGTCCTAGAACCACATAACATTCTATAGATGGCATCCTCAAAAAATCTTGTGGTAATATATGGTGGTTGATGTTGTTAGATGATTTTTCTTGGTTGATTTACATTTGTATACCGCTTTTTTTTATAGCAGCAGGACATGTTTGTTTCATGTGGCCTATAGGAATTAGCTTTTAAAATGGTGGGTGCAACATGTTTAACGATCCCATTATTCACTTTGTTGGTCATGTATGGGTTCTAATTCTAATATGATTTTGCTAAATGAAACTTTTGTTAGTTGTATGGTAATGACGCACTATCTTTGGTTTCTTATCTAAGAATTATGGTTTCGTTTTCAGTTTCATTTGAACACTATGATTAACGTTTACGATGCCTCATCATCTGAAACTTCTGTAGTTGCTGAATATCCATTTCATTGCAGATATGATGACTGGAGTGTTTGATATGGAAAAACCAGTAGTATTTACATACGAGGAAATCTTAGCTTCAACCGAAAATTTCAAAGATACATATTTACTTGGACAGGGAGCATTTGGTTCAGTTTATTATGGGATATTACGAGATCAGGTGTTAAGTTTTATTATAAGATCTATTTTTTCAGGGAATATGTAATGCTGCATTTTCTGAAAGTATCTATTGTAATACAATTGAAATAACTAGGGTTCTTGTGTGCTTATACTTACATCTGTGAAGTTCATCTCGTTTTCATACAGGAAGTTGCTATCAAGAAAATGACAGCTACAAAAAGTAAAGAATTTCTGGTAGAAATGAAAGTCCTCTGCAGAGTGCATCATACAAATTTGGTAATTGATTTCTATGCCTGTTCTAATAGATACGGTTTATTCCAATTATCAATGAGCTACATGGTTGGTTTCATCATTATTGAATTTGAAATACTTTATGTTACAAGGTAGAGCTCATTGGCTATGCAGCAAGTGAGGATGAACTCTTCCTTGTGTACGAATTCGCACATAAAAGCTCAGTTAGTAGTCGCCTGCATGATCCTTTGAGCAAGGGTATAGCCTCTTTCTATTTTTTGCCCGTCTTATCAAAAAAATGTTGTAAATTGTAGTTTTCTTTGTGGTTACCTGTATTGGATGAATCTCACAATACCATCTTTTAGAGAAAAAATTAAGCAACGGGTAACCGCAACATTGAGATACTATGCTCGAAACTTGGAAATTAGTATTGCTTTATGGGACTATGAAAACTGATATATCATGGTATGATAATAATTCTCTGCACAATAGTTTCCCTCCTACTAGAATTTATACCGAGAACCTGCTGAATTTATCTCATCAAAGAGATGTATTATTAGTACATGGGGATAATCAAATACATCTTTGGTTGAAAGGAAACTTGCAAATCTTTCAAATCTATCCAAATGAGATCTTAATATTGCATTCCAAGGGTTCTTTTTATAACTGATGGGGTTTTGACATGTTTCCCTTTGTAAAGATGGGAGTTCAGCAGGTTTTTGTCATAATTTTGCTTCCATACACTAATTACGTGGATTGTATTGGTCTTGCATGCCTTTTTCGGTTTCTACCTGTGCTGATATATTTGTATATCTAGTCAGACTCTCTTCTTCTATTCATAGATGTTTATGACTTTATTGTAATATCAGAAGGCAGGCTCTGCCTGTCCTTTAGTTCTTTGAGCTTATTTTCTTGGCTTTTGCAACTTAAGGACAGTCTTATCAAGCAAATAGAAAGCATGTGGTCAGGATACATTTGTTGTATGTGACAGACAACAAGAGTCTCATGTCTTTGTAAACATGTAATGGAATCAAGAACTTCTGATTAAGTATAATTATCCACAAGATACCGTCTTGTATTGTCTGGAACCTAAATACCCTATAGGAAAAATAGGAGCCATGATTATTGGCCAATATGACTACCTAGGGTAGAGTAAAAGAAATTGGAACATCATAATTCCAGGATAGAGTGTTAGGTGTCTAGCAATTTGCAAAGAGGTTACCAGCATTGAGCAATGAGTGTAGGTCCTAGATAACTTTGAAGGTAAATTATAAAAATATCCCCCACATTGGATACAAAGGTTGTGCTATTATAGATAAATTCAAGCTATTGGGCATGTTTTCTACTCTTTCTATCGCTTCCCATCCTTACATAGCTGCAACAAGCTGGTAATGATATGGGAGAATCAAAGGGGAAAAGGGCCTTCTAGTGCTTGGGATGTTTGTATTCCTCTCAAAGAGAAAGGGTGTCTTGGATTAACCATCTTGGTCTTTGCATTACCATAATGTGGATTGCTTTCCAATTGGATGCAACCTATTGAAGTCCAGGTTTCATAGCTAGAACTATGTTCCCGAAGGGTTAACATAGACTATGCAGTATGTTCTGTTATCTACACAAATTTAAAAACTTTAAGGTCATGGATGATGATAACCATTGTAACAACGTCTCATTTCTCGACCCAGATACGGATATTATTCCAACTTTATATTTAATAATTCTTGATGTCCATATTTTGGATCTTGCATTGACAGTCACAACAACATATTTAAAAATGTAAACATTGGTAGCATATAAAATAAATATCACATTCCATATTCATAATCATCATATCACATCAAAGATTATATGGTATTTCCCTACATTACCGGAAACGTGGCTGGGGGCCTCGGGAGTGGGAGCGGGAGCAGGAGCGGTGGTGGGAGCGGGCAGGGAGCGGCCAGAGGGTTGCAGAAACGCCCGGGTACGGCACAGTGCCGTACCCGGGCGTTTCCGCAGCCCTCTGGCCGCTCCCTGCCCACTCCCATATGCAAAAAACATATTTTTTAATTAATTTTTTATTTTTTTCATGTTTTTAGAGCCACACAACAATAAAAAATTAAAAATTCTTCTAATCTAAAACCTAAAAGCTAACTCTAAACAATAAAACAAAAGAACAACACAAAAACAAAACATAAAGCAAACAAACTCACATTGTGGCTCTCCAAAATTGCATTGTGCTTGTCTAGGGTTTGAGGAGCTAATGCTAAACTTGTAGGAGTGTGAGGAACTACAAAGGAGGAGGATTTGTGAAGGATTTGTGGTTTACTAAGTGAAGGTAAGTTTTTTTTTTAATTTCTACCCTTGTTTCTCTATTTTTTAATTTTATTATTATTTAATCTTTCACACATTACATTTTTTTGCTTATGTTCATTTTTATTTTGCTCTTTCTATTTAATTTTTTTAATTTTCATTGTTCAATCACAATGCAATTGCATGCCATTATTTTCTTTGCTTAATTTTTTTTTTTGAACCTTGTAGGTATTTCTACTATGGCAACAACAAGTTCTGCTTCGTTCTAGGCAATCTTTGGCCAAGGACTTAGACCCAAATTCACCGTTATGGAGGCATGTAACAATACTTCAACAAATTGCGGGTGGTGGTTGTTTTAAATGGAAATGCAATAAGTGTGATGGACTATTCAAAGGATCTTACAGTAGGGTGAAAAGCCACTTGTGTACCATAACGGGTAATGGTATAAGAGTATGCAGGGCGAGAAATAATGTTGGGGTGCCAAAAGCAAAAGTTTTGGCATATATCAAAGAGCAGGAAGATGCGGAGGCAAAAGTGGCTATGAGAGTGGGTCATCCATTGGCCAAAAGAGGAGGTTCATCTTGTTCAACGAGGCCTCCAGTTGCTACATCACCTAGTGGATCCCCAATTGTGACCATGCCACATCCATTTGTGGCTCCTATCTCCACGGATGAAGATGTTTCCCTTGCACGAAAGAAAAGTAAGACAAAAGGGCCATTGGAAAAGGCCTTTCAGAATGAGAGCAGGGAAATTGCAGATGAACACATTGCAAGGTGTGTATATGCTAATGGGCTTTCTTTTAATGTTGTGAGATCACCTTATTGGCATGAGATGGTGAGAAAGCCATCAATGAGGCACCAAAAGAGTATAAACCACCAGGATATGAGAAAATCCGCACCACCCTTTTGGATAGACAAAAAAAAATATGTGAAAACCTCCTTTGCAACCAATTAGGGACTCATGGACCAAAACTGGTGTGTCCATTGTTTCTGATGGATGGAAAGATGCAAGAAACCGCCATTTAATCAATGTGATTGCAGTATGCCCTAAGGGGGCAATGTTTTTGAAAGCGGTTGATTGTGAGGGGCAAGTGAAGGATGCCCAATTCATAGCCAACATTCTCTTTGAATCCATTGAGGCAGTGGGGCCTGAAAATGTTGTCCATGTCATAACGGACAGCGCCAAAAATTGCAAAGTCTGCGAGGGATGCTAGTTGAGGCACGGTATGGACATATTTTTTTGGACACCTTGTGTCGTGCATTCATTGGATTTAATGCTAAAGAAAATGGAAAACAAAATAGAGTGGATCCAACAAGTGTATGCAGAAGCTGAAAGAGATCCAAATGTTTGTCACCAACCACCACATGTCACAGGGCATTTTTAGATCATTCTCGCAGTTGGAGCTACTGAAGCTAAGGAAAAGCTTTCTTTCTTTCTTTTTAATTTAAAATTTAATATAAGTTTTTTAGTATTTTTTTAGCTTTCAATTTTATAATTTATTTTTAATTTTTGTTCCTCGTTCTTATTAGGTTGCTGAGACTCATTTTGCATCACACACAATCGTCTTGAGACAACTAGTTAAGGTGCGAGAGGCACTCACGAGGATGGTAACATCCAATCTTTGGTCTGTATGGAGGCAATCAAACACTCAACTGGCTCAAAAAGTGAAGAACCTGATCTTAGAGGACCCTTGATGGGATAGAGTGGATTATCTGTTGAGTTTTACGGAGCCCATTATGAGTATGATCCGGTTTACTAGACACGGATCGGTCATGTCTAGGAGAGATATATGATGGCATCGACTCAATCATTGAGAAGATAAACGCTGTCATAAGTGCAAAAGAACAAGATCTCGAGGAAATATTTTTCAAACAAGTGAAGTCAATCCTCATTGAGCAGTGGAACAAAATGACCACCCCATTACATCTACTAGCTTTTGCATTGACTCCTAGATTTTATAGCACAAAGATCCTTTCCTTGCCAGGGAGGGTAGCACCATACAGAGATACGGAAGTCAGTGAGGGATATATGGCGGCATTGGCTAGGCTCTTCCCTAATCCTGAGGCCCAAGACCAGGTTATGGTAGAGTTTGGCAATTTCATAACAGAAACGGGTCATAGCCTTCTCGCTCTTCGGAGCAAATATAAGATGGATGCTCATATGTGGTGGTACCTCCAAGGTACTTCATCGGTTTACTTGCAACCTCTTGCAATCAAGGTCTTAGCACAGGTAAGTTTTTAATTTTTTTTATTCTCTTTTCTTTTAGTTTTTTAAAATTTAAGTTTGAGTGTTTAAATTTGAAGTTGAACTTTGCATTGACTTTGAAGTTTGGGTTGCCTTAATAGGTTGTAAGTTCGTCTTCCTCTGAGCGCAACTGGAGTACGTATAGTTTCATCCACTCACAGAAACGCAACATGTTGGGGGCTAAAAGGGCTGAAGATTCGGTATACATACATTCCAACTTGTGCCTTTTATCCCACAAGTAGCCAGAGTACAAGGAAGGGTCAACAAGACATTGGGACGTTGATCCAGAGATAGTTGACTTGGATGTTTCCATTTCCCACCATGGAGCATATGATGATGAGGGGAGTTATGTGGCACTACGAGACCTACATGCATAAGGGCGTGCAACTGGCAGTGGCCCTAGTGCGAGTGGTTTGAGCCCATGTGGTTCTAATTAACCACATAATGATGATGATGATGTAGCTGATCTTGATCCTCTTGATGAAGAGAAATATGATGAATAATAAATATTGACAATGAAAAATAGTTTGAACTTTGAATATTGATCTATGATTGAATTTAATATATCATGAGATTCAGTGACATTCACATTGTGTTCGATTTAAGTATTTTAATTTAACTTTTAAGCTTTTAAGTTTATAAGTTTTATCGGTATCCTAGCTTGTTTTTTGTGGTTATTCACTTATTTAGCTTATAACTTGTCTTTTATCTTGTCTTTCATATACATAATATGTGATTAATAATTAAATTCCTATTTAGGAAGTTGAAATTTATATATTTTTTAATTTTTATATAGTTTTTGTACTACCGTATCCTACGCCGTATCCGGGGTCAAAAAAAAAATTTGCCGTTTCCGCGTATCGGATACTCAGCACCTGCTCCCACTCCCCGTATCCAAAACGTTTCGGCTACTTAGGTTATTAAGGTTAATACCCCTGTAATGTCAATTTTCAAGACAGCAATTGGCAAAACACTACAGTAATAGTTGCAGGAATGTTCACCAATATCCATGTGCAACTACGTGACATCATCACTTATGTGACACCACCCTGTATTAGTAGCGAGTTTATGAACTCGATTGTCATAACAGAGACTAGACTGCACAAACAACGCCATCCCCCCCTTCATACCAGGCTGGAAGATCGTTATCCGGTAACACGATCACGGGTCACGGAAGATGTTGTGGACTACCTTGTAAAAATGGGTACAGATAGTTCCCACAGGGAACAGGGTATGCTGCAGGTACGGAAAACATTTGTGACCCGTGGACCATGAAAAGGTAAGAGTACCCACATGTGTACCCCAGGTAAGAATAGGTGTTTTCATTTCCTGCAATCTTTGTGACATACCCAAAAAAAATGTTTAAATTCATCCAAAAATTCGAAGGTCATGCTTCTGTCAATATTATTTTGCTATGTGACAATTCGGATTTGCAGTGTTGCAGTTCTCTTTGCATGTTGTAAATCATGCGTATGGCTTTGGACATGCACCTATCAAGAGAATACTTGTGACTGTTCATGCTGGATTCGCATATAAGCTTTGGAATGACTGCAACATTTGCTAAAGGTGAGGCAAAGATATTTGAGTTTTTATTATTGAAAAGTACATTTCGCAGAAGACTCCATTCATAGTATACAACACTCACTGCACCATAAATGGTTGGCATGGAATCTCGACCTTCATTTAAATGGCAAATTGAGCTCATTAGGTTTACGTTTAGATTTTTCAGTATCATTGTTATTTTTTAGTTTGGTTGTCCAGTTCTTTTTAGGATTTTTAAAATTTTCATTACTTAATTCGAGTTTCTTGTTATTGTTTGGAAAGATATATATTCCATTTAGTATATACAGTTTTTTGATAATGAGCATATTTGAATAAATATAGCATTTACAATTTATAACGTTTCAAACATATGAAATATTAATAATAAATGTAATCAAAACATTACTTAAGTGTCAATTCTCATTAAGTAATACGATAATTTGTTTTCCTGTTCTATGAATGATCTTTAAGTTTGCCATGAGTATTAAATTTCAATAAGTATGCAAATGTTTCTTTACTGATACTATATATATGGGGCATACCCAAAAGTCTGGTACCTTACCCGAGGTTTTGTAAAAATTTGCCGTTTCAGCGTAACCATGTTCAAACCGTACCCGTACCCGTATCCATGCAGTCTAGAACAGAGACAATGGATTGGATGATCACAATGACATATTATTTGAGAAGTATGAAGATATAGCTAATATCCAGCAACTCAAAACTACATGGATAACGATATCCATAGAGGCAACAAACAGCAGAAAATGCAATGAAGCTCCCACAGGGAAGAAGTATCAAACATGGTCACTTGGCGGTGGCAGGTTTAGGACTATCAAGCTTCTGCCCCCGATCACTTCCACCAAGTGGATCCGTTGTCAAAAGCATAAACTTCTACCCTTTAGGCAGCAAAGTCTCTCGACTTCATAATACATCATTCTGACTAAGCAGGTTGTCAGAACGTAGTTGATAAAGGCTTGAGGAAACTTTGTCTTAATGTGTTGACACCACCCTCTGATCTAAACCCGCTACCTTTGTCACAGCTTCCTGGGCATAACATTGTAATGCCGCCACTAGGTGAAGGTTGACGCATATCTCCAGAGTGAGAAGCTGGTTTGATTGTGTGATCCTAGTTACTAGCGTCTAAAACTTTCACGGCCTTGAAAAGGTGAAACAGAAAAGAAACGAGTAGAATTACGGGTGATACACCAAGACTATTTTACTGCAAGGGGCATTGCCTCCACTGGTACAGAAGAGGGTGAAGGTACTTCAGAGATCCATTTTAATCCTTTCCTCTAGCTTGATCACATGCATCTGAAGAAAACTATTAGGACATGCACGGTCACTTAGTGTTTAATTGACACAGATTGCTGTCTATTAATTCAAAGGTAGTAGACACTGTTCTGGAAATAGAATTTGAAACCTAGCCTATACTTAGTAGTACCACTGAAATAAACCATAAAGGATCTTCTAAGTGAATGTCAAGGTTTTAGATCATCCGAATACTAGTACGTAGACTTTTTTTTTTATTGCATAAGCCAGATGAATGATAAGACACGTATCCCAAAGAAGGCGTGCAACATTTTGCTCACACTCTCTCTGAAGTTCCAACATTGGTATTAGAACCATTGGTGCTCTTGAATAAAAATATGTCTGTTCAATTTTTTAGAAAAGTTCCTTTGACAAATTGAGTATGGACAACAAGTTTGAAGGAGAATTTCGAAAGACAGGCAAGACTGTAAGGTTGAAGAGAAGTCCTGTGGAGGTCGTGCGGTAAATTCTAGATTTATCCTCAAGAGGATAGTTCCATAGAAGAGCTTTTAAATCTTATGTTCTCAAAGTAATTTTAATTATTAAGGTCATGTGAGATAAGCTTTTAATAAAAATTGGTCGCAAACAAATATGATTGAAGCCTTGGAAGAAGTTTTAATTTCATAATTTATAAAAGAAAAGAAATCTTACTCGAAGTTGTAGACTGGTTGCATTCCCTGAACTCTTTTAAATCGATTTAAAAAACTGCAAGTCATAGAAGGAAAAAAATGCCAGTTAGCAATCATATTAGTGCTAGGTGCAGAGTAATTGATTTAGCGAAACATTTGTATCGAGGGCATGGGATTTAAATTGTAGAAGAACAAATATGGCAATAATGGCTTTTAAGTGGTTGCAGATCATTTGTGTAAAACACGTTGAGATTAGGTTTATGAGTAGAAACTAGGCTAAAAATACTATACTATTGCAGGCAAAAGTACATAATTTTCTTGACAATGTCAAGAACTTTCAAAATATTGTCTATAAGAGTCATTTAATATAATTTAAATGTCATTCCAAAGTGACAAATGGGAGAAAGAAAGCCTAACTACGATGCAAAATCAATTGTTCATATCATGTATGTAACATGTTGACTGTCAATTCAAGTGCAATTTGAAGGCATGAAAATCACAAGATTTTTTGACAATTGGAAAATTTCGAAAAAGGCATCCAAACCAACGAGACTTAGACCAAAGACAGGCAAGTTTTTTGAATTTTTTGATTTATTATGACAGTAAGTCGGATGCAAGGACTATTTGCTGCTGAAATTCGTTGCTATGATAATCTGATGCATTTGACTGAACTTGAGAATCAATCCAGAGGAAAGACTGTCAAGTTCATTTTAGGAGTAATGTGAGTTATGCGACCAGTTTAGGGTTAGGACAAAGTAACATGACCATTTAGTGTATAAGTTCGTCGCGGCCCTAATGGTTGACATACCCTAGCTTGAAGCCAATTAATTGTTTTCAACAAATCACAAGAAGATGAGTCCCTCTTATACCTTGTGAAGTGAAGATCTTTGAAGGAGCAGTTGCAACCTGTTAAAAGTCACAACTCGTCAGGAGGCTGACGTGATTTACTAGGCAAGGTCCTAAATCAATTTTTCGTCAATGCTTACAAGGCATTTGAGAAGAACTTACATTTGATTGTCATAGATTAGAGCCTTGACTGAAAAGTTAGTCACAAGGTATAGCACTAAAGTGAAGGTCACAAAATGGGAGAAAGACAAACTAAGTCCAACTATGCACAAGGAGTTCACATTTTTGGACAATTATTATATTGTAATAACTACTCAGTTAAAGAAAAAGTGCAAATGACACTGGTGGAGATATATGAAATCCAGGAGGATTTCACAAAAAATATTTCTCATGCAGCTTTATGTCAACATCACTTATAGGGAGGGATTAACAAGTTGGTGGATATGATGGCTACCACCTTCTGGGGTGTATTGCTAATAACTCATAGGAGGTGGTGTTGAAGCAATGTGGAGAGTGTGCTTCTGCCCAATCTATAATGGAAAGGCATATTCATTGGAGCAAAGACTACATAGAATTCATTCCTATGAAAAAAATAGGGCACAAAAAAAGCTTATAGAATCCAAGGAGGAGCTTTACCACATGATTGAAGCTTATAAATCCTTGCAGTGTTTTAAATGGTCTTCACAAAATTGAGTGCAGATTCGTATAGGGAAATAGTCTAAAAGAAGGAGGACTTGATCAGTTCATTGGCTTTAAGTCCAAAATGGGTGGCGATCTATGTGCAAAGGTTGAGCCCGTGATGACAATGACGAATGGAAACATGACGGGGAGCTCTCATGATCCAAACTGAAGGGTGGTTAATCAACCGTTTTGTTGACAGATCCGCGACCAAAGATCGTGAATCTCTATATCTGAAGTGATGTCCAGAATTGGAAGGACAGAACACTGAGAATCTTGCAAGGGCAGAGATCTAATGAGATCATTGCTAGATCTCATTGCACTATGTTATAAGGATTCACACTAAAGGAATTCGCTAAATACAGAGAAATAAATTTGCGCAAAGTCGGATTTAAGGAAAACAATTTTTTGGATAATGGTGAAAAGTGTTTCAAGACTAAGAGTTGCTTCAGAAGATTCTTTTCCGAGAGTCTTCAAAAGACAAAAATGTGTAAGCTTTAGTAACATGAATTTCGATTACTATGTACGATAGGTTCAAGGTAATGCATCGTGCGAAAGACCATTTAGGTTCTTCTTAACCACTTTCGTACGGCAAGCTCACTATGAGCATTTCCCTTTCTAGTTATACTTCGACATTTTGAGCATACTATCAATCAGTGGTCAAATACATTACAAGGTAAATTTGAGGGAATCAACATCTCTTACAATAATGCGAGTTATATTAATGATCTATAAATATTGGTAATCCTACCTATTCTTCAACTTTCCATCAAACCACCCCTCAATTTCCTCTTAGAAGTTAACCCCGCCTAAGAATAGATCCCCTCCTCCTTTGTCCCGGATCCCATTTACAAGTCCCTGCAACATATTGTGTACAAAAGACCAGACATTTCCCCTCTGACTAGTATCCTACAAGAAGTGCAAAAGTTGAATTCGTCATAATTATAATGTATGAGTCGTAAAATTTTAACTCTACACTGAGTACCATAGATTGTTATAATGGGATTCTGAACTATAGGAAGGTCTGTTGCTGATTTTGTTTATTATGACAAGCATCATAAGGAGGCCTTGCTGTGTTGAAATTGTTTGTGTTAGATGATTTGATACTTGAGGTTTGGAATGCCACGTAAGCAAGTGTGCTATGAGACAGTTTGAAGAACAACTGGATTAAGGGTTGCATGTCAGGCTATTGTATGGTGGAGAATTTGGATGGTAATCTACTGGAGGAGACGCTTGCAGGGTAAGGTCTCTGTCAGAACATCTGAGAAGGAGCTAAGATATCATCTGAGACCAAACATTATGACATCTTGTCTATATTTTCAAGAACAGGTGGTTGACTTTGACTCTCCCTTGCATTACTCATCATTAGGAGGACAAAAAATGCAAAGACAAAAACAAGAAAGATGTACAGCTTTAATGGACATCAAAACCCTGGGTTTTGACAATGTCAAAAAATCCTTTCTTAAATGTATGAAATAATGGTTGTATGGAATGCTCCTTCGTTGTGCAATTGTTGAGTCTATTTCTAAACAAGCAGAGAGTGCATTTGTTGCTCAGTTTCATTGGAAGCTTTGGATGCAAATTCTTGTTGAATCTTGTTCCAGTTCTCCTTTTGGTCTAATGCCATTGTACTATCATAAGCTTTGGCCTTTTTGTAACTGGGTAGGATTGCCAACCAAAAAACCTTATGATCCTTTATTAAAACATCAAAAAGCCACAGGATGAGGAAAATGTGGCAACAATTTTGCAGATGAATAGAGATTTTGAGGAAGAGCATATTCTCTATTGTCTTATGACACCATGCTCAAATGTTCAGAGCTACCAAGTTGTTGGATCATCGACTCTGGTGACACGTTGAAACATTTTTCAATGTTCAAATTGAAAAGACTAGTATGTATCATTAACTACAAATGAAAAATTGTTCTTGATTAAGTTGTATTAGCTAATGGAGAGTCACTTGTGGTAGTTGGGTATATGAGAGATATACACGATTTTGTTGAATAATTGCTGAAAAACTCTTATTAGCAAGGAATGTTAGGTTTGTTCCTAGGTTGCATGAGAATCTACTTATCTGTATTAATCAATTAATAGAGAAATCCCAATATTGCTGTAAAATTTCTCCGGAGGAGAAGTGTCTTTATGTCAGGATGTGAAACAAGAATGGGTAACTGCCCTAGGCATTGGGCAAGGTGGCCGGTATAGGCTTGATGACTCTGCTACAGTTAACTTAAAGCGTGGAGAGAGACTCCACCATATATGATGTGTTGGAGGATGACATTCCCCATAGGCATGTTGACCTTGCTTAGATCAACTTACATGCACTAGTTGTGGAGGGAATATCCACTATGAAGAATGTGCGGGAGGTTGAAATGCTTCATGTGTGGGCAAATGAAATGCCTTGATTATAAGATGCGTGGAAGATACATAGTGAGTTGGTAGGAAATGCTACCGAAAGAATTGTGGAGGGTGGCTCCACTATCTACGATACATAGGAGGTTCATGGTGAGATGGAAAGAAAAACCATTCAAACAAAGGCATTGGCTTTTTGCATGGGTTTTTTGCTCATCTTGTTACAAAAGAATTTTCCCAACACGAGGGAATAGATGAACAACAAGGTGGAATAGATGAGAAGGCGATGTCCATTTCTTTTAGTATTATAGAGATTCTTATCTCTCCTATCACATAGATAGTTATTTCCCTAGTTCTGCAGAGATGGTCATTTCTCCTACTATCACGGGGATGGTTATTTCTCCTACTAGTGCAGGAATGGTTATTTCTTCTATTGCGGGAATGGTTATTTCTGTTGCTCATCTTGTTACGAAAGACTTTTCCCAACAAGAGGGAATAGATAAGCACATGAGAGAATAGATGAGAAAGAGATGGTTATTTCTTGTACTATTGTGGAGATTCGTATCTCTCCTAGTGCAAAGATGGTTATTTTTCCTATTATTGCGGAGATGATTATTTCTCCTACTATTGTGGGGATGGTTATTTCTTCTAGTGTGGCATTTGGTGTAGGCTCCTACTGTGAATATTGCAAAGATGGTCACATTTCAGTTGCTTCTCTCTATAGATTTGGACAAGGTCTACACGGTGTTTCTTGAAGATTTTTGGGTACTTAAACGCAATAATTAAGGAAAGTCTTTTCCCAACAGGAAGGAATAGATGAGCAACATGAGGGAATAGATGAGAAGGAGATGGTTACTTCTTTTACTTTTGCTCATCTTGTTGTGACGACTTTTTCCAACAGGAGGGAATAGATGAGCAACATGAGGGAATAGATGAGAAGGGGATAATTATTTCTTCTACTACTGCAGAGATTCTTATCTCTCCTATTACGAAGATGGTTATTTTTCCTACTATTGTGGAGATGATTATTTCTCTTACTATTGGGGGGATGGTTATTTCTTCTAGAGTTGGTCAATACTCTTGTGAATATTGCAAAGATGGTCACATTTCAGTTGCTATACATGGTGTTGCCTGAAGATTTTCGGGCACTTGAACATGATCATTTGGGTTGCAGTTTGATTGAATCCCTGCATAACTAAGCTCCGCGACCCTGATACATGCTCTTTGATCAGTATCTCCAAGATTCTATTTCAAAACTATGGAGCTTTGGTTGAAGCTATTGGCTAATGATTCATCATCATCGGTCAACGAATCACTCTAAATAGAATTGGTGAACAACCTAATATATCCTATGTACACATGACAAGATCTTTGTTTTGTTGTTAGCTTTTTTTTTTAGTTTCTGTCCACACGAAAGCTCATACATTGGACATCAGAAAAACGTTAGAGGGCTGCTGCAGATTTTAGAGTAATATATAAGGAGCAGCCTGCAGATTTAGTGACTAAATTTTTTATTGTATTTATGAAATTTTGAGACAAACATGTTTTCTCCAGTTTAGTCATTTCGGGTATTAAAATATATTAACTAACACCTGATGAACAATTAGCTATGTGGTAACTAATGCTTGGTTGTAGCCACCTTTCTAGCATATTAAAATGATGTACATAAGGATCCCAATGTGTGCCTTCTAGTTTCTCTTCATTCTCCGTCTTTCGTCTTATAAGAATTTCTATCTTTCCATATGTGAAATAAAGTATCAACACAAAAATTATGCCAAATCTGATTGCATTTTGCAGGTCATGGGCAAGTCCCACAGCAGCACCATTTTCAAGGTAAAGAATTCTGGAATAAAAGGCTGAAAAAGGGTGTGAGTCCATCTCTAGACACATTGAGAATGGGGACAACCAAAACAAGTGTTTGAAGGTCTCAGCTTGGTGACATGTTGGACGAGCAGGATTTAAAACCCCCATGTGAATCAGCCTCATCCCCATAGGTAACCCTTGATACACCACAAATTATGAGCTTTTTTGTGCTCAATAATGGCTTTCCACAGGTTGGAGAAGCATTAGACCCAAGTAGTCTCAATAAACTTTTGCTTCTAGTGATTGTCGAGAGTTTCAATGTGAATGTGGTGAGGGAAAAGGAGTTGATAACCGAGATGGATTTGTAATGGCAAAAGCAGGTTTCAACCGACCATTTCCAATCTCTTGACAAGGTAAACCTAGAAATGATCCCAATCTTGTGAAGATGCTTTTAGATATGGCATTCTAAATCTTACGAATTGATGCAAAATCTCTATTATTTAACTGGAATCTAAGTCATTTAAGTGCAAGAAGCTTTATAGAAGATATCATAAAATGAATTTAACACCCTTCCTAAACAACTTGAAACTTTTTTGATCCAAGAAACCATATCAAAGGGGACACTATAATAATTTAGCACAAGAGACCACTATAAAGAATGGAATTGAGAGAGAGGCTAGCCCTTAACCCATTCCCAACCCAGATAAGATTACGTTTGAGCAATTCCAAGGCTTTCCATACGCTTTTGGCAACAAAAGTGCCACTAATTTTAACAGACACACAAGTGATGAGAAGCGAACGAAGACCTAATCCTTGCCAATCTTTTCTCCTATAAGAAGATATTTGAGCTTTGTCAATCTAAAGAAGAGGAAAAAAAAGCACAATGCCATCAAAGGTAAGGCAACGACCTTGGAGTTTTGAGTCTTTGAGAAGACAAAATAATAAAACTCTCTACTTTGGGGGACAAAAATTGAATTGCAAACACTATCTTTATAGTGGTGAAAGTGTTGTCATGTTAAATGTTTAGCATGCAAAATTTAAAATTTTGGTCATGACAACCAAACCCCCTCTTGAAAACCTCCTCCCTTGGTCATTGTAAACCCTTCTTCCGGCCAGCCTATCAACTGTGTCTCCCTCATTTTGGCTAAGAAGAACGTGCGAACATGGTTTTCAAGTGTGTTTCATGTGCATGGAAGTATACCCAGTTTGACTCATGAAGTTGTTGAGATCCAAGGTGGAGTAGTTGTTCTCAGAGGCGTAAAAAGGGTTATGTTTAGCCATTTTGCAACAAAGGAATACTCTTCGGAGGATGATTACAATGGCTCAACCCATCTAGGGGTTGTGCAGAGGAGTATCGAAGAGATCTAGGGTGGTTTCAAAGAATTCTGTGGGGTCATATGCTAGACTGCACGGATACGGGACGAGTACAGTTTCGGTACGCTGATACAACAAATTTTTAAAATCTTGGGTACAGTACGCTTTTGGGTACATCATATATATATTTATATATGTATATAAATATATATATATTTATATATGTATATAAATATATAAATATGTATATAAATTATAAATTTAAAGAAGCATTTGCATACTTATTGAAATTTAATTCTCATACATTACATATTGAAATTTAATACTGATAGAGTCATACAACTTAAAATTTAAAATCATTCATAGAACATGAAAACAAATTTGAAATTTCTTGTTTAAGTATGTATCTTGTATAACAAAGTATCTTGTTGCTCTTTGGTAACGAGAACATATTGTAGTCATGTATCTTGTATGAATTTGAAATGTGTATTGATTCATAATGTTCAAAACATGATGATAAATTAAAATAACATAATACATTCAAGTTTAAAATTAGAAATAGGATACTCTAAAATTAAAAAAAATTGCATATTTTTTAAGTTTTATTGAGTTGTCTTTTAAAAAGGACGTGTTGACGCTGTGGGTACAACTGGGTATGTACCCATAGTGGCAGGGCATGCTACGGGTACGGCAAGCTGTACCCGTAGCGTACCCTGCCACTGTGGGTACGTGCCCAACCGTACCCACAACGTACCAGTACTTGGTACGTTTCCAAGATGGTACAAGGACCTCCAGGGCGTTTTTGTGTAGTCTAGGTCATATGGTGTCAGGAGTCATTCAAGCAAAATAGGGTCATTGCGGGTACAGGAAATGATAGCTTCAATGGAGAAAGTGGACTTGTTCGAAAGCTTTTAGGAGTTCCGGGAGGAGTTGGAAGCTAAACACATAGGCAATGGAAAGCTTTTGGAATTCTTCACATGGTAGACACATCAATTTTGGTCCAAGTCTTCACAATCTTTTGTGATAATCTGAGTCATTGCAACTGTGCCTTTGAGCCAAAAAAGTGACTAGGCCTAAAATTCAAATTACAGGTAGAATTGGCTCTTGGAAATGGTTGGAATGGTCTTAATAGGTGTTTTGGAGCTAAAATCATATAAGGTTGTTCTCTGAACTCCATGTCTTGCTCCTAGGGCTGAAAAAGCACTCTTCGCATTCTAATTACTCGTTGGCATGATGACATCAACATGGTTTTCAAGTTTGAGCGCACTTTTCACCCTCAGCTGTCCCTTGCCCCTTGTCCCTTGGTGTAAGGGGATAGTGGGGACACAAAAGTGCGCCCCTTGTTGGTGAGTTATGCCTTGTCACTTAAAGCCTTGTAACTTGTCTCCTTGGCTCACTTTGCATGTGCAACTTAAAATCTGGTCCCCTCCTCATGATGCATGGACCCTTGGTGTATTTTTCAAGGTTGTGTGTCCCTTGTCCCAACTTGCAAGGGGATAACAGGGATAGTAAAGTTCATTCCCCCTATTGAAGTTATATTTCGTCACTTAAGACTTGCAACCTGGGATGTTAGGAAAGTGCAAACAAGTGTTTTTTGGCCCACCGCATCATGATGGCTTGACACATTGCACACTTTTCATCATCAATTGTCCCTTGTCCCTTGTCTCAACATCCAAGGGGACAACAGGGACACAAAAAATGCGCCTCCTCCATGGAGCTAGCTTTTGGTCACATGCAAAACCTAGTTTCAGCTCCAGGGAACTTGTTTTCGCCCCTTTCATCTTGCTCACATGAAACCACATGCTGCCACTTGTCATGATCTGGTGCAAAGTGCACTTTGGTGCCCCTGCTGCCCCCGTGCTTCATCTGTCCCCTATTCTAGGGTGCAACTCCACCTTCAACCCCTGGCTGACCCTGGTTGAGCCTGTTTGGGTTAAACACGAGTGGTGCTTAAGAGAGAGAAATGGTTAAATAAAACACAACCATTTTTATGCATTTCAAATTGAAAATTTCCCCCCCAAACTCATCTTCATGTTATGCTACTGGGAATTTGCCATACACCTTCATACCCAAAAATAGAAAGTTGCTCATATCTCCAAAACCCGTCATCCGATTTCCATAAGATATTAACAACAACCTCTTCTCAAAAACGCCTTTACAATGAGTATAAGATCATCCCCAGTGATGCTCTAAACACCGAGTATCCTAATGTGGGTGACAGTGAGGTGACAAACATGGATTTGGATGACTGATAGACAAGGATGCAGAGTGAACACCATGCGGATGCAGAGGGAAAGAGTTTCTCAGGTGGGATTTTTAGAGTTGGCAGGGTCATCTTTGCAAGGTTTAACAGTTCTATCATGGCTCAAGTAGGAAAGGAAGCCCTCATAGACCTCCAAAACTTAGTCTTGAGGTGAATTCTATAAGGCATACTGGGATGTAAGAGACGGAATGGTTCAATTCATCGTAGTGATCCTAGAAGGGGATCATCATGATTGGGTTATACGGGCGGCTATCTCAGGTTCACACAGTGCAGACCTCGTTGTGGTGTTGCATCACTCGATCAATGCTTTGGAGTATGTTCTCATCCTGCTAGAAAAGGAGGTTACACTCATCGTGTATTGGTACAGTAAAGAGGTCGAAGGCAAGAACTTCATTCTTGGAACATTCCTGCAATGTTCGTTAGAAGCAGGCTCCTTGTGATCAAAAGTTTCCTTGTCTCTGGATTGTCACTTCTCTCTTCTTCTATGTTCCTCCTCTCTCTACATTCTAATTCTTCATTGAGAATGTACTTTTGATTTGTCTTATTCACAGAAGTGACCTTTTAATCTGCATTGTAAAAGTTCTTTTTTCATAAATAAGAAAAGGACTTAATTTCATTCCTAAGGGAATACGAAAGGTCACAAGTGGTGGGAAGATGAAAAGTCACCATGGGGGGAGATGAAGAAACATCATTGTAAAGCTATAAATTATGACTTCTCCGTTTCAAAGGGTTGATAGCTTATGTTCTCCTACTACAAGCAAGAAGCTACTTTCATCTATCCCTTTGTCTATGTTCTTCTACTTCCCACTTCCAACTATGCAAGCTTTGTAATCTTGAACAACCAAGAAGGAACTTTGTGTCTTTGAGGAATAAATCAATTGAATTTTGTGTCCTTGATTTGTTAATCTTGCTTTTGCTTACGCAGTTGTTTTCTTCCTATTGGACATGGACATATTCTGGTTAATGTCAGTGAAGTTTGCAAGTGCCTATTCACTACCTTAACCTTCTCTCCCTATATTCTTCTCTCCCCTTCACCTCTCTCCAAGCAAATTCCTCCCGTGTATTCTATACAAGCAATTTGCCACAAGTTTAGTGAAGTATTCTTGTGTGACCCCCATCCTAACGGCCACCACAAATTTTAGTTTCCCGCATTCAATTAATGGGAGCCTCCCCATTCCCAAGACGAGGGACCTAGTCCCGGAGCGTTGGTGAAAATCACTAATTTTCCCTTGCGACAAATTATTTTGCCAACATAACGTCTAAAAGAAATATAAGAACACGGTTAAAAAGACAATGAAATAATTTGTAGTATTATAGGGTGCATGATGATTTCTATAATTCAGCTTTCAAATAAGGCCCTATTGAGCAGATGAAACTGAAAAAACCATAGATTTTCCTATTAGTGCGACTGACACTTCTCATCTTCAGATTTTAACTTTTTATCAAGGCGATTCATATTATGAAGATATTTACTTTGTTTCCTACATTTTATGATTATGTTTTGTACTTCGATCCTTGAACTTGTCCGACTTTGGGTCAACTTATGAACATGCTATAAAAATGTACTTTGTACCTATGAGCCAATGCCACATAAAATGAAAGAACTAAATGATATCTCTGTTATATTCTCATGATGGGTAGGTTTTTTAGAAGGTTATAATTTCTTCAATATTTTGCCTCGGAGTGGTCATTGTATCACCATATGCGCTGTTGGTTTGTTTTATATTAATAATAATGTGCTGTTGGTTTGTTTAATATTAATAATATGTCTGTTATATTATATTTCTGGTCCCAACCAAAGGACTTCTTACTAACCCTTTGTACTCAAGGTTACACACCACTGTCATGGAATGCTCGAGTACAAATTGCTTTAGATGCTGCCAGGGGTCTTGAATATATTCATGAACACACAAAGGCTCACTATGTTCACCGAGACGTTAAAACAAGCAACATTTTGCTTGACAACCGCTTCAGGGCTAAGGTGAGGTTTGTCTGAATAAAGCCCTATTTTTAATGTTATTTTGAGGTTTTCAATTTATGCAGGGTGGTGGCATTAACTCATCCATATGATGGATTTTGTTGATCTTTTGCTATCTCACGAGGTCTATTGTTTTTTTCCTTTAGATTTCAGATTTTGGGTTAGCAAAACTTGTTGGAAAAGCTGGGGAAGGGGAAGCATCAGTCACACGAGTTGTTGGAACATTTGGCTACTTGGCTCCAGAGTAAGTGTAATTAAATAGTAATGCATATCCTCTCTTATGTGCAGTATATAGCTTTGGGGGAAGCTAGTGTAAATAGATGTTGATAGAGTAGGAGACATCTAACATGTTATGGTGGCATACGGTTTAGCAGATACTTGCGTGATGGTCAGGCAACAACCAAAAGCGATGTGTATGCCTTTGGTGTCGTGCTGTTTGAGCTTATATCAGGAAGAGAGGCTGTGGCTAGAAACAAAGGTGTGGCACCCAGTACACCAGAAAGGCGAACACTGATTTCTATTGTAAGTATCTTCTTCACTGTTTTCATTCAAGCCTTGACAAATCTTGACTTAATTATTTTTTTCTCTTCATCCAAAACAAAAGCACAGTCATTTCCAAAGCCTAAGGGAATGCATCTAATTGGGAAATAGTGACTCTCAACTATTGATGTCAAGCCAGCACACAAGTCTTATGTATTTCCCTCAGCCTTTCATAAGTTTGTGTTTTCTTTGTCGATATCGAATACCACATTTTCGCTTATGTTGTTTGGTATCCTTACAATTACCTCTCAAAAAAAATTGAGGCCTGCATTAAACCATGAAATCCTATGCTATTTGCTAAATATGAAAGCTCTGTTTTCCAGTTATGTGGTTATAGTAGCATGCATGTGGACAGCTACCTAGCTGGTAAACGGAGTACTTTTTTGTAGACAAATATTACCAACATTTTACTGCAAAAGAAAGTAGGTAGATCAATGCCCGCAAATTAACAATGTAGGTCAATGGGACTCAAAAAGCAAATCAGCTACATTAGAGAAGGACCAGGGTTAAAAAATTCTCTGTTTGAAAAATTAATAAAAAACTAGGCATTAAATAAATTCAAACAAGAATGTAAGAGTTAAACCTACAGTGGTTAAACCTTGAACCATAATAACTAAGTACAAGCACAAATAGTCATGTGAGGGAAGGACCCCTCAACAAAGTGCTGATCTGAAGATGAAATCAATAGACCATGACAAGAGACGAGAATTGTCAGATGTTTGCAGCAAGGTCCAGGCCAGAAAAACGAACAACATGATAGGTCTGAAAATGTTTGTAGGCGAATGTCCCGGGTTGAGGGTGCTGGCTGTACGGTCCTAGGAGGAAGTTGGGTACAGCACCTAGAATCTTCGTGAACATCCAAGGTCAATGAACCTATGGTGGCAGAGAAATAAGTATAACGAGTAATGTGTGCCTGCCTCAAGGACTCGGGCTGTGGACAAGGGGAAGGCTCTCTTTGCTGAAATGAAACAGATCCACTCCAACTAGGATGAGATTGAGGGGCGGGAAACTGGTGGAATGCCATCTTGCTGATTTATCCCCAGACATCTGTGAATTGATTGTATTCAACGAGCACTATGGCCTCTGATGCTTGTGATGGACTGGAAGAAGGTATCAACAACCACCATGGCTTCTAGGGTTGAGGGTGCTGGCTGGATGGTCCTAGGAAGGAGTCGGGTACAACACCTAGAATCCCTGTGACATCCAAGCTCGATGAACCTATGCTGGCAGAGAAATAACTAGTAATGTGTGCCTGCCTCAGTGATTTGGGCTGTGGACAAGGGGAAGGCTCTCTATGCTGAAATGAAACAGATCCACTCCAACTAAGATGAGATTGAGGGGGCTGGAAACTGGTGGAATGCCATCTTGCTGATTTGTTCCCATACATCTGTGAGTTGATTGTATTCAACGAGCACGATGGCCTCTGATGCTTGTGATGGACTGGAAGAAGTTATCAACTGGATAGCTCTAGGGGTCCTCTGTAAGAATCTTCGTCTAAAGATAATAACCAGTGGAAGAAATAGGGCCAAACACTTATGATTAGGTGCCAGAAGAAGGTGGATAAATGCTGCTGGAGTCTCTGTATAGATAAGGATATCTCCTCTGGCTCTCATAGTAGACAGGACACTAGGAAATAAAGTGTTCTTTTGTCTCCATTTCTTGGAGGGGGTTGAGATGACAAAATCATGTGGCCCTGTAGAATATGGTGTTTAATTTCAACTTGCAACTGGTGGGAGCACTCCCTCAGCTGGCCAAGAGGCATAGTCAAGTCATGTGACCAATAATGTTGGGGACAGTCAGCTTAAGTGATGATACCTTTTACAATTTCTAAGAAATGCCTGGCGTAGAAAGTCAACATGGCGCTGAGCGGTTGATGAGGAGACGTCCAAGTGAGTTGAATTCATTATATATATATATTCTGCCTGACAATTGTAATGACCTTCAAGGGAAGAAGGTGAGGAGAGGCATCTGAGGAGTATATAAATGAAATTGATCAATAGAGATTCTGATTGATTGAAAGAGAGGACAGTTCTCAAAATACCAATAATGTCTGAAGAGTACTTTTACAATTTGAACTTGGGAAGTCAGTCTTGCAAGGCACATGCCAAAACAGTATTATACCAAGTACGGATGTAAAGCCCTTAAAAGGAACAAACACAATCTAATTGTAAATGTGCCAAAAAATAAATCCGAAGTGCAATTCTATGATTGAATGATAAAACAGAAAAGACATATACTGCAAGAAGGAATATTCAGAATGAAATGTAAATGCTAACCTAGTTGCAGTAAAATATATTGCAGAAATAAAATGCCAACAGAGGATATGTTCCTTGTCTTGAGTTGGAAAGGGGACCATGCCTTCCAGCAACTTGAATTAGGTTTAGATTATTATTTTTTGTGGGATTTGGATTTTACTTGTGCGTGTTTAATCTCATGGAATTTGGGGTTTTCACTGTAGATTCACCGACATCTTTAATGGCACATACACTTGAGAAAAACTGTTTCTTTTATCAAGCGATGAGCCAACAAACAGTAATAAGGTTTCTTGGAAATTGTTAACTAGCCCTTTTTGTTTTCAAGGAATGCATTTATAAAAGTAGGGAGTGGGAGAGCATTTATGTGGGTGGTTGAACTACCCTCATTAGGACTGAATCAGAACAACCTGTTTGGGCAGGAATTGGATGGACTGCAAAAGAGAATGAAAATAGAAATAGAATGTGCAAACCAAACTTTGTATTATTATTCCACCCGATCAAATGACAGGATTTGCAAAAATAAAGCCATTGGAATGGCTGTTACACTTCATATTCTCCATGACTTCATATTCTAGAGAAGACCCTTCAGCTAGCACTATCGGACAAAAGATATCCTACCCTAGGATTAACAATATTATGTACAATAATATTACATCCCTCCCTTAATCTGCAGGGGTAGTTGTGAGACCAAGGATGTCTCTGAACTTTTCAAAATTTTCTCTTCCAAGCGCCTTTGTTACGATATGTGTTGGTTGCTCCACATTTGGACAATGTAGCACTTTGACACTGCTTTCTTTTACCTGATGCCGAATCAAGTGGAATTTTGTATTGATGTGCTTGGTTCGGTCGTGAAAGATTGGATTTTTTGCCATTTGAATTGCTAATGAGTTGTCAACCATGAGTGGTGTTGATGAAACCTGTTGTTCTTGCAAGTCTGAAAGAATCCTTCCGAGCCACAATTTCTTTGGTTGCCTCTGAAGCTGCAATGTATTATGCTTCTGCTGAAGATATTGCTGGAACAAATTGTTTCTTTGACTTCCAGCTGATCATTGTTGTTCCTAAATTCATTAGAAAACCCAAAGTGGATTTCCCATCTTCAAGATCTCCACCATAGTCAGAATTGGAATATCCAACCAGTTTGAAGTTTTCTGCTCTAGAGTATTTGAGCCCAAAATTTTGTGTTCTGTTTAGATATTGAAGAATTCTTTTTGCTGCTACCAGTGACTTTCTCTAGGGGGTTCAATGAATGAGAAAAACACCGACAACAAAGGAAATGTCAGGTCTAGTTGTGGTCACATAGATCAGGTTTCCAATGAGTTGTCTGTATTTAGTGGCATCAACAAATTCTGTAGAATCTTTTGATGTCAACTTCAAATTCTGTTCCACTGGTGTACTAAGAGGCTTACAATCTGTCATTCCAAATTTGCTCAGAATTTCACCAATATATTTTTATTGTGTGATGAAGATGTACTTTGATTTTTGAATTACTTCAATGCCTAAATAGTGATGACTAATGAAGATAACCCAAATTTGTTATCTCAAATTCTTTCATCAGCTTTGCATTGATTTTTGGAGTGTATCTTTCATTATTACCTGTGATGAGTAGATCATCCACATACACCACCAAATATACAACTGTATTGTCAACTGTTTTGACAAAAAAGTTGCATCTTCAAACTCAAAATGCTTGAAGTTCATGTTCAAAAGGTGCTAAGTGAGCTTTTCATACCATGCTCTAGGTGCTTGTTTCAAACCATACAACATTTTTTCTAGTCCACACACTTTGTGCTCTTGGCTGTCAACTGCAAAACCTTTAGGCTGAGTCATGTACACTGTTTTTTGAAGATCACCATTCAGAAAACCAGTTTTCATGTCCATTTAATGAAATTTCCACCTATTTTGTGTTGCCAAAGCCAACAAAGTTTGAATGGTAGTCCACTTTGTTGTTGGTGCAAAGGTTTCATTGTAGTCTATGCCTTCCTTCTGGGCAAATCCCTTTGTGACAAGCCTTGCTTTATGTTTGTCAAGTGAGCCATCTGCCTTGTACTTGTTGCAAAAGACCCACTTGCAACCAATTGGTTTACAATTTAGTGGGGAATCCACTAATTTCCAAGTTCCATTTTTGATAAGAGCATCAAATTCCACCTTCATAGCTTTTCTCCAGGCCTTTCCTTTTCACAATCTGTTTGTATGAGGTTGGTTCTGAATCGAATGCAACATTGAGTTCTTCTTCTAGAGGATCATTCAAGGTGAACTGTGCTAGCTTGTCCTAGACTTCTTCAAGGAACTTGTCTGCTTCTTGTTGTTTCTTTGCATAGGCATTTTGAGTGCTTGTTTTTCCTACTTCATTAGGTTTGACATCTTTCAATGTTTGAGTGGCCCATTTTGGAATCTTCTTTTGTGGTCTTTGCAGAGTAGGTGGTGCCTCAATTTCTTGATTTGAAGCTCCTTCATCCTCTGACTTCTTTTCTTGTGGCCTTTGTTCACTTTCTGATGAAGTTTCACTTTCTCCTTGAGGAGGAATATCATTTTCTGTTTTAGGAGACAAGATATAACCAATTGATTCCCAATTACTTGCCCCCCCCACTATTTGGAACATCTAAATCAACCTCCTTATAGACATCAAACTTGGCATACTTCTCCAGTCGACTCAATTGACGATTGATGCTGGCCTCATCCTTTATAGTTTCACAAAAGACGACATCCCTTGCAATGAGGAATTTCTTGTTCTTTTCTCATAGAGCCAATATGCCTTGGAGGATTCAAAATATCCCAAATGAATGCATTTATGACCCTGTGGTCCAACTTATTCCTTTTCTCCTTTGGGATCAATGCGTAACATGTGGATCCAAAAACCCGAAGATGACACACTGAAGGAAGATGACCACACCACATTTCATATGGAGTCTTCATTTGAATAGCTGACAATGGTGACCTGTTGCGGAGATATATTGTTGTTTGAGCTGCCTTTGCCCAGAAATGCAAATTTATCCCCTTGAAGTGCAACATTGCTTGACCATGTTCATCACAATTTTGTTCATTCTTTTTGCCACTCCATTTTGTTGGGGAGTGTGCAATTGTGAGATGGTGTTTGATCCCATTTTCTTTGAGGTATGCCTCAAAGGATTTTGAAGTGTATTCACCACCATTATCTGATCTCAGAGTCCCAATGCGGGTTTGAGCTTCATTTTCCACCATCGTTCAAAACTTTTTGAATGTCTCGAATGCTTCAGATTTATGTTTGAGGAAATAGATCCAAGTCATCTTGTTGTAGTGATCGATGAACAACATGAAATACTTATGACCACCAATAAAGAGAATTGGTAGAGAACACAAGTCTGAATGAACCAACTGCAACTTTTTGTCGGCTTTCCACTCCGACTTCTGGAATGGTTCTCTTTCATGTTTAGCCAATATGTAGGCCTCACACTTTTCTAGTTTCGTGGGCAGGGTAGGCAATCCTGCTACACCTTTCTTTTGCATCAAGTGAATGCTTTCATGATAGGTATGCCCAAATCTTACATGCCACAACATACTTGCAAACATGCCTTCTTCAATGAGATGAGCAATATTCCTTGACACTGATGGCTCACCCCCGAGTTTTAACAATTTTCCTTCCTCAAATCCAGTCAATATGACTGCATTGTCACTTTTTTTTTGATAGTGACCTCCCCATTGTCCAGCAAAATGGAGTGCCCTTGTTGGTGAATGAGCACCAAGGACAACAAGTTTCTTTTCAACTGAGGAAGGTATAGGACATTTTGGAGAATGAAGTTTGGAAGCCCTTGACACTTGAGTCTTATTGTCCCTTTGCCTTAGGTCGTAAACTTGATTTGTCCGCCAAGTATACTGGATTACAACTTTCTTCATGAAACTCCTCAAAGAAGTCCTTTCAGAAAGTCATGTGTTGAGTGGCTCTAGTATCTAGGACCCAAGCATCAAACCAAGTGGTACTAACCGAGGCATTATTTGCTTCATCATAGTTGGAAAGCACATATTCATTGGTGAATTGAGTTGAGTTTGGCTCATTGGTTTGTTTCTTTTCTTTTCCTTCTTTTTTTCGACAGTAGGCTTCAATATTCTCCCATGAAGTTTTACATTCATGAGCCTCATGGCTCCCTTTTCCACTACACCATTTGCAAAACAAATGTTTTTCATTTTGCTTTTACCCATTGTTATTGTTATTTTTGCTTCCTAGATCCTTATTCCTCCCATTGTTCTTCCGATTTCCTTCATTTTTGGAAAAAGAGGCCTTGGAGGAAGAACCCTTGAAAGAATTGTCCTTTTTGATTGGCATAGCAAATGCTTTCTCCTGATGACTCAGTTTTTCTCCCAAAGGCCTTTTCTCTTTCGGCCATCTTTTCAACCAATTGATCAAAATTTAGAGTCTTCAACTGATTGCTCGCTTGCAAGGACTCCAAGTAGGTTGAGTAAGTAGGAAGAAGGGCCTTTATGAAAGCAGTCATATATATGTCAATTTTTACACCAGTGGCTTCTACACCATGCTTGATTGCACGAATTTTTGAGGCCAAACTCATGACATCACCATTCTTCAACTCAAGATTGAACAATTTTAACTACAATTGTATGAACTCCAACTCTGAGTGAGAATCATACAAGTCCTTCAACTTATTGAATGCTTCCCATGCAGTATCATATCCTTGAATGTATGAAAAACTTTTGCATCAACTAAGGCCCATCCAATGCTTTCAAATTCTTTTACTTCTAGATATTGGCTTCTTTTGCATTTATAGGCGATGTTGTCTTTGTGTCCCTGTCGCAAATGTCAAACCATAGATCATTGAAGATAAGTGTGTTCTCCACTTGTTGAGACCACTTTATTTTTGTCGGTCAAAGTTGTGCCAACAATTGATTTTATTGAAGTCATTTTGTACCAGGGAGATATAGGGGTTCCTTATCACTCCAACAGGTTCTTTTTTGGATATACCACTGACCGATATACCAGACCTCTCGATATACCTGCCCTTCCTATATACCTGTTGTTACGTGGAAGAAGCTCGTCCTTTTGATATACCTAGTAGTACATGAAAGAGGCGTCAAGGTACATGAAACTTGAAAGCATACTGGTACATACCGTGTGGTAATTAGGTGGTAAATGAAAAAGATTCGTTCTATCAATAACACTTGCTTAACAAGAAAACCTCATACATGGGCGTACCATCCCTATATACTTGGTTTTTCTTGTTTTGGGATTCACGAGCAACAACAAATGTGAATGGGTAACAAAGGGAAGGGAAATGAAGAATAAATGTTTCCTTGTTACTCACCGGTGATTCATAGGGATGGTGCTGCAAACGCCCTTGTTGCAGCTATTTTAAACTATAGATGCAATAGTTCGATCGCGACGACTTTACTCGTAAGTGCAAATCAGAGGCATCGTTAATACCGAATGCTATGATTTGTTTTGTTTTTCAAAATTTGTCTGACTTTGAAAAAGAGGTTTGCTTTTCAATTGGTTTGCAAAAAATGACTTATACAATAATGACTTATTTTTGAAATTAAATAAGTCAAAAAAATTCCTCCACGGAAATCAAGTATTTTCCTCTTTAATTTTTTAATAAAGCTTGAGACAAAATTCAATTTTCAAACTAATTAAAAAGGCTTGGCATCAAAGAGGAACATTGAAGTATAAATTTTGAGGAAAAACATTATTCAAAACCTACACACATTTAGTTTCCTTGCCTCCAGCTACTGGGCGATGCTGCCAATGTCGGGGCAGAATCTCTGGTGCTTAACAGCAACAAGGGCGTTAGCTGCAAGTTTGTAGAGCAGGATAAATGGACTGGCGTGTTTGCTGAGGATGAATGACATAACTGCAGCAGCATCAACATTTCAATTTGTACAATAAACAGTTGAATTCTGCATGGACATGCTCCAATGACAAACAAATCTGAAATAAAACATGCTCATTTCCATCTCTTTTATTGTATACAGGTAACACATCAGCTCCTGCCTGTATGGCTCTAGCACAAAGAAGATTCCTACAGATCCAAATACTGATGTAACGGCACTTCGGATCGTGCAACCAACACATTATATTGTGCAAAAATTTAATGTTTGGACTGCTGCTTGCATAGGTAAACACCAATCAATAATTTGTTCTTTTGCTGTGCTTCATGGCTTGAAAAAACTTGCAGTGGAAGGAGTAGATTGGAGAATAAAAAAATGAGTGAACAACCTTTGCTCCGATACTAATGTTAAACCAGGAATTAGATGGAAAGCAAAAGAGAATGAAAATGGAAATAGAATGTGCAAACCAAACGTTGTATAATTATTCCACCCGAACAAATGACGAGACTTACAAATATAAAG
Organism: Taxus chinensis; assembly: GCA_019776745.2. Classification (NCBI taxonomy): domain Eukaryota; kingdom Viridiplantae; phylum Streptophyta; class Pinopsida; order Cupressales; family Taxaceae; genus Taxus; species Taxus chinensis. Next base: position 236,833,731 of record CM034149.1, on the reverse strand, counting down.
CCATTGGAATGGCTGTTACACTTCATATCCTCTATGATTTCATATTTCAGAGAAGACTCTTCACCGAACACTATGGGACAAAAGAGATCCTACCCTAGGATTAACAATATTATGTACAAAATTACGTTGTTTACATTTCAATGCAACTCTATCCTCACATTGTAATTCCTATCTCAAGTGAAAATATGAGACATGAATCTATTCAAATCTCGCTAGATATAGACATTACATGCTCATCATATCAATCCCATTAAACAAAATAAATCCTTCCTCACACAATTGCTGATTGAGATATCAAAAACCTCCTTTAGAATTTCACAACATCCTTGAACAAAAATCAATAAAAACTACAACTCCTTGAACTCATAAAATGAATGAGAATTTTTTGTTATATGCTTCTTCATGACATTATTAGGCATGCAAACAAAGATGAAAATGTGAATTCACAAAAAAAAGATGCCTTTCTTTGCTTCAAATTCATAAATCTCGATCATGTTTTAAGTAGGGAAGAAAATAGAAGCAAGAATTTTGAAAATGCTGTGAAAAATTGGAGAACTTCTAGAACTTCAGAATTGTATTAAAACAATCTTCACATCATGACTTGATGTGATCAAAGCTAAGTCACAAGGTCTGTGTTCGTGTTCGAGTTTGACAAAGATAAAATTTGGATTAAGTTCGACAAAGATAAAATTCGGGAAAAAATCGTGATTAAATTCGAGTACTATAATTTGCATTTTTTAATATAAGATATAAATCCACAAAATCGTCAAAATAGGTAAACATTAATACATAAATTTGAAATCTATATAAGAAGATGTCACATTTATAAACCATGATAAACTTATCAAAGTTTTTTTATTATTGGTAAATAGTTTTAAAGGGACTATACCCTGTTACAAAAAGGGCTCAACAACCTGATATAACTAAGGAGATTCAACAAAAAAGGATCAAAATCCAGATAGAACAGTATTACCTTAAGTAACCAAGAGGTAGTTACAACAAGAAACAAAAAAGGACATAGACTGCAACATAACAACAAAAAGCAGCAAAGTCACAACAAAAAGACCACAAAAGATCAACATCTAAAACGATACCCGCCAGCCCAAGTGAGTTTACTTCTTGGATGCTCTTTCAATTCTGGACTGGATCGTTTGTAGCGAGGCAAACAACGCTAGTATAAACTTATCAAAGTTAAAGTATACGAAACGTATGAAATTGTCAAAAAATTACATTTAGGAGTCGAGACTAGAACTTCAAAAATGTTGCAGGTCACCAAGAGCACTTGGTTGAGTCAATGCAGGATCATCATCACTAGATGCACCACTTGATTCATCATTAAAAAACTCAGGCACATCTACATCTATTGTAACTTCCAAAATTTGTTGAAGCAGTAAAGAGGAGTCTTTTGTTGCTTTATTCATACACAATTGTAAATTATTGCAAATATAAACAAGATTTCCCAACTTTCCAGACAACGACGTGTTCCTTTTTTAGAATGCATGTGGTTAAAGTAGCACCATTTCCTCTCACAAGTTGATCTATTGTTTTGTGGCCCAATATTCAAATAGCAAAACACTGTAGTTCAGGAGTTTGTGCTCCATAAGACCTCCACCATCTGTATCCAAGCATGTCAACTCGCGACATGTCATATTTGGCTGCTAACATTCCAAAAATCCCTTCTCCTATCTTGTATTTTCAACATTGATCTGTAATCAGTCTTATGGTTGTTGGATTTGGTTCAAACCTTTCAATGGCTTTGTAAAACCTCGTAATAACTTCACAATCACTCTATCTATCAATTTGAGCTTAGGCTCCAAATAAAATGTTGCTGCATGTAAAGGGGCATGCGTCATTTTACATTTGGAATCAACTATATCCCATATCGACATGTAGTCTGCTTCTACAATATTCATTATTTTTTGAACAGTTTCCTTACAACGGTCCATGCTCTCATAAAACAAGCCGAGACAAGGGGTGTCTCCATCAAACATTTGAAGCACATCAACAATTGGCTCAGACACATTTAAAATAATTTGCTCTATGTTCTTCCCCCTAGGACTTTTATAAAGCATAAATTTTTTCCATTCATTGGAACAAATAACAAAAACCGTAAGAGCTGCTTTCTCTTCAATCACTCTTTTCAAAGTGATATAAAATGAAGCAAACCTTGTTTCACATGGCCTCAACAACTCCCTCAATGCATATTGCTTGTAAATATTCAATGTGAGATGGCGATTTCTTATAAAATTTGCAACTGCTCTCCCTTTGTGAATTACTTCATGTACCCACAAGAATTTAGCCAAGTCATGAAACAAAAAATTCAAGTAATGTGCCACACATGGGCTCCAATATATTTGTGGGTACTTCTCTACAATCAGCTTCCTAGCTCCCACACAACACTGCCAAGAATCACTTTAAAGTTTAACCACATTCTCCTCTCCTACTTCAAGAATGACTTCCTCTAATATTTGAAAAATATACTTTTAAGTGTTCTTATGGTTCATGGTGTCAATGACTTTCAAGAACACAACACTTTGAGGGAAAGCCACGAAAACATTAATCAATGGTCTTTGACATATATCTGACCATCCATTGCTCAATATAGTGCAACTTGTTGCACTCTAAAAGCTTCAGTCACCCCATTTTTTACCTCTATAAAAGGGTTGTTTTTAAAGCCTCTGAAAACAAAGGTGTGTAGCCTTTGCCAGACTATGCAACTTTCTAAATTGCATTTCAAAAATGTGGATTCTTGGCAACATTAAATGGAATGGTACTTGAATAAAACATATCAACTAATGCATCATTGACATGTTTTTCTATTGGTTTCCACAAACTATTCAATGTTCCCCTTCCTGTTGATCCACCTATTGAGATCTTGGGTATATTGGAAGAAGAAGACACAAAAGATGTCGTGAATTCAGACATCTCCTCTTAGATTCTATGTTTCTTTTGAACTGATTTCATCTTTCTTACAATAAAAGAAGGTTGGTCTTTCTTTAGAGCAATTCTAATCTTTGGCATCACTGATAATACTCGCTGGTGCCGTGGGCTCCCCCAAAAAACTCGCTCTTGGCATGAGATCGCCCAAAAACCTCACCATCGGCAACAAATTCAGTAGCAACTCCAAGCAAAACGGGACAACTTTCTATCTCATACTCTCTATTACATATCAGGTGCACACTTTCATTTTACACACTTTTACACTCTTTAAGTTTTTGGCTGGTGGCGTGGGCTCCTCCCAAGTAGGTTTTTCTACTAAATGACAACGAATGGATTTTGAATGGTCAAAGGTTTTGACTGTTGGCACTGACAAATTGTATTGCCAGTTTTGAGTTTTTGATTGTTGGCGTTTTGACTTTATCCGTGACAGGCCTTTGACCACTCTGACAAGCCCTTCTATGCGCTTAGGTCCACTCTCCACTCTTGCAACAAGCACTTGACCACTCTGAGTCTCGACCACTCTCCACTCATGCAACAGATACTTCAACCCAATGTTTTAAAAATCCTAACTGCACTCAACCAACCTAGGGTTGGACCAAAGCCGAACCGGATTCGAACCTAAACTGGACCGGTTTAAAATTTATGAACCGGTTTACTAAAAGATACATAAAATATTACCATTTTAATGAAAGCAATATATTATAAAGATTCCAAACCATGATTACAAACGATTAGAGACAAGATATGCAAAGTTTGCTCATTTATATACCATGTAAGAGTAAATATAGCAAAATGGCACCAAGTGCACTACATATCCAAAACAATACATAAACAATGAGGCTCTAAATGGCCTATAGAGTCCAAAAAACAATATGCTACAAGGTACTACATGTTTAATATCAATCATCAAACTCAACACCACCACTAAGAATGAGATCCTCATCCTTATCAATTTCATCATGTTCGTCTGGCTTAGACTCGTCAGACTCCTTAGGGAGATTTGCAATAGCTATAGTTGCACGACTAGTGCTTGCCATGTCTGGTGCTACTAGTGGTTCAACATCCAAAGCCATCCACCCCAAGTCATCGAGATGAAACTTTGCTGGGTGACTCTCCTCAACCCATTATGGTGTTGGATCAATATCATCCAAGACAATGGGATTTGTATCATGGCTTTTATTCAGTAACTAGTTGTGCTTTAGCCAAAGGTTGTATTGCATGAAGACGAGATCATTTAACTACAAAGATCAACGGGCACAAAAATCCGGTCAAGGAATCCTCAAGATTGTATATGGGACTGTAGCCTCCTAATGTAGATGCCAAATCCACCACAAATAACCCACAAGGAATACCAACCAAGCTCTGTGCTCACTCCAAATCACAACTCTTCAATGCAACTCCACAAACTCCAAATGCTCATAAATGGTCAATGAGAGAGGTGTGAGACAAATAGAGGGGGGGTCTATATAACATCATTTTAGGGTTAGGGTTGGAAAAAAGTAATTTAAAAGTAAAAAGCTAAAATTAAATTAACAGTTTTATGGCGAAAATTGCCGCCCAACCGGTCCAATACGAAATTGACTGGTTCTGTACAGAACTGACTGGTTTGACCGGTTCCATACGGAATTGACCAGTTCAATCTTGAACCGATCGATTCTAATTCTTGTTCAACCAGTTTTTAAAACACTGCTTCGACCACTATTACTTCGTTTGACAACCTTCAATTGCTTACAATCTCATATATTATACTCAAATTCACCACCACTTTTATAGAGCGCATAAAAACTTTTAGGGTCACTCGAACTTTAGTGAATATTTGTGAATTTAATCACCTCTAATAAAGTTTGACTATTTTTGAACTTTGTGCCCTAAAATTGCCGAATCCTATGACACATAATCAAAGTATTATAGGATTCTATCTAGATATCTGCGTCGTGATGGGAGTAAAGAGGATGAACTGAACTACTCAACTCGACCTTACTTTACCTCGCGCTCTGTAACCTGCCTTAGATATAGGGTATAGGGCTTCGTGCTCTGTAGGATTTGAACCCATGGCATCGGGTTTTGGAGACCCGCGACCTTCATCCCATCACGATCCCAGTCTTTCATGAAACATAATCAAATTATATGATGCTGTTTACAGTAACAAGGTTTTCTTTTGTTTTGGATCTTTTTGGTTGCACAGAGTATTTTTTATATTTAGATATTGGCTCACTTACTCATATATGCTATCAGTGGATACTGTAAATGGCAATTGCAAGAACAATACTCAGACATTGAATATAACTAGTCAGAGTTCTGAAACTACTATTATTGTTCTTGAATCTAGCTAGGCCATATCAATTTCAGGGACAATTATAATGGAAGCTTTATAGTTATTAATTAGATAATTATAAATGTTATTTTGTAATGTCTAAGTAATATTTATAACTATAAAATAGTTGTAAGTGAAGGTTCATGACCCTGCTCCAACCCAGGATGGATGGTTGTAACTCAATTATTCTCCTGTTTAGGGGGAATTCCTAAATAGGGCAAACACATGAACATAACAAACACGTGTGAACAAAATGGATACAAAACAAAACAACACATACATTTGTGTGTGTAGTTGTGTGGCAATAGTTTACAAAGAAGTGTGATGAAATGTTGTATCTTTAGATCTAGTGGAAGGCCATCGTTGAGAGAAGAAGAATAAGGTGGTACTAAAGCCCAATTGTTGTGATTTGTAATGGTCAGATAATATTGTATGTTTCTTCATTGTAATTAATATAATGGATGATGCATTTCAGGGGGGGTTTTTCCCGAAAGGGTTATCCTCATGTTATATTTTGTAATTTGTACTTCTTATGTGATTCGTTGTAAGTTATTTCTTCCACTATTACTATTATTCATGTTATAATGATTGCCAATTGATTATCTACAATACTAATCTTTTGTCATCTTTGAAAGAATCTTAGAGATGTTTAATATGTGATTATTGACTTTGACAAATCAATGTTGCGCAACTTTGTAGATACCTAAGCGAGCATACAAATAAGGCTTGCCAAGTAGAATGGCATTACATCACAGGTGATTGTATCACACATGGGATAGATTCCATATTCGAAAGTGCATTGTTGCCGAATTTGAATATCTTTTCCCTATGGGAACGATTCCATTGAATGTTGTTCTTTTGGCTCCCATGGATTCCATATTCACAAGTGCATTGTTGCCGAACTTGAATATCTTTACCCTGTTGGAATCATTCCAATGAATGATGTTCTTTTGGTTCCCATAGTTAATGATGACATGAATGGGATGGCCCTTGACCCTACGTTTGGTGTGTAAAAGATGCTTCCGTTTCTCAAAAGTATCGGTGGTAAAGTTGTTGATGCTCACACAAGTAGCATTTAGATTAGTGTTTTTCGCTTACACAAAATTTGATGTAGACTGCGCAATCAAGGATTGTTGAGCGTGGCATTTAGAGTCATTGTAAGGGTGTGTGCTAAGATCCCAAATAAAACAATGCTAAGATCCTATCCTATTCACAAACACACTTAAATACCCTAATTCTATCATTGGAGTCAATGCAACCACAATTTCCAAACAAATGGTAGTGTATTAACAAAAAGGAACAAAAAATTGTATTTGGAGCACAACCAAGAAAGCCGTGCCATGTAAGGGTATTTATCACATAATTGAGACTCAATGAATCTTGGCGAGGATTGTTGATCCAAGCTTGAGGCAGCCTTGGGGATTTTTCACAAAAGATTTGGCATACTTAGCGAGTCCAAGGGCACGTCTTGCGAAAAAAAAAACAATAAAAACAAAAGAAATAAACCTTAACGTAAAAGCTACTTTAACATATTGAAACACTCATTCAAACCTTATTTTCATGAGCCAATTCAATATATCACTTTCCTAACTCTCACACACTTATTGTGATTTCTGGCGTGTCCTTGAAATAAGCTGATTGTTCGGTTGAAGGAATGGATAAGAGGTGATTAATATCGATTGTGGTGCATTGGTAGAGCTAATAGACACATTTGACTATTTTTAAACATTTTTCAAGCATCTACATATTTTTTCATGGATTTCTAAGTCCAAATTTTGTGTACAAGGATTTTTTTAAATGAATATAAAAGCAACTATTATTTAATATCAGCTCTCAAGTTTCAATTAACAATTCAACTCAAGTTCAAACATTCAGTGTCACATTATTTACTCATTTCTTTGTGTATACATGTGTATGTTAGATGTAACTAATTAGATTTGACTCTTTGAGTGTATTTTAAGTTGATTTGATATGGAATGCATTTTAATAGATTTTTCTTTGAAATTCGCTACTTTCAAATTTTTAGTGAATTAGCTGAGTGTTAGCTGAGTTTTGTTGCCAAGTTTGAGACAAAATTCTATTTGCCAAGTTTGAGCCTTGTTACTATGGTATGTACATCCATTAAAGCATGATTTGACGGATATATGTCATTAAACACCCTAACCAATGTGTATGAAAAATGTGACCATAAAACACTTCTGAATGTCCTAGATCCAGCAATGCAGTTCGTGTCACCACATTTTGTCGAACAATTGATAAATTTCGTCAATTTCATAACCAATGTGAAGGCATGAGGCAGTACGACATTTTCTTGTGTTTGGCGAATAGGCAAAAAAATAGCATTATGGATTGATATGCTATTGACTTTCATAGCTGTTTATCTCAATGCAATGACATATATATCTTGCAGTTTGTTGAATAAAATTTGTGGTATAGGGCTGCATGTTGACAGGAATTGGAGATTCTTTATCTAAGGAAGATATATATTATGGCATTGATACTTTTTAGCTTTGACACATTTATTGAAAGTGATATATTTAACTAGAAAAGTAATTTGTGAAATATCAAAACAATCAATGTGAAAATCCTTTCGTATTCAAAAAACAAACTTAAATGTCCTATTCCCATCATTGCAGTGCATGTGACCACAATTGTCAAACAATCAGTGAAGGCATGTTAACAAAAAGGAATAAAAAACTCTTTTGGGAGCACAACCAATAAGGCCACACTACTGCATAAGGGTAATTTTCATCCATCAAAGCATGTTAGGAAGTGGATATTTGTCATGTGTTGAAGTTGCAAACACCCTTGATAGACACGTAGGAAAATTCGACCACACAACACGAGTTAATGTTTCAAGCCCATTGTTGTAGTCCATTTGACCACATTTTGTCAAACAATTGATAAATTCCCTCTACTTCATAACCAATGTGAAGGCATGAGGGCATTACGACATTTAATAATGTTTGGTCAGTAGGAAAAGATCTTGGTGTTATGACTTGACCTGTCCATGACTAATAAATGTTGTGGTTTGTCAAATCAAATTGTGGCATAAGGCTAAATGTTGACAAGAATTGGAGATTCTTATCCAAGGACGATGTATATTTTGGCATTGATACTATCAAACTTCTACACTTCTTACTAGTAGCAATATACTAAATTATAGAAGCAATTCTTGAAATATTAAAAAAATCAATGCTAAGATCCTTTCCAATTCACAAAACACACTTAAATGTCCCAATCCCATTATTGTAGTCCATATCACAATTGTGGCAAAGGCATATTAACAAAAGGGAACAATTGTATTGGGAGCTTAACCAAGAAGGCCACGCTACATAACGGTATATACATCCACCAAAGCACACAATAGAAAGCAAATATTTGTCATATGTCGTAGTTGAAAACACCCTAACAAACATGTATACAAAATGTACGCCTTGAAATGAGCTACCTTGCAAGGTGTTAGAGATAACATAAATCAACCCAAATCAATCTACTAAAAAGATGGGCTTATGTCACTGCCATTGTAATTTTGAAGGACATCATGAGGCTTTTTTCATGAATAAAGTGGGTTAATCCTTCCAAATCCGAATATGCAATTACAAAACTAGAGAAAAATGTTTGTTTTTGTGGCTATGGGACTTGCCTTGGTCAAATCCCTAGTCTTTTCAAGGTTAATAAAAGAACATGTAAGACATAGAGTAAGAAATCAAAACTGAAATGAGATGGTATACGTGTTTGGGAGCCTGAGGGGACCAAGCCATGGTGTAGGGTTTATTGGTGGCAGATCGCTGATTGTTGATAGAGTGTTGATTGATTGGATGTTGTCGCCAGTCGCAACTCAGTCACAAGTGTGATCACAAAGTAGTGACTATGACTTGTGTTGAAAATATGAAATCTGATTGTGTAGCGAGCTTTGGGCTGCTCAAAATGTCTTCTTTCTCCTTTGGCAAAACCTGCGAGTATAACATACCTAAGCAAGAGCTAAAATTGTGAAAACAACCAAGAAGGATGAAGGGAGAGGGGGAGTTTTATTTTATAGATTTGGGGTGCATAGAAGATTGAGATAGATATGGGTGTAAAGTGCATAGAGTGTATGAGATGATAAGGGTCCAATGTGCATTGAAGATGCAAATGGGTAGGTGGGGTGTATAGAGGGATGGGACAAGATTAAATATGAGTGGATGAGGATGAGTAAATGCGTGTCTTTAAGCAACCTTATTTTATATTTACGCTGAAAGGTGTTTCCAAATGGGAGTAGAACCCCCCGCTGCGGACAACAGTCAGTGAGATCGACGGTTCAGAGGAGGTTGCAGGCTATGTTCAAACACGGATGGATGGTAGCCGCAGGATACAACAAAATAATGGTCTATTTTATCATGCCCTGACAGGGAACATAGATTTGTAAGGCAGAAAGATTTGGAACGCGGAGATGGCATTTGATATTAGGGATGTTGACAACATGACAGTACGCTCCAGGTCGGACCATCCACATTACCAATGACGGAAATTTGGATGTATGCGTTTATTATTATTTTCTATCTGGATTCCCTTGGCCCTGTTTCTTTTGTCGATCGACCAACGTACGTAGATATCATATTAAGTTGAATCTGTTTATGCGTGAGGGAGAGGTGTACAGCCACAATGGTTCACGCCAATGTTTGTCTTTTCTTTTTAAAAAAAACCAGAATTATATTACTAGAAAGAAGTTAATCAAATTACGATGCCATGCTATGGTACTCATACTCCAAGAAATATCCTTAGACTTCCAATTACAAAGTAAAGGAAAAAGAAAGCATATGTGCAGCTTAGCTATCAGATCTTTTATGAGATCTTTGACAGTGAAATAATGGAAGCATTGCGTGTAACAGTGGAAGTACATGTATGCTGACAGATTTTATAAGGTTTTCGTGTAAATATTTGCCAATTTTTGTCTGTCTCTATCTTCAGCCTTGAGTTGGCTTCTTGTTGTTGTTGCATCAGAGTGTGTGCATGTGCTGGTGAAGGTTTGTTATTAGATTCCAATTTTTTATTTCCACCAAATGATAAATGCCTCCTTTACCAAATTTAACCTGAACTTCACGGATAGTTGCAAGGTTGGACAATGCAGCAACGGCCTTACCTACCATTCCAGCTGCAGGGTCCATTGCCTCAATAAGAGGTTTTAGAGAGCCATCTCGTACAATGCATATTTTGTTTTCATGATGAGTGAAAAGTTTTAAAATAGCAGTGGTGAAGTCCTTTTACCCTCTGGTAGAACTGTTCACAAGAAAATCAAGCAAAGGTGGTATTCCACTTGATTGTGCCATCTTTTTTTCTTTAACAGCTGAAATAATGTATAAAGTTGCAGCAGCAATCTGCAGGCACCCTGCGGGTTTCCTGTCTTGAGAACATGTACAAGTGAATTAATATCCCCTGGAGAGAGAATTTCTTTAATATTCTTTTCATATAAGGATAAATTCAGCAATGCAGTGACACCAGTTTCTTGTATTGTCAAATCACAAGAATGTAACATTTCAACCAAAGGTCTGATAGCTCCACAGTTTGTAATTGTGATCCTTCTTCCTGAGTCATTCTTTGCAAGAAGCCACAACTCAGTTTCAACTTCTATTTGCACTTCAATCGAGTTAGCTTGCAGTTTTTCTACCGGCTTCTTAACTTGTTGCTGGAAGGATGACACATTGTCCACAATATGTGACTCTAAGTTTTATTGTATTTATGCAGTGCTATGTTGATGACTAATAGTTGTTATATTTGATCTCAACTCTCTATCTAATCGTTACTGCAAGATGAAAAATACACTCTTACTATGCCATTTGTCCCAAAAACATCAGCATCTTCTGCTATTACTAGTTGCACATCATCCAAAGGCAAAGGAGAAATTGTAGGAGACACAGTTTGATGGTGCTCTTGAAACTGCTCTTGAGGATTGATGGTAGTGATTTCATCCTTAGTTCCCACTTCTTGCTCACCATCAATTAATGAAATACTTTTTGGGGCCACGGTACATTCTTCTTGTGTTATCTCAGACGAAAAGCTCTCACATATTTTTCTGTCTCATGCTCATGCTCATGCTCATGCTCATCTGCATTTACTTTTACAGATATACCATCATCTGAGAGATGTTTTTCTGAACCAATTTGAGATGATTCGCTTTGCTGTGGACTATGGAATAAGATTTTTTCAGGCCTGGGAAATGAAACATTGTTAGACTTGCACCAATTTTCAGTAAGTGCCTTCATGGTATAATTGGGGATAAGGAAAGTGTGATTGAGAGTCTGGCGAGTTTTAGGACATGTTTTCATACCCTGGTCCAGCCATCATTGGCTATATAATCTGTCGTATGTTTTTCCTAAGGCTATAATTACTGGATCTGCCATCAGTTCTAGTGATAGAGGACACCAAAAATCAGCAGGGATTGGCACTCCATATTGTGATTGTGTTTGCTTAAGTTCTAACATATATTCATGCATTTGTGCGACTAAATCAATAACTCGATTAATACACTCCTCTTCCTGCTCACTTTCTTTAGTAAGGATAAAGCCCTTCTCTATTTCTAGAGCACATGCTTCCCTCAACACCTCTTGGTTTGTTTAAAGTCTAATTTCTCTGCAATGCTTTTTATTTTGAAATAGCAAACTGTAGATTTCTCTCTTAGATCGCTTGGTGCATTTTCAATATCCTCTGTTCTCTCATGGAAAGTGCATCTACCTCTTCGCAACTCCTTGATGCACCTTTCAACCTAGAACATAATAAATAAATAAAAAAGTATATTCTCGAATCTCAGTTGTGCATGAAAATTGATGGCCTAAAGGCTTAAAATATAATAAAAGATCATATTGAAACTAAGGCTTCAAAGTTTAAACTACACCTCTAGAGGAAAATACTAATAGAAGTAAACAGTGCTAAGACAATTAGTGTTATTCAGATTACCGATTTCAATGACTTATTCGAAATATGAAATGAAACTAGATGCAATGTACTCAAGACTTGACTGATGTCCAATGAAATTTCTTCAAAGATTTTCTATAATTCATGGGTCACGTATTGCCTGCAGAACACAACACAAATTTCTTTAAAACATATATAGTTGTCTCTTATTAAACCCCTTCCCTTTTAGGATGATGTAATATACATAACAACCTTTGAAAATGGATTACTAGAGCATTTTCCCATTAAAATGATAGAAATGTTCCACAGGAAACTGATCATATGATCCTGTCTAACATGCGCAGTGTTCAATATCCTTCACTATGGTTTTGCTTCAGATTAATTGAAATTTTTAGAAATCATAGTTAGACCCAGAGGACACGTGGAGCGATGGGGGTGCCCTTACAACCAATTTATGGGTTGAAGTTGGCCTTGTCAATGGTTCAATATGCATGGTCATTGACAACATCTACAATGCCTACAGTACACTGCCAAATCTACCTCTTTTGTTGTCATCAAATGTTACAAATACATAGGCCCTCCTTGGGATGTAGATAACCCTTCGCATGTTTCCCTTCCATCCATATCCGGAGGCAACCACAAGCAACTACCCCTTAAAATGGCCTGGGAATTGACAATCCACAAATCCCAATGACTTACATTGCCAAAGGCCACTGTTGATTTTGACAACACTGAAAAATCAAGGCTCGACATTCACCGTGATATCTAGAGTCCCATCCATTGAACACCTTTGCATAACACCTCCTTTCTCTTATGAGCATTAAGGGGTCCCTTGGGCCTCATCTCAAAAGAAGGAAAGAAGAGGAGACACGCCTAACAAATCTCTAACATTTATCTTTTTAATATTAAGTAGTCTCTTCCATCCTTACCTTTCTTTGTTTTGTTATTCATGAAATTTGTGTCATGGCATATTTTGCAATAAAAAACATATTTCTCTAGATGTTGCAACGTTATTCCTCATAAAATGATTACAGGCTTCATTGGATATGCAACTATTTTATGTTTGTGAGATTGCTAAATATGTATTCTGTCAAAGTATTGCTCTCTGCTCAACATGTACACAAATATGTAACGAAAATGAAAAATAAAGTCATGGAATTATACACCTAAATGTCATCACAAGCAACATACCTCTAAAAAACATTCACTTCTTCCATCACTATTAACCCCCCCTTTCTTTACTTTTAACCTCTACTACATGTACTAGAACATCATTTGCACACACAATCAAGTTCAATGTCATCTTCTTCTCTATCTTGCGTAATCCCTGCCAAAAAATAGCCTTCACAACTTCAACACAATATAAATATACATATAGCTTGCAATATATAACAACATAATCCACACCTAACGAACCTTTGACTGACCATTCCCCCCTCCAACATTCACCCCCAGCATGTTGCCCCCCCCCCCTCTCACCTGTTACTCTTTTTTCACCTTCATATTTCCCTTCTAAGCCACCTTCCTCTACGCATGCCTTTCGGCATTTCCATTGCACATCCCACGTGCAATTGCTAGTTTTTTAGTTATTTTGTGGGAATATTTGATTTTTAGTGGATTATAATGTTTTATGATTTTTTTTTGTATTTTTAGCTTAATGCACAAGGTACATTTTCCGATGTCTACACATAAGCGAATATACATTTATCAAAGCATGATAAAAGAAAATATTTTTCATATGTCATAGTTGAAAACACCCTAACAAACATATATACAAAATGTGACTAAAAAGCAAACACGAATGTCCCAAGTGCATCATTGCAATCCACATGACCACATTTTGTCAAACAAGTGATAGGTTCCCTCAGTTTGATAACCGATATGGAGGCACAATACCATTATGACAATTACTTGTGTTTGGTGAATAGTAAACATCTTAGCATTATGGTTTGATATGTTATTGACTTTATTAGATGTTGCTCTTAGTGTAACGACTTATGAATGCTACAATTTCTCAATCAATTTTAGGATAAGCACAACATGGCTATTGCAAGGATGCTCTCAAACTCTTCGAGCCACTGTGAAGGCATGAAAGCAACATTTGCCAAAGTTGCTAAAAATATTTGTGGCACAAGGTTGAATGCTGATTATTATTGGACATTCTTATCTGAGGACAATATGTATTGTCATTGAGGTTTATCAACTTTGACACTTCTTACTGCAAGAAAAATATTTTTGTATAAGTGATTCACGAAATATAAAAAAATTGCATACCTATCTCCAAAACATAAATATTGTTAAATGCAGTAGTAATTTGCAAGGTTTCAAAACAAAAACCTGAGAGCATCCTTGTAAAAGCCATCTGTTATTATACAGTTGGTTAGGGTATGTTCCAATGGAATTCATTAGTTGAAGAGTTTGAGAGAATCCTTGTAAAAGCCATTTTGTCATTATATAATTGGTAAGGGTATGTTCTCTCGTGCTTCATAAGCTCAAAGAGTTTGAGAGCATCCTTTTAAAAGCCATCGTGTCGTTATTATACATCTGGTTAAGGTATGTTCCATTAGGCTTCGTCAGTAGGAAGAGCTTGAGATCATCCTTGTAAAAGGGATGTTTGTGCACATTCTGCTATCATTGCAGTCTGCATGACCACATTTTGTCAAACAGTTCACCTGTTTTACATTTATACAATTATAAGCAAGCAGTTCCAAAGCAAGATGGTTGCAAAACAGTTTGAACTTCTATAACAGAAGATGGTTCACCTTCTTGTAGATGTGTCAGTTCAACTTCCATATGTGCACGTGCTGACAAGTTTGATGACGTGGCGTGAACCCCTGGAGTGTGGTGCGACATGGTACAAGAATTTCATATGTCATGGAGGTTTGGCATTAAGCTAGACCTATAAGTTTTGTTTCCTGAGTGCACCAAAACTCAGGTGTTGCAAGCCTCCAGTCAAGGTGGGCGTTGTAAGGAGATGAGTGCACTTGTTTTAAGTGATGGCATGGAAATCTGGTGCCTTGGGTTTCGGCCCTGAGGCTTATGTGAATGGGTGCTAAGGGGCTAGTTGCGCAGCATGGTGCACAGCTGTGCAATATAACGAATGTTACCAAAGTGAGCATTTGGACTAGCGCAGTGATGCTCGTATCATCAAACATCTGTCAACATGTGAGCTAGTTGACCCATTATTCAGTGAAATACACTTCTCTGAGCCCTTAGTGCAACCAAGGTAGAGAACTGGCTTGGAATTTCAGGCCAACCCCACCTGTCAAACTAAAACTATATTGTTCCTCTGTGAATTAAACAATAAGCTTTGAAAATGTAGATTTAAGACTTCTACCTAGCCTAACCTAAAGAATTGTACATCTAAGCTTAATTTGAGAAAGGAAAACTCTTGAGAATGTGCATGCAAATTTCAAATGAACGATTGACTCAACTCATATCTATCTACTGAATACAATGCTTTTTGGATTATGTAATTCTGCTGAATGATAAATTCTATGATCTTACTAAAAATCACGTACCCATACATATTAAAGAGCTCTTAATGATCCTGAAAATATGAGAAATCCACTTAGGTTCACCTGCTTTGGTGACTGTATCTTTTGATCTGCATTTTTGGTTCTCATTTACATAATCCTGACATTAATGGGCAGGGTTCACACATAACTTCTTCATTTTTATTTGCATCACACGACTTAAATCTCTACATAATTCCTGTCCTTGTTTGAAGTGATTTAAGGCATATTCAGGTAATTGCAGTCTCTGTTACCAGAGTCTCCTGGTATGCTCCTTACACTCACACTATTCTGGAATTAGGTTTACAACTAATTTCTAATGATATTTTATATTTTCAACACACGTATTTGGACATATGGATATTGTGAAATTTCCGAGTCCTAAATATGTGACTGTTTTTGCACTAGCATCTACTGGCACACCCAAGCTCAGTATAACTTAGTATCCAGTTTATTTCACAATATTGCTCATGATGTTGCAGTTAGTCTTACGAAGATATGTTTTTCTCATCGAATCGGTTTTCCTATGTACTAATTGTAAGCACTTGGTAATTTTTATTTGTTCACTTGTTTTGAAAGGAAAATAGATTCTTTTTAATTCATCAGTCCAAAACAACTTTTCTAGAACTCTTGTGCTATTCCTATATTTGTTTATTTTCATCGTTTAAAATGTAACATTCTCTGGTGCTCCTCAGATCTTTCACTAATTCTGTGATGCTCCTGAGATCTTTCCCTGCACTTTCACTATTTTCAATGCCATGAAGTGCAAGTTTTGCTCATAACCATAAACTGCCAATAGTTATGGTCGCATGTGCAACTTACAACTTTTGATGATAATTTTGTGTCTGGATCTCTCTTTTAAAACTATAGTCTGGTAATCAAGAATATATATCAGGATTTATCCAAATTTATATCTTCAAGGTCACTTTTCCCGCCATTTTTAGTTTTCTTTGTTTTACTAACGGAAGGTCTAGAAGGAAGATCGAGGAGAAGCATCAAAGTTTTGACTGTTACTTAATTGTACAGATGTTATGTGCACTTCGAGATTCCCCCAGTTCAAATAGTATGAACAGCTTAAAGCAGCGTATAGACCCAAGTATGATGGATCTCTATCCACATGATTGTGTGTACAAGGTCAGTTTTTTATTTAGGAAAGAACTAGTTTGATTATTTTCTGGTTTTATGCCCCTAACAGATATTTATGATAGCATCAAATGGTTTCTAATTTTTTCTTTTTAATTGAAGATGGCCATGTTGGCAAAGCAATGCGTGGAAGAAGATCCCATCTTGCGTCCCGATATGAAGCAAGTTGTACTTACTCTTTCACAAATCTTGTTGTCTTCTGTAGAATGGGAAGCAGCCCTTGCTGGTAATAGTCAAGTTTTTAGTGGACTTATACAGGGAAGATAATTCTAAATATGGGATGCACATCGCGATTAGAATCCAAGCTTGTATAGATTTGATTTTGTAAGGAAGAGTTCCAATCTGGACGTCTTTGATCTATATGGCATTTCTGTGTTCTCTACACTCTAATGTATTATTATCCATTGATAATTTAATTAAAGCCCTGCAAATCCTTAAAAGCGGTTGCATCCTTTAAAATTTCTTGACAAATCACATGAAATATGTTGTAAAATGGAGTCTACTTGTTGCTGAAAAATGTAGGTCCTATCCAAGTGTATATGTATTGTGTACCATAAACTTATTTTTTTTCCCTTTGTAATGTTTTTTAGAAACATAAGAAGGTGATAAGTTTATGGCTGCAATGGATGATGAAAAAGTATTTGTTCCATAACATTCTTGCGTCTTAAGTTGACTCAAGTTCATATCTTTTTGCAAAAAGAGTGCCAAAACAAATATACATTTTAGCTACTACTGATCTCTGGAGTTTCAACATTCAAGACTTGACATGTTTGCTGCACAATGAATCTAAACATGTCTGAAAGGAGATGGACAGAAATTCTGAAGATGTCTAGTAACAATTAAAAGCAAAGAAAGGATATTTCAAGCCTAATATTGTTGTAGAGAATTGCAACTGCATCAGATTTTGTCTATTATGGTGGTTTTGGACAAACTTTGTGGGCCAGTAACCTTTTTTGTTTCACTATATACACTTTGTTTATACTGAGGAAGAGGGGCTTGATGACCTCGATTCGATGAGCTTTTTGTTAATGGAGAGCAGCTTGAAACCCAGGTAGGACGAGATCATACTAAACATGCACCTTTGGGGAATTTATCCTGCCTTGACTTGAACCCAATATTTTCACCTGGCAGCACTTAGTTCTAACCAGTCAAGGGATGCAGGGCGCCATCCAATATGCTTCTTATGACTTCTTTATATGTTTCCAATGGATGTCCTGAACATGGATGTTAAAAGACAAATAACCGTAAAGTAGGAACTTTGGATGTTAAAAGACAAATAACCATTAAGTAGGAACTTTGGCTATTAAAAGACAAATAACCGTTAAATTAGGAACTTTGTAAATGCTAAGTATCATGTCGAGTACAGTGTTCTTTAAAATTTTGCTTACAGGTTGAGCACAAGTGTTTTACCATTATTTTGCAGTAGGTACAGATGTGCATCTTAATTGCACTATTATTGTTTATGTAAAGAAACCCATTGGGAACACAATAAGCAAAGCTTCCTCAATTTTAGGTGTTTGGTGTTCACCTCTGTAACGATTGTAACATTGCTGATATTATTTTTATATGTTCTTTCATAATTGAATATAGTTTAAGATAGAAAAACTTATATGTATAACATAGAATATTATCAAAAAGTTTCTCTGCCATCTCTTCCTTTTGACTACGAGCTGACTAACATTGTCCGACTGACTTCAATGGTGGTGGTTGGCTGGGCCGAGGAGTTACCTTTCCTATGCATTCAGTCTTCTCACTCCTACAGAACATTACTCTGTGTGTATGAAAACATGTTAGCCTTCTTACAATGTTGCCTGGCCACGATGCTCAATATATTCCTATTGCAGGGGCCATACCCATGAACTGTCTTTCCTACTAAACACAAGCATTAAATTATCATCTTATGCTTGGTCTGGTATGAGGACTCTTTCCCATATCTATTTTGCTGTCTCTGTGTCTCATTCCAAATGATAATATTCCTTACAGAGATGAGAGGAATTGATGGTAATCGTTTTGTTCCCTTCACTGGGTGCCTCTATTCTAAAAAAAATTGTCTTCAAATTGCCACGTGTGTGAGTTGCAAATACAATACCATCGTTTTGCTTGGGATCGTGAAATACTCCTTATACAATGCATGAATAAATCAATATAATCTTTGTAAATATCATTGCACCGTTAATAATACTTGATGCCCGCAGAAGATGATGGGAACATGCCATGGACAAATTCTTTACTCACCTTATCATCCTATTTGTTCTGTGAATATTCATATTACAAACAGAATTATGAGTGGTCCTAGTTTCCCTGCAGAATTGCTGTCCGAGTAGAGAGGAGAGAAATATATATAAGGTCAACTGACAGTCTACCCGTGCCTTGGAGAATTTACATGCAATTTCACCATTAGCTCATTGTCTCATCTGCTCACACAGTACACCACCCATCTGGTCATTTCCAATCTGCTTCTCACAGTCACTATTGTTCCTCAACCATAGGGCCCTTGTCACAAGGATAATTGCCAGCAGAATGGGGGTCATCATTTTTATTGCGATGTACAACACCCTCCTAATGAATTTTTAGAAACCTTGCACTGCGAAAAGTTTAATTTTCATGAGTTTCTCAACTGTCACCACAATTATTGAGGACAACAATCGAACTTTCGTTCATCTCTCACATCTCCTGGAGTTCTGTGTCCAGCAAATCACAGGAATTAGAGGGTGTCCGAGGAGTGTCTGGCAAGTCTACGCATCCAACACAGACATGCCCGGACATTTGGCAACAGCATAGGTTAAAGAGGTTTTTAATACTAATGTTGTAGATTTGCAATTTATTGACATAGCTATTTCCAGTGGTTTCATATGCACAGAGGAATGTAGAATTTGCTCATTGCGGCTCCACCTCTTGGTGGCAGTTGGGCCAATTGATCCATATGTCGTCTTGCTTCTTGTTATTTTGGAGCTATATAGACTCTCTCTTTTTGTTACTGATGTTATATCGAACATTTGAAGTGTATAAAAACACGTCCTATTTTGTACTAGTGATTGAGATGCAAAGAGAAATATATTAATGGTAGACCTACATGATCTTATGAACAAAGAGGAAACTCCATCAAATATACAAATCTAGGATGAATTCAGGTCTTTTGAATCAAATTAAGTGTACGATTGATCTTTACTATTTTAAAACAATTTCAAATTTACATGTAATTCAAGAAAATAAGATAAAATTTTATGTACACTGAAATAATAAGTGATACCATTTGAGAATTTTTTAAATATTATAAAAAGGTGCTTACATGAACATGTTTTGTATCAGATGCTCATTTTTGTTTGCCGAATAGCTTGAGATTGAAGTGTGACAATCTATTGCCCGAATCAAATCCTTTTTTCCCTCTTAACTAGTGTTTTGATATCAAAGCCATTCCAGGTGGATAAATTTATGGAAGTTAGGAAAGTTGGATGGTTCTCGTTCTGGTTGTATTTCTATATAATTATTAACTAGCAATTGCACATGAGTTGCAAATTACACCGGAGAGGATAACAATACTAAGTTTGTTGGAGTCGTAATTTTCAAACTTCCAACTCCAAACATGAGTCCCAGTTTCACTTCCAACTTCTAGACTTGCAAGGTCAATCTTCAAATTCTTTCTTGCAAAATCCCAAATCCAATACATCTAATCCGTTGTCCAATCTTTATTTATAGGAAATAAAATAACGATTACAAATCAAAATCAATAAAATAAAACTAAACAAACAAAAAAAAAGAAATCAAACAAAACTTAAATGTAAAGTAATGGTATTTTGTGTTTGGACAAATTAGCCAGACTCAAAAAGTATTTCCATTTTAACAAGTTAGATTCGTCCGACAAATTAATCTTGTTACGATGAAAGGGCCGCATTTATTTTGTGGCGGAACGACCATCAAATAACGATGCACGTTAAAAAGTTGGCAATATTTGAGGTTATAGACTTGTAAGACTGAGGCAGAGACTCATGTTCAAGCTTAGAAATTTTGAGCTACTCTCTGCGGCATAGGACCAGGAAGCTGAAAACAAATCGAAATCAAAATCAAAGTCTCGAGTTGCTCCTTATTTCTGTCATGACGATGAAGAAGATGAAGGGTGAGCAAATGATAAGTGTGAGAAGCTTTGTCTTTCGCCTGTGAATCCCAAGTGCATGAAGATCAACTATCCTCCTCCTTCGAAATATAATTATAGCGGGGGATGAAATATGACTGGAGAAGGAAACACAGATGGAGAAATGGGATCTAAGCGACATTTGGGAAAGGTCACCATCGTATCGATGGAATGTGGCTACAGACCGTCGGCTCGTCGCACATCTATAATTTGTTTTTCCTGGTAAGGAGGGGTGTCTGAAATAATTCTGTGAAGAGACTCGCCGAAATTTGACGCTTTCCAGTAGGGTCGTCTTCAAAGGAGACAAACTTGTAATTATTGTTTTAATCTTTGGCAATCTTGGGTTGTATTTTATTATTTTCAAATTTGCTTGTGGATTCAAACATGGTGGTGAATAACTATTGAGCTAGGACAAGTAGATGGTTTTGGGTTCCTTTTTAAGATAAAATACAAAACGTACCATAAACATGTGAATTTCTTTTGTTGATATAAAATCCAAAAGAAAAAGCAAACTGGTCAGAAAAAACGCTCTACAACTTTGGTGCAAAATCGGAGTCGGCTCTTCTAGGGTTTCCCCCCTCTTACCATCATACCGCGGCCTTTTTGGGCTCAACGAGAATTTATTGCTATAGTCTCTCCTAGGGTTTT
The DNA here is from genome assembly GCA_019776745.2 of Taxus chinensis. Lineage (NCBI taxonomy): Eukaryota > Viridiplantae > Streptophyta > Pinopsida > Cupressales > Taxaceae > Taxus > Taxus chinensis. The sequence continues at coordinate 236,812,151 of CM034149.1, read as the reverse complement.
TCACCCTTTGAGCGTCCCCTATATAATGACCTCGCCATCTTCAAACCCGGTTGTTTCAACCATGACAAGAAATAGTGGAGCGAGCAATGACACTGCCAGCGAAGCACCCCAAGAAATTTGTCTTGAAGGTTTTTCATGAGATAATCTCTCTCCTCTAGGTGCAGTTCTGCCCATTCTTGAATTTAATACTACTTGTCAATGTTTATAACAATTTTGCCTCATTGGGTATTTTGTGGGTTGAATCCCCTCTGAAAGCATGCTTAAATCTTGGGCTAACATAATCTAGACCCCTCATGGGGTCTGGATAATGTTCAAAACATGACTAAGGGTTTCTTTCTTTTTCGTTTCTCTGATCCTGCTAACGCGCCCAATATTTTGGCTAAGCAAGCCACTTGGTATGTTCGTAACTTGCTGCTTGTGTTAACACCTTAGCACAAGGACTTTGTGGTATTTGAGTATACCGCCCTTTAAGTCCCTGTTTGGATTGAATTTTTTGGTCTTCCTTTGCCATGTGTTCATTTTATGTCGCAAATTGTGGGTAGTATCCTTGGAAGCTGATAAGTTTTACCATGCTCGTCCCCAAAAGCGAGTATGCATTGAGATTGATCTCTCCCAGAACCTCAAAGAATTTGTGGATATTCAAATGGGCGATAAATGCTACTCCCAGCGGGTCATGTATATCAATCTACCCAACACTTGCTTTATGTCCCCCGTAACCGCCCTGTGACAAAAACAGTTCCCGAGCTAGTCAAACCCCAATAGGAGTAAGGTTGGCAAGTTGCCCGGGGCCGGCAAAACAAGAACAAAGCCTAACAATCCAAAGCCTATGTCTCCCATGGCCATTGGGAATCAACTGATAAGTAACATTCTCATAATAATCCGGTTAAGGAGCCTACAATTGCTGCTAAGGAACTAACTGTTGCTGCTAAGGAACCAGTTACTGCTGCCATTTCGGCTACCCCGTTACCAAAGTACTCCAACATGCCCCTTGCGGCGTCAGTTCTCATGGATTAGACAAATTTTGTTTCTCACGTCCCCATCTCGCATTCAGTTCCTCTGCTGCTGTCAAGCAACTCACAAGGACCTTCCAAACGACCCCGAAGTCCACCTCGCATCTCTCGCGACTATAGCCCAGCACGCAGTGTGGATTCCATCGAAGCGGAATACAACATTGAGTATGCCGAACGGAAAAAAATTGATTTGTAGGATTTTTTGCAGCATAACGATGCTCAATTCTTACACAATCAATATGATGCCCTTGAGGGCTTAGAGGATGGGGATTGGCTCATGACCAATGTTTCCCATGAATTGTTTATCTTGGAATGTTAGGGGTCCTCACAGACTCCTGTCGTAAGTATGTGGTATGTGAAACTCGACAACGATGTGCAAATCTGGATGTTTTGTTTTTGTAGGAAGTTAAAACTACAGGTTTTCAGTTGTAGATGGTATGCAAGTCCATCTGCCTTGACAACTTGGTTTTCTGTAGCAATCATGAAGCAGGGTGTGGGGGATCAATTTCACTTTTTTCCCCTAAATGGCGGCCCTTATTAATTGACCATGGAATTGACCCCACCAACCGTGTCATTTGGGTCCTCTTTAATATTGAGGGCCACCCTTTTGGGCTTATTAATATTTACGCATCAAATGATGCGACCGAAAGGGTCGATCTGTGGCAATGGATAAGCAACTCCATTCCCGATGCCTACTGGGTAATATGTGGAGATTTTAATATGGTTGGGTCCCCAAACAATAAATGTGGCCACCTACCTATGAGGTGGACACTTGGTGAAAGGGAAGCGTCGTACTTCATGCGAAATAAATTTAGATTCTTTGATCCTAACTCATCTTCCTTTCTCACCTATGCAGCTTGGTACACGTGGTGCAATCTTCGTGGAGGGACAAATTGCCTCCTTAAACAACTTGAAAGGGCCATGCTGTCAGCTCAAAACTTTTTTGAGTTTGATAGCATTTATTCCATGTCAGTGGAGGTTATGTCTGACTTTGTCCTTTCGGACCACTCCCCTATATGATTTCGTATATGTTGGCATGATGCACGCCCCATTTTGTCATAAAGGCCAATTCTTTCTTAATACGACCTTGATGCAACATGGCCCCACTGTCAATCATATCAAGCACATTTGGAATTTAAATCCACGACCCAGTCACTGTCAGCGAGTTCATCCACCTGTACAAACTAGCCGGCTACAATGGTGGGAAGATGTGTTGACTTGGACTGCTAGATTTCTTAGAATCTACGACCACCAACTTGCAAAAATTTGGCCATACACTGCTAACACCTCGGCTCTTAGCCGAGCGACAGTGGTGCTTCAACGCGATCCTTTCTTTGATGCTCTGCAACTGCAAGTTGCAACACTCCGACATCAAATCCAAATTGCGGACAACTATAATGTCAGAGGCGCTTAGATCCGAGCTCAAATGCATTGGCTCAATATTGGACATTGGGTCTCGAAAGAATTCTTTCTTTCTCTTCAAGCCAAGAAGCCTTCTCAACAGATATGAGCGATCATGGACAACGAAGCTTGAATTACTGACCCACAACTTATATTGCAAGCCTTTGTGTGACATTACAAGCTCATCTTTCAAGCTCAGCCGCCCTCTGCAGCTCACTGAGCCGCTCTTGACGAATGTTTGGGGGTTGTGCCACACAAGCTTTCAGAGATGCAGAAGGTGATCTACGAAAGAATGCTCACCATTAAAGACCTCCACAAAGCCACAATGCATATGGCTAATGATAAAGTGTCGGGTTGCGACGAATTCCCTTGTGAATTATATAAAACTCTCTGGGATTTTGTTGGGCAAGACCTTTTTCAGGTCTATCTTGAAGGGTTTCAAAACCACTCCCTAGGGCCATGCATTAACAAGGGGAACATCAAGTTTATCCCTAAGCAAGGAGATCCCAAGAAAATCACTTGTTGGCGGCCGATTATGTTGCTAAATGTCTCCTACAAAATCATTGTCAAAGTGTTAGCTATGTGATTACACAATCTTCTGCCTGTTATTATTCAGCTATAGCAAATAGGCTTCATATAGGAGAGTTTCATCCTGGATAACATCATCACGGTTTGGGAAGGTATGGAATGGGCTTAGAGATCTCATCAGGCCGCCATGTTTATCAAGATTGACTTGGAGAAGGCTTATGATCGGATTGAACGCCCTTTCGTCCTTGCCATGCTTCATGCCCTTAGCTTTGGACCCATTTTTATTCAAACTGTCAATATGCTCTTTGCAGATGCATCTGCTCAAATTTCTATCAATGGCCTTAGCTCGGAGCCCTTTGCACTATTCCGGTCTATCAGGCAAGGCTGTCCTCTTGCCCCTGCACTTTATGTGCTGGCGGTCGAAGGTTTTGGTTATCTCTTAGCCCATGCTTGTGCGTGGAATCTCGCTACTTGATGAGCCCAATTCTCAACTCCTCAATGGGCATTTTGCAGATGATTCCTTCCTTACGCTTATCGATGATAAGAACATTTGCAATGTTATGCAATGCTTGGATATTTTTTGCCTAGCTTCTGGTTCATCCATTCAATGGTGAAAAACTCAATGTTACAAGCAATCTTTCCTTCCTACGTCGGACTAGCTTGCCAAATTTGATTGGAAAATTCTGCAGCATGGTGAGATTTTCAAATTTCTAGGTATTCCTTTTGCTTTTCAAGCCTCCCTGGCTGATCTATGACATTATGTCATTCAACGGGTGGCAAAAAAACTAGAATATTGGCTTACTGGGCCTCTGTCTCTGGCTGGGAAATTCCAAATTTGCTCTAAAGTTCTAGCTGCTACCCATGTCTACTACTCATCTTACTGGGTTCCTTCCAAGGCCTCCATCCAAAAGCTAGAAAAGCTGCTCAAAGCTTTCCTCTAGGCTAATGCCTCTATTGGCAAAGGTTTTCATCAAGTAACTTGGGATATATGTTGTCTGCCTCGCAACTCTGGAGGCCTCAGGCTTATTCACATTCAACGCCAAGGGAAAGCTCTCTATGCTAAGTGGATTATTAGATGCATCACTGGCCAAGAAGCTTGGAAAGTTCTCATATGACATGACATCAATGAAGGCTCTCCTTATGGCTGCCCTACATGGAAAGGCTTAGGGTTTGCCAATTTGCTCATCACCCCTGTGCCTGTCAAAATCGTTGGCACTCTTGTGCTTAAAAGTATTTGGAAAGCGTGGGAATGTGTCAAACCCTGGATTTTATGGAAAGGGGATAGCTTTTGCAATGGGTTATCTTTTAACCAACAATCTCTTTGGTGGTCGCCAAATTTTCAATCCCAAGATCAATGCTTAGCAGAGGTCCCGAGAATCTTCTTGCTCAAATTCTTCAAGCGTGGAATTCACACCATTGAGGACTTCTTTTGCAAGAACACATGATCCTGGTTATCTTGGCCATATTTCAAAGCTCTGTTTCAGCTTTCTAACCAAGATTAGGATACTTTCAATACTGTGATCAATTCAGTTCTTGATCAAATCTACATAAGATTGTTGTGCACTCTTCTCTCCCTTGGTGGATAGATTGGAAGTGGTATGCTGATACTCCTTTCTGTAACTATAAAGCTAACAAAGGCTATCGATGGCTCTCACCCCATTTTCCCATGGTGGAAAAACTTAATACTCGTTGGGGAATTCATGCCACTCTGTCTACTTGGTGTAGATGGTTTGAGACTGTTTGGACTATATGTGTGGAGCCCAAAATTGCTCACTTTCTTTGGTGTATCATACACCAAGGCCTTCCTATCGGGGTCCGTCTTGTTAAAATTGGGATTCTAGCTCCCAAATACCCCTTTTGTGGGCATCTGGAAACACTTTTGTATGTATTTTGGTTCTGTCCCAAAGATCGAATTGCCTAGAACTGGATCCATACTTTTTTCTTTCTCTCACGGCCCCATTGTTTCACTTGGCAACATATCCTCTTGAGAGACCATCCCAAACTTCTGCCTATGTTCACCCAGATTTGACATGTTTTCAGAGGGGAGATTTTATTTTGGATATGGAAAGAAAGAAATGTTTTTTTCTTTACTAATTCTGTAGTTGATCAATCTTTTTCGATTTATAATAAATCTATGGTGATCTCCAATGTGCTTCTGCAGATTAAAGTCCGAGCAAAGAAGGTGCCACTGGAGGTGGACCACCTCCAAACTTTGCTGCAACACTGGGGGGAAGCCTCATGCTATGTTTCCCGAGTGCCTCCATCTCACACAAGGCGCTCCTCGCCTTTAACTTGTGGAGGCCAACGCAACAGATCCCAATGTTGTGCCTTCAATCTCACTTTCCGCTCTCTAGGACCGAGTCATCGACATAGTCATTCGCCTGTGCGCTGTCGTGGTTAGGGCTCACCACTGCACTTCTTGACTTTCTAGCAGGGCTGGGGCTTGCCACCTTGGCCACATGGGTGGGGGTCTCCGCCACATTCGTAAGCTCACCAGTAGGGTTGGGGTTCTCCTCCTGCCATCACTTCACACCAAGCCACTTAGCAACTGCCGCCACCCCTGACATCCTTTGACAAATTCTCGCGTCTCAGCCTCGCCATTCCTACGTGCGAGGAAGTAGACCCCGAGGAAGAGCTTGCTATTGGCTAGGAGATTCTAGACATTGGCAAAGATCTGCCTGGTTTGGGTGGCCGGATGATAAGGATCCGCCTACCTCGGGCATGTTTGTAGTTGCTGCTTGAATTTTCCTTTGTTTTTGTCAGGAACAATGCTTTTTCTTTTGTTGTACTTTTCGAGGCTTGTCCTAGTTTGACTTTTTTTGTTCTAGGCTTGACCAAGTTTGTTAGTGGTTTTGGGGTATGCTCTCATACTAGTCACTTTTTTGTTAAAATCTATCTTGTATCTTATTGCATTAATATAATATAAGATCCTTTTTCATAAAATAAAATAAAAGGCAAACCACAAACAAACAAAGATCTTCCGTTAAGAAAAGAGAGGCAATATGTGAAAAGAATTTTGGTATACAACCGAGAAATTGCAACATTAATATTTCACACATGACATTTCTTTTTAGTTTTCAATGTTGGTGGTGGAATGCAAATTGTAGGGGCAATAATAGGAAGTAAAATTGTTGGTTCGGAAAACTACACAAACAATGCATTTTCTTAATTTCTAATTGCATGGTGAGAGGTTTCAGTGTTCAACAATACATATTATTAGGTAGATGGAAATTAGCTTTGTTTTTCACAATGCGCTAATAGGATTCACCATTAAAAAGAAGATATCATTAGGTACATGGAAGTAGCTTTGATTGTTTCATCATTCTTCTCGATAGATTCATTGAAATGCAAGTCGAAAAATTATAATATGCTTTGTCCTTTCTTACAAAAGGGTTGACCAAATTAGTGGTTGGTCGCACATGATAGGAATCAAGTAAATATCTATTGCTAGTCCAATGTGGAAAATTTCCCCAAGGCCTCCTCCTTGATAGGAATTTCTCACTTGCTCATTTGCACTTGACTAGACTATCGGCAATATTGGAATATCTAGTTAATATTTGATTAGAAATAGGTAGTTGTTGTCAACACTACCGAATCCTTGTAATAAATTCTTCCTTTGGAAGATACAAACTTTATGCAATATCATTTTTGGTACTTCTCTCTTCGACAAATATCTATCATGTGGTATCACAACCATCTCTGATATTGTGGTCGTTAAGAATATATTGCCACTTTGTTGACGATTCATATGAAGAAGATATAACCATGATCACGTCTCCCTTTGTGAAAAAAAAGATATCGTGAAAAAGAAGATATTGTTGCCATGAAGACGACGTATTTATAAAGATGATGTTGGCCATGATCATGTTGGGAAAGATGCTGCAATTGTGGTGATGATGAAGATGTTGCCATTGAAGAGAAGCCTCTTATCTTGTTAACCTTGCTCAGGGTTTAGGTGATGATGAAGATGTTGCCACTGAAGAGCAACCTCTTATCTCATCAACCCTACTTAGGGGTTAGATCATACTCAAATTTAATTAGAGAAAGCCCAAATGTGATGGAGTTGGCTTGAAGAATAAGAAGTCAAAGAAATTGTTCCTAACAAATTATTAAGTTTTGATTATGTATACATAGAAATACTACAAAACGAAAGAAACAATGCAAATAAAAGCAAACTAGATCCTCCTTTATATCTCCTTGCAACCTCGAATGAGACTGTTGAAGCTTGGAATGAAGCACCGAGCTTGTTGAATCTCTTGATCAAATTTGTTTGTGGATGCTCCAAAGATGTTCCAAATGTAAGTAGATTTCAGCTACGGAGTGACTAATTTTGATGACAGATTTGTGATCAATTGGATAACGTTTCATCATGTGAGATTGAATGATAATCCAACACAATAGTGATGCAATTTTCAAAGCTTCCAAAAGATGATAATTGGAGAGGAATGATTTATTATTTATAGATGAGGGAAGAGAATCCACAAATCCTTGATTTATGCGATTAACTTGTTTGATATGAAGTTAACTGAAGCATGATCAAATTGTTTAATTGAGTTTCCAATCTATTTGAGGAGTTGAACCATTGATTTGAGCTTGCATGAATGAGTTATTTTTGAGTTTGCAAAGGTTGTACATGCTTTTGTATATTTATAATTAAATATTAATTGCATGTCTTTTGTTTTATTCACCAAAAAAATGATGTGAATTTTAGCTTTTGGATTGATTCTCTTTAATTTTAGAATGCCATGCTTTGTAGGAGATATGTTTAGTTAAGGAAAATGCATGATTCGATTTAATCTAAACTTCCCCTCTTGCATATATTTAATGATTTAATCTTTAATTGATTTGTTTTGCTCTAATTAGCTTGAGATGTTAATTAGTGAAGTGAAAGTTGTGAAGGGGTGAGGCGGAAATGGATATATGTACGATTTATTTAATTATTTTGATATTAAATTAGCTAATGGGATAGGGAATGAATACAAAAATGATAGGATTAATTAATTAATCTTAGGAATGTGATATGAGTGTAATTCGGATCCATAGAATGAATAATTATTAATTCGAGAACATGTGTGAATGATAAAAGTAATTAGGGGAATTGTGGGAATTATAGAAGTTTATTAGGAGCGAAATCATAAAATGTCATTAAAGGTCGTAAAATAATGGAATATATCAAAACTGACCGAAAATGGTCATAAATGATTGGAAGTGGTCATAATCTATTATGAAGTAATTATATGGTGATTTCAGAGGTTTAGAATGTGTAATACGATATTTTAGGGTGTCTATAGATTAGTTGTGACATAAGCCCTACCCAGAGAATTGGATCCCTGGTGTTGTATTTTTTTGTAAGTGATGATCCATTCTATTTGAGGAAAGGAATTAATAGATTGAATTCATAGATGCCTTTTCCTTTAAATTAGTTACATTAGATATTATACATTGAGTCATTGAGCTCCAACTTCACATGTTCTCAATGCACTTGGTGTGTGTATTAGGGGTTGACACTCTGCAGGGCACTAAAACAAATGTGATATAATGCTGAACTAATATATTGTTGAGAATTGGGCACTGTCTTTCCTCATATTGTTATAGGGGTTGCAACATATTTTTTTATACACTATTTGATTCCAAAACATTAACAATGGTACTATTTCCAGTAACAACATTCCAACCCTTTGCAAAGAGCCAAAATGGCAGACTTATGCACTCCCTAGTGATGCATAGAAACATTTATCACATTTTGCTAGGCCTTGTTAACAATGCCACATCTTGTTAGATCATATTAGCAAAAGCAAACTAAAGTACCTTTGTATCTTCTCTGGTGCCACATGATTTGCTTACCAATGTGGCAATATTTTGCCTAGAAAATTCATCGTGAGTCTTTCACTAATCTAGTTACTAGCAAAGGTGGTGGGGTGAAAAATGAAAACCACCCCCTTCAAATAGTAAATAACTTTTACGCTTCTGATAACTACTTATACAGAAAAATATACCATGCAATGGAAGTTGTATTAAAGTCCTTGATTTCGATGTTGCCATTCGATTTACAAATGATCGATGGCACATGCCACTTGCGACATCACAATTATGTGTTTTTCTATGCTGCCACTTGATTTTCATGTTTGAGCCGTCCACTCCTAATTTACATCAATTCAGTGATGTGCCCAAATGTCTAATAGTGTTGTGTAATGGTGATGCAGGGGCATCAACTTCAAGGAATCTATTTTTTGGTTCTAAACACCATTAGAGGTTATGAGAGGCCATAGGGTCCACGAGAAATCAAGTTACTCTTCATAAGAGCAAGAAAATAATTTTCCCTCCAAAAGTTATAATTCAAATATTTGAATTAGTAGTCTATAGCTTGAGAGCTCAAAACATGTGTAAAAGGGAAAATATGATGTTTCAAGGAGTTAGATGGTTTTTAGGTATGTGTAAGAGGTTCAAGAGTAAGTGAGAGAATGTGAGAGTCTAGACATGTCCTATGAATGAAGTATGAATCACAAAAATGTCAAAAATGATGTAATATGCCTATATGGGCCATGTGTAAGCATTATGGAGTTAAGAAAGGTAGTTAGGGCTTATAAGATGAAGAAGAAAAGGAGATAAAGCTCATGGAAAAAGTTAGTTTGAGGGGCATTCCTCGAGAAAAAGGAGATTTCAGGAGGCGAGGAATGAAGAATTGTGAAATTTTGTAAGAAAATATACAATTGGAAGATATGAAACCCTATTTTGTGGATATTGGTATTGTCTTTTCATTGTAAACTCCGAGTTATTGAATTTTGAGGCTTTAATAATTAATGATCATGTTGGTTAAGCATTTAAAGAGCTTACTAGGATTATAAGAAAGAGTTTAGAAAGGTTGAGATTGTGTATACTCTGTTTTAGCATGAAAGACTGTGCATAAACTATGACTGTGTTTCCTTGTTAATGCATTTAAGAATTATAGGGATGGAGATATGCATGAGTGGCTTCTTAAGAGGTTGAAATAGACCCAGTTGTGCTCTTACAAAAGATTACTCTGTGGAAAGGAAAGCATGTGTTATATCTTTGTGTAAAGAATTTGAAAACTACTCCCCAATACCTTGTTTGTTTGATTGTATGCATGTACTCAAATGGTAAAATTCATGGATAATAACCGTAGAGGTTGGAAGGATATTCATCATTGCTCCTAACATTATATGAAGGAGATTATTGGTTTTATTAGTGATCATAGGTTCATTTATTATAGCCTATAGTAGAATAAGGGAAGATAAGCTTCATGGATTTGATAGAGTTCAAGTTATTCTTATAGTTGAGGGTGATGAGAAGTTGATCCAATTCATTCAAATAGAAGGGTAAACATCCATACAAGGAGCAATGCAGTAAAAGGAGAGTTAAGGTTCAAATATTTTAAATTCATATCGCAAGTTAAATGTAGAAAGATATTTCTGGATACACTGCGTGGAGAGGATTAGCACCAACATTTTGATTCCCTTACTGGAACCATAATTAGGGTGAGCATTTGCTTGAGAGTAAGAATGAAAAGTGACCAAGAATAAATACTTAATTCGACCGAGAGACATGATGTTCTGGAAGAGATGTGAAGAAAAATAAGGTAAAAAAGAAAAAGAAAAATAATAAAACGAAAATAATTAAAATTAAAAAGAAAAGAAAGAGAAAAAAACACAAAGAGGAAGGGGGAATTAAAGAGGAAAGCACAAAGAAGAGGAAGGGGGAATCAAAGAGGAAAGCACAAAGAAGAGGGAAACAATGGAGGTATAAAATGAGAAAAAATGGGGGCCAACTAAGAAAGAGAACAAGCACCGAGCAAATTAATACACAAGAGCAGGAGGTAGGGGATTAGCTTATGCAAAAGGGGCTTCCAGGATTGACTGATCTTCCACCCATCGTCTCAATTTAGGTTGTTCGTGTGTTTTTCAATTTCAACAACCTCACACAATTTTTTGTTTGCGTAGTGCGAGTCTGCAATGATTAGTTTTATGTTGTTAATGCAGATAGTGTGTTTTGTAATGTCTTCGGGTTTTGCCAGAGCCGATTTACCAACCTGGGTAAATTCCAAATTGTTACAATGTTCATGAAATCTTGTTTTTAGTGATCTTCCTGTTTCAATGATGTATGTTTTACCACATACACACGGCATGGAGTAAAACCCCTTTTTAAAATTAGAACAAACTGGGTCTTTAGGGGTTTTAAGCTTGTTTCTAATGGTTTTTACTGGTTTAAAAAACTTTATAATACCCTTTCTTTTTAATATCCTGACAATCTTATTAGTAGTCCCAGAAAGGTAGGGTAGGAAAACTTTATTGTTACCCCTAATGCAGAGAGATGAAGATCAATGAGATCTAGATAAACCCACTTTTTCTCTTCTAGCAGTGGCCCGAATTTGCCATTTCTTGTAACCATTCCTTGTGAGAACATTGGTGAGATATTTTTCTTTTGAGTGTAAGTTATTATTATCCTGAAATTCTTAGGGATTTAGTAAATAGAGCATTTAAGACCCCATCCTTCTGAGGGGGGTGATGGTGTAAATTGGCCCTAATATATATGACATTGTGAGTCTTTTTTTGATACACTTGTCTTGTAAGAGAGTCATCCTCATTCTTTTTTATTAGAACATCAAGATATGGGAGCATTCCATTTTCTTCAACCTCTATAGTGAATCGTATGTGTGGTGACTACTTATTTAAATGTTCAAGGAACTTATACAGTTGATCCATGCCATGTTTTCAATTTCCATTCATGTCATCAACAAATCTATACCACCACTCAGGTTTCAGGGGTACAAATCTGAGGGCTTTCTTTTCAAAATTTTCCATGAATAGGTTCGCCAGGAATGGGTGACAGAGGGAAACCCATCACAACCCCCTCATTTTTTCCCTAGAATTTTCCATCGAAGGTGAAGAAAGTGTAGCGAAGAAAAAAATAAGTTAATTTTGTTGACTCTTGAACAATTAACACTTTAATCACATCAATTACATTGTTAATCGATATTTTGGTGTAAAGGGAAATAACATCAAAACTAACTATAATGTCTTGTTTTTCAAAATTCTTGTTTTTAATAATGTGAATGAAATCGGTGGAATCTTTTATAAAAAAGGAGGTATTTCTAACAAACTGTTCTAGTTTCCTAGCAAGATGCTTAGCTAAAGCATAGATCAGAGAGTCAATCATGTCAACAATGGGTCTAAGTGGAATGCCCAATTTGTGTATTTTTGGTAAACCATATATTCTAGGCAAAATAAAATCCAATGGTTTTAACTTTCATTTTTACTCTGCACTTAAAGATGAGTTATTGATGACACAAATAACTTTCTTTGTGATCTTATTTAAAGGATTCTTAATCACACCAATGGGAGCATTAGTCAATTTATTGAATTTGGTGGATAATTTTTCTTTGCAAGAAAGAGTCGTATTCCCCATTATAGCGGACGAGAAAACATCTATTAGATACCTTATGTCTCTTCTCAGCACATTGGCCGGTTTTAAATGTAATCTGTATAGTTCTTCTGATAATCTGTTGAGTGTGGCACACTTATGGGAGATTTCCTAAAAATATGATCATTTTTAGCACAACGGAGTGGATGACTGATTTTAACAAAAATAGAGACACAACTGAAGTTATGACACCTCTTGAGGAACACCAGATCTTCCAAACGTTTTACCCTTGTTTTTTCAAATAGTCTCGTCTGCTCAAATACATCCCTTCCATGGAGGGTAGTAATCAAAGATTTTAAATTCATATCACAGGTTAAATGCAGAAAGAGATTTCTGGATACACTGCGTGGATATGATTAGCACCAATTTTTCGATTCCCTTACTAGAACCATCATCAGGGTGAACATTTGCTTGAGAGGAATGAAAAGTGACCAATAATAAATACTTAATTCGACCAAGAGACATGGTGTTCCCAAAGATATGTGAAGAAGAATAAGGTAAAAAAGAAAAATAATAAAAGGAAAATAATTAAAATTAAAAAGAAAAGAAAGAGGAAGGGGGAATTAAAGAGGAAAGCACATAGAAGAGGGAAACGATGGAGGTGTAAAATGAGCAAAAAAAGGGGGCCAACTAAGAAAGAGACCAAACACTAAGCAAATTAATATGCAAGAGCAGGGGGTAGGGGGTGTTAGCTTATGCAAAAGGGGTTTTCAGGATTGACTGAGCTTCCACCCATCGTCGCGATTTAATTTGTTTGGGTGTTTTTCAATTTCAATAGCCTCGTGAAATTTTATGTTTACGTAGTGCAATTAGTTTTGCATTGTTAATATAGATAGTGTGTTTTGTAATGTCTTCATTTGATAACTTGATAAAGAGTTTTCCTAGTTGTAGCTTATACTGACAGAGAAGATTGGTAAAGTTTCTTGAAGTTTTCTTGTTTATACCAACGTACTGTTGACTTGGAAGATGTCATAGGGTCATGAAGAAACCAATGAGAAATTTAGAAGTTTGGAAATCAATATTAAATGGTTTTTTGAGAAAATGCATTCACTTGAGCTCTCTGTGTAAAACCTCCTAGGGTTTAGTGAGGGTTTGAGATTAGAAGGCCTTAATGGTGGAATTAGGGCACACATTTTTTTACACATGTTCTTAACACTGCACTCTTCTTGATTATGAATGTTTTCGAGCTTGATAACCCTCATATCTTCTACAAGTTTTGATAGTCTTGTACCTTTGAGCTAACACAACAAAGATCTAATAGGAAAAGGGCATTATAAAGAGAGGAAGGGGTTTACAGTTGGAATTGACCTCTAAAAAATTATAGACAAATGAGATAAGGAAATGGGTGCCCAAAAATGCTTAGTTTGTGTCTTGAGACCTCCTACGGGAAAAGTTAAGCCAAGAAATCTCCTAAGATATGGCTAGTAGGAGCTTAAGAGCAAGGACAACTAAAAATGGAGATAGAGAAAGAAGGGTCAATAGTTGAGTCTAAAAATTTAAACCTCACCATATTGAGCCAAAATGGTATTTGGATATGTTTCTACTTTGTTATGGGTTAGTAAAAATTGCTCTAACCATGAATCTTGTAGAGGCTTTGTTCTTGAGAACTCTATGAAGGTAGTTTGAGAGGAAAAGGAAGGAATTGAAGATAACTTTTTGATTTCAAGATTTTGATCAGTTGATTAACATGACATTTGAGTGTAAAATATGGTATAAGATAGGAAGGAACTAAATTGTGGTTGTGAGGTCAAAATTTCCTATTGTAAGGTCCTGCTCTTTAAGAGTTGATGAAGGACAATTATCATAAAGGTGAGAATAGTGGAGTTTTTTTTGAGATTTGATTGGTGTATAAGTTATTTTGGATTTGCAAGAGGACTTTAGAACAAGATATGTTGATAAGAGAAGCTATAAGCTTCATTGAGGATCAGGTTTTGCATATTTTGAGCCCTCAAAAGCTAGTAAGAAGAAACCTCAAAACAAAGTAAAAGAAAGAATGAAGAAGTGGTTGTTTTAAACTTTATGAATGCATGGAATTCTTAATAAGCTCTACATCATTTGGTATCAGAGTAGAGAATTAGATATTGATTGATTGCTAATAGTAAATTGAGAAGTGTGTGTGTGACAAGTGATTGGGAAAGCAAGAGAAAAAGCACAACATGGATAAAGAGGAGCTAATAAAAGGATCAATGATGTTGCTAAGCCAAAAGAAGCAACAACGTGCGAGAGATAGAAATAAGAAAGAAGAAAAGAGAAAAGAAGCAAGGAAACGAGAGTTATGGTTTGAGCAAGAGCTAAAAGAGCTTAAGAAAGATATAGCTAAGTTGGCAGAATTGATGAGCATAAAGGAAGAAGCAAACAATGTCATTGGGTATGTGATGAGAAGGAAAGAAAAATGGCCTATAGACATGCTAGTAAGAGGAAGACAGAGAATGAGAGCTTTGGAAAGAGAAAAAAATATGATGAAGAAGAGAAACATGTCTAGAAATGAGGCACTCTTGAAGATGTTTTGGTTTTTTATTTTGATATTTAATGTTGTGTTTCAGTTCTTGTGTATAAGTATCAAGGATATAGGAGAGAAATGGATCAAGAAAGGTATCCATAGAAGAAGATAAGAGTGATGAAGAAAGAGTGCAGGTTGAAGATAAGTTTGATCAGCTTGACAGTGAAGAAGATGAAGAAGACATAGTGTTTCAAGATGCTTTGGATAGCATACTAGCAAAGAATGACGTGAAATAATGGTTAAGAAAGAAGAATAAAAGATCATCATTGCAACTACCAAGCCTACCTACGAGGCTTGCAATGGGGGCGAGATCATCATTGTAACTACCACTTATAGCTCCAATAAGGAATTCATGACTAGTCTTAGTAGAGGCATAAACTCATGTTATAATGGAAGGATAAGGAAATGTGGAAAATTGTATGCCCTAAATGTTATCAAAATCATCTTAATTCACTGCCACTATGTGATTAGTTGAACATTGGGTCACAGGAGATTGTCTTCTGATACATGATTATTAAAATAATCTTAATTAACTGCTAATTGATTTAGTATTGTAGCTAGAATTTTTAGAGATACATGATGAAGTCCACATATTTCATTAAAACATAGTGTTTGATGCTCTTCTTTTCATTTGAAACTATTCTCTATAGCATCAGTACCAATAGCTATTCATACGCGCAAGGGAAACTACTATACAAGTTAGATCTTGATTACCAATAAGCGAGTTCCCTGGTTAGTATTTTTTAAAAATGTACAAGCTACACTATTTTATTTAGAAAAAGTGTAATTCAAGTGTAATCAATGTCAATTTAAGGTTAAGCCAACCAATATCATGTTCTATACCATGTTATATATTGAGCACAATATCATTCTCAGTATGCATTTTGTCGGAATTACACACAAAATAGAAAATACTAGGGTTTATGTAAATTCTTACACACTAATGTTTACACATGGAATAAATAAATAAGCATTTGTATTATATTAAATTCTTATTTATTTAAAGGCATAAGGGTTGTACAAGCCATATATTATAAATGTATTAACATTCATTAATGTGCAAAACATAATATAACTTCCAAAGAAAATAATGAAATATAATGATAGAAATGATTGCTTAAAACACAAAGAGGGAAGATAAATCAGCTGATTATAGAGGTACAAAGGTGATCTAGGTGTGCAAACTTAATGTGAAGTTTGGTAAATACCTGGGAGTGCTTTGTCTTTGAAACCATGTTTGCAAACCGAGCTAGGTTGGAACCATATGGTATGTCTTGTAATGTGCTATGCCCTGATCTATATGGTTTCAGACTAGGCTATGATGGAACTGCGTAACTTTTGGCGATCCTCTTTGGATTGAAAATGTGCTTCTTTATGTGATGTTAGGGTCCACAAATGTGCAACACCTCATGTAGTGACCTGCAATAAATGCAAACTCTAGATCGTTGCACTAACACTTCATGAACACGATTAGATGAAAAAATGAGATGAATCTATGTGGAGTTGGAATAACCCTTGTGGATAACCCCTGTTGAATCGGTCTATGTGTTGTACTATATCACCTCGATGGTGGGAGAAAACTCCATGTAGTTCTTCTAGAGTATGGAAAAATGCATATGCAACTCTAAGCCGACCCCTATCTTGCCTTGTGTCTATTGACTTGTACTACATCACCTCGATGGTGGGAGAAAACTCCACGTAGTTCTCCTAGATTATGGAAAAATGCCTATGCAACTCTAAGCCAACCCCCTATCTTGCCTTGTGTCTATTGACATAAAGATAATGAGTGTATCTATAGATAGAATATAATTTATAGAGTTTCTCTTTCTCTCTCTCTCTCTCTCTATTGCCTTGTGTCTATTAACATAAAGATAAAGAGTGTCACCATGATATATTCCAATAAAAAAATAGATGAAGGATGCCACAAGGTTTTATGGTCACCTTGATATCTTCAAATCCTATAGACCATAACATTGTAGATAGATCTAGGCCCAAGTGTTAAATAACTCAAACTCAAAAGAGAATGGATAACCCATGCTTGCACCATGTGATGTAGCTACTGGGTCTGAGATATGCAAATGTTGAATACGAAAATAGGAGGACCATGGCCCCATACCTCGTATTGAAATTGTTTTCAAGTCCTGACGTGTCAAAAAGGAATGAATAATAAAAAAACCCCCATATTCTACACTGAAATGCAATAAACCCTACCTTAAATAGTGTAATATATCCCTGAATGTGTATTAGAAACTTGTAACTATTTGTGAAAATATGAGAATTTTGTAATTTTGTGGAAATCTGTCCCAGGATGGAAATGCCCATCTTGGACTGCAGTTTATGGAAGTTTCATCCCAGGTGGATGGTTATTTACGTGAGTAAAATCTATTTATGTTGTGTCTAAATAAAATTTTGAGGATCCGTGCCCTTTGTAATTATGTATCTAAGTTCTTAATTCTTTGTGTTCCCAATGTGCACATATATTCTTGTGATGAAATCCATTGAATGCCCTCTCATTTGAGGCGAGTAATATGTGCAAATAGAACACATAAGTCAAAATATGTGATGTGTATCTATAGTGGATGTGTCTGGTAACCAGTGTTGGATCACATAGATGGTTGTTTTGGGTGGCTACCATTGAGATATTTTCTTGAAAATATGTGCATGGTAGGAACCATGGTACAAAAAGATAGGAAACAAGTAAACAAGAAATAGTCACAAAAACAATCATGTATAGTAATAAAAAAGGGAAAAGACAAACATGCATACAGGTAGTCTAGCGTACTAGTACATGATAAATGTCACATATGTTAGTCACATAAACGACATAAGACCACAAGAAAGGGAAAAAAAATATCACACACAATAAGCATATGAAATAGGCTATAAAATTTGCAAACAAGGGACACAAAAGTTTTGCCAGAATAATCATAATAAAGGTGATGGAGGAGCATCATAATATGGGATATTTCAAATTTACAAATATACAAATTTGTACTTGGTCATGATATAGAAAGTTTTAGGAGTCATTTAAGGTTCAAGAAGAGGTGCTATTTGATTTTCAGGGGTGTTCTAAAACTCAATAAGTGAGATTTTGGAGTTCCTTCCTAAAGCAAAAAATTGAAATTATGATGTCTAGGAGGCTTGTGAAGGGTTTATAACCATTTGTGAAGAGTGCGAATATCATGGAAGGGTATTCAGAGGTATTAATTGAATATTGTAAATGAAAGCATCAAAATAAAAGGTAAAATAAACCTTATAGCATATAGAAAGAGACATGTACATTGGAATAGATACAAAATGAGGAATGTTAGTTGAGAAAAAGAGATAAGAGAGATTTTTGGGATTAGAACCAAACAAGACCTATTCCAATGAAGAGGCAAACTAGAAAAAACAATAATAAGAGCTAAATAAAGTCAATAAATAAGTATGAGGTCAAATTAGGAGATATACTTGAGTGTGGAGGGTTGAAGAAGGCATTTTAGGTCTGTGTTTGTAAGTAGGATTGTGTAGGAGAGAAATAAAGTTAAGTAATTAATGAAAAATGTATGATTTGCTTAAAATATACCATGTAATATTAATTTTATTGTTTATTGATGTTTACAAATGTTAAATGAAAAGGATTCAATGAGTTCGTGATTGATTTAGTTCAAATTTCCATGCATTTTGCTTAATTACTGTCTTACCATGCTCTGTGCTAGAGAAAACTTATTGTCTAGAAAAAAACTACTCGTTTTTAGCACATGGTATAAAAAGAGGCAAGTTGTATTATGTATTAACAGATATTTATAGATTGAGTTTAGATTGTGAAACATTTTTGAAAGCAAGATATTCAATTTTATCTCTTTTGAGTTTTTGGAAACCCTCATCTAGGGTTTGAATGGTAAATTCTTCATAACTTGGACATTTGAGAGTTAATCCAGAAAATTTGGATTAAAATGTCTAAAAAAATGTTAGAAAAAGAATGAAGGTGTTTTGGAGTCATTTAATGAATATTTGATGAAGTTATTGCTGACAGAAGTATCTGTCTTGAAAAAGAGGGTTAAAGAGACCTAATTTGTAGGTATTTCCTTAAAAATCAAGTCATAATATGTACAACGTAATGATCACTGATATTAACATATGTTTTAAAGTGTCAAAATAACTATTTGAAACTATTTTTATTTTTATGAGAAACTCCATATTTTTCATTTTATAGCCGAAACTCAGTCATTTTATGATTTTAGGCTTGATTGGAAATGTCATGAAAAATGGGCATATTTTATCAAAGGAACCTACCTCTTGCTTTGGTGTGTGGTTATAACATCCAAATGGGTACCTAAAAAGCATCACATTTATGTATGAAGCCTTGTACATCAAAATATATCCTTAAAAAATAGAGCATGCTAGGCTATAAGGCCTAAAAGGCTAATAACAAGAAACACTATTATTATAATCATAATTGGAGTCAAGAGGGAGCTAATCAGGTTAGTAGTGTTGTATATAAGTTGTTAATGAGCTTAAGAACCTTGGGAAAGTATTTGATAGTCATGGTGTAAAAATTAACTCCTTTGAGCAAGTTGTTTCTTATGCATAAAGGGCTAGATGAGAGCAAATACGACTATAAAGGTATGTTGACCAACCAAAGAAGGTATGAAGTAGTTAAGGGAATGTTGTTAACTGATTGTACATTTTAATAATTTTAAAACAAATATTATTCTCAGTAAGATGAATGAGAGCATGGTTATCATGAGAATGGTCTAACTAATGAATAGTTCAAGATCTAGTGGTTTTGCATATTGATAAGGTGATATCATATATGAGAGAATTAAGCATAAGGAAATAGTCCAGAACTGTCCATACAATTAGTTAGAAGCTGTCCATATAGTTAGTCTGGAGATTTCCATACATTAGTCCAAAGCTGTCCATACATATAGTCCATAACTAACAATACATGTGATCGTGAGCCGAGTGAATAAATGGTCCGGAGCAAGTCACATGATTACAAATTAAGAGAAATGATAAGATACAATTATTTATGTTCTTGTTTAGTCAAAGGAATTTCGGGCGTGGCATCAAAATTCCATAGGATGCACATATAGAAACACAAATAAAATCAATCAAACAATCAATACAATAACAAACAATAGACTATAGGCACATAGATCAAGATAAGCCAGTGCTGCACAAAACACATGTGGTAATCATATCAGTCTAAAAATAACATATACCAATGTAAGTACTTGAACATAATGTGGAAATAAAGTAACTATACTTAAACAAAAACACCCGAATAGTGTAGGAAATTCCCTTAGAAGACTAGGATCAACTAGGAAAGGTCTAGGTCGACACCTATTATCAAGTATAATCCTACATGTGTCATGCATCAGGCTCACCATACCTTGTGAACTCATGCTTGTAAAATTTATATAGAAAATATGCTATCTATTAAACTATATGGCAAACAACATATGTTGAGTAAAAAACTAACAAATCAAGACATATGCAGGTCTTGATTTTGTATTTTTTAAATATTTGAATGTTTTTGTATTTATTTGATTATGTGAATGTTTTTTGTATTTTTGGAATTTTTTATATAAATGGACATGAAAATGTAAGAGCTACCCTATGACAACATTAGTAGGGGGAGGGGTAGACCCGTAAAGAATAAGAGGCTCAGACCATAAATAATTTTTATGTGTAGTGGTACTATGATAAACCTCATGGTGTTGGGTGGATCCATTAAAAAGGATACTCAGACCTTGAATGTGTAGTAGGATAGGGAGGGACCTCAAGAATCCGAAGCTATATAAACTGCTCAGAACCCATATGATTCACATTAAGAGCCTTAGGAGGAATCCTGTGAGGGATAGACCTACTAGAGCTCTAACATATATAATATGATACCTAGGAGGAGGTCTACAAGGGATGTAACCACCAGAGGTAACATGTCTAATAGGATACCTACTAGAGGTAACATGTCTAATAAGAGACCTAAGAGGAGGATTGTAAGGGATATACCTGTTAGAGGTATAATGTGTAATAGGAGACCTAAGAGGATGAACACAAGGGATATACATGCTAGAGGTAACATGTGTAGGTGTGATAGGCGCAAGTATGTCAACCATCACTTTTTTACGAAGAAGATTAGTTAACAGGGTCTCATTTGGGATACCTGTGACTGTAACAACTTGGTGATTATAGATAAAATTGACACATTGGTGCAAGATAGACGGTATAACCTTAAGAGTATTTAGCCAAGGGAATCATAACACATACCACTCGCTTTAAGGGAAGCAATAATTGAAAAAGGAATAACTATGGTAGCAAAACTAATCATGAGAGGTATACCAATATACTTAAGAGAGGTCTGAGTATTGTTAGAACATTTTAATATTAAGTGTTCTAGTTATAAACTATAGTCTATAATTAAATAAATTAGAATATTGTATATTTTAATGTATTTAATATAAACTATATGTTTATAGGTTAATTGGGTTTAATAAATCAATTATTATTTAATTGGGGTGCTTCGAAGTCACACCCAAGTAATAAATTGTATCACATAATGTGAGATTCACGTGGTGAATTCACAGGTGGAGAAAAGTGAGGTAGAAAGGAGATTTTATTGAATTGTAAGTTTCTCAAGTAAATAGAAAAACTTTTCACCGTGGTTTTTCACTCTTTGGGGTTTTCCATGCTAATGTTGGTATCCTATGTTATTTCATTTTATTATAATATGTTTGTAATGTGTTTATTTAAATTATTTGTTAATATATTTTATTTGATTAATGAATATTTAAGTTGGTTAATATATTTAACCCCTCAGAGCTCACATGGTACCATAGCCGTTAATTAAATAGTTTTAAGTTATTTATTAAATTTCAACACCTGTGGTGGTTGATGGGTGGTTATAATCCATGAGGTATTTAAATAGGCCTCGTTAAATTATTTTCACGCACACTACCTACCACTCTTGACATCCTCTGTCAAATTTTTTCTTGCGTGAAATATTGTGCAAAGTTTACTCTACTGGAAATTTACTCTCTGTGCCCCTCTTCACTAAGTTTTTATTTGTTTAAATAGTTTGCAAGTTTTAAATATGTGTTTTCCTATGGTTTAAATGTGAGGGTAAATGAAAGGTCTAGGATAGAGACAACCTTCAAAAAAATAGTGCTTCAAATTTTGTGATTGACTCGAGATGAAGACCCTTGGAATAGGAACAATTTGGTGGTGGAAACATAATAAAATATTTTAAAATCCAAAAAACTATAATATAAACGTATGTCTAATCCAAGCCCTCCTATTTGCATGCTCTTATATTAAATCATATAACCTTTTTTCACATATTCTAACGTATGTTATTCGTATCAATCAGATGTACAAAGTCACAATGTGTATAATTTTTTTTCTAAACCCTCATTTACCGCTTATGCTATGTATGGTTGGCACTAACCCTAGGGACGGAAAGGATGGAGTCGGCGCTAGAATGGAGGTCGACCCTGGATAGGAAGGATTCGTAGGCTCAAAACATGGGGGATCGTCCAGGCAAGGTTCTGGTTGCAGGTCATGCTCAAAATCATGACAAATCTTCTTCCCTTGTATCTGGCAGTTCTGGGGTGCCTGTGTTGTTAAATCCGGCTGCTAACAAGAAATCGACCCTATCTCAAAGGGGGAAAAACTGAGTTTTGCGGCTATTGCTAGATCTACCCCTTCTAATCCTATGCTTTTTCCAAAGAATCCTCCTGCTGTACGCTTTGGTGTAGAGGTTCTGAGATCTGAGACTTATTTCAAGCAAAATGGATTGATATGTAGATTTAATAATTTCTGCCTTGGGCTCTCGAAATTGCATGATTGGATCTCAAATCACTGGATGCCTCTCATGTCAAGTAAATTAGACATTTACCCTCAATCTAGAGGTTTCTTCATTATTGTTTTTGTTGAAACTCCTGATAAGGATGCTATTTTCTGTAAATTTTGTGATTTTCAATCCCATTTTTTATAGATGAAACCTTGGTTCCCTCTCTTTAACCCGATGACTGAAACTTTCCATGTTAAGCTTGTTTGGTTCCGTCTACCAAATCTACCTCTCCAGTTTTGGAGTGAGAACTGTTTGCTGTCAATTGGGAATACTCTTGGTAAATGTCTAGCTATTGACCCAAGGACTTCGGCCTATGACTACACCTCCTATGCCCGTATATTGGTGGACTTGAATATTTATGTTGATTTCCCTGCATCAATTGAGCTCAAAGTGGAGGCTAGGATTTGGATTCAGAATTTAGACTATGAAGGGTTTCCCTTCAGATGTAGAACTTGTTTCTCTCTTGGACACTTAGCTTCAGATTATCAGGTTGTGAAGAAACCTATCAAGAGTAGAACCTTATGGTGGAAGAATTTTGACCCTTGTCAGTTGGTTGTTAAAGGTTCGTTGGATAGTGATTCAGAGGTGGATCCAGAGAGCGAGGATGATTCAGTCTCTAATGAGGAGCCTGCTCCTCATATTTCTTCTACTTCACTTGATGGAAACTCTCCAACTTTAGTTTCAACTGATCTCCAAGTTCCTGTGGAGAAAGAGGACTTTGAAATACCAATTCATAGAAATGAAAATGAAGATCCAAATATCGAAAAGGGTTGGACTACAGTAAGTCAAAAGAAGAAAGGGAAAATTGAAAATGACGCCTTTAAAAGGAAGCTAAGATCCCATGGGAAGGGATCTCTTGGTTAAGTTTTTTATGTTTTTTTTGTTATTTGTTTCCTTGTTCTGCCGCTGGAAGAGGCTAGCAATCTTATATCTTCAACACACAATAATGGGATTTGTGAATCTAAGGCGAAGAAAGCTCTCCTAACCTGAATTGGTGTAATGGATCATTTCGATATAATGGTTGCTTAGAGGCTCCAATCAATGTCGAGCTCTTCCGAGATCCTATCTATTGGCTGTTGAATATGTGGAAAGTGGGTTGTAGGTGCTTCGTATATATTTTTTGACAAGGTCATGGAAAATGGTAGTGATAGATGCAGTGGATTTGTAGAAACTATGAGTGACTTTCTGGTCTAGCCCAGAAAATGTTGGATTGATTGGCTTTTATATTTAATACAGGAAATTACGTTATGATATTTTTGGCGGGAGTGGTGAGGATCTAAATACCGGCATTCGTAAACCAGTGTCAATACTTAACTGACTTGCAAGCCTGTTGGGTTGTGGGACCTATGGATCATAACCATGAGTTTGTGTTTATTTTAGACCTGTTATGGTCATGTGAAGAATCAATCTCTTCTTCCAACTATCCAATGGTCATAAGCCTTTTCAGCTTCTATGTTTAGTACCAGGAGTTGTGTGATTTTATCAAAATACCTTACGGGTGTTTTGGAAACTTGTATACGTAACCCTGTATCTATGTTGATGAGAAGGTATCTTGCGTCTGGCTACGGAACTAACGGATCACAGCCAAATATTTGTTCCCTTTCAGGTTCTTGTATGGCCATGCGGATATCCTATCAGGGCAGTCTATAGTTGGGTTGACTTGACCAAAATGTGTATGCTTTGTCATCTTCAATATTCAGTTGTCTCAATTGTTCACTAATTACTTGTTGGTTTGTTGTCGTTTGAAAGACCTGAATCGTAAGCCCTTGATCTATATCCGTTAACGTTGTGAAGAGATTTGGCTGAGATACTACCGGTTTGAATACGTATTCCCTGGGCTCTCTGGGTCTCATAATTGTCATGCAAAAGAAGATTAAACTTTAACTGCAACAAGTAAACTAAATATGAAAGCTATATCTACACTATGCCTATATTTCTCTTATTTTTTGTATTTTTAATGATGCATTTTTGAACGAAATTAAAAGAGCATCTATTCTAATATATTTAGATAATGGACAGTTAATCTAATAACAGAATTTAAAACAAGCAAGCTAGCCTGACGTAGCTATTTTCCTGTGTAGTTGTGAATTTATCCTAAATATTAAATAACTTAACTATTTTAATTGAAAGACTTTCAATCCTTCCTCAGAATTGAGGAATGAATCATAGTTTCTCAGAAAATATCATTCCCCACAACTTCCCTGACAATATTGAAAGTGAATTTTAACTTGAAATAGAATGATTTGTTACTCTATTTGATATATTGTAACTACAACTTTGATAGCTCAAACCTGGAGTTTATAGAAAAGTGGTAAATCTAGTCGTATCGTGACTTGTCCCCTCAGTGTGATATCCTCGTTCCTTCATGTTCTTGTGAATCTAGAAAAATGTGAGTGTCATAGTGTCAGCAGAAGAAGATGCTCGAACAATGGCAGCTTTGAGTATAAACCAAATAAAATGCAAGTAAGAGAGGGATAGTGCAAGTGAACAAAGCTTGACTATGCAATTCCTAGTAGAATTGACTGTGGGGATACAACATAAAATACCGAGAATTCTGGGATCTATTTCTTATGACAAAACAAAGCCTACAACTCTAAGATTATCAAAAATGGATTCTAATCTAGAACTAAAACTACCTTATGCTAAGCTAGCTGTATGGGATAGTAATGGAGTAAAATGAAAGTATGAGGATCAAATGATCTCTAAAGCAGAAGACAGGATGAGAATTCATACAAAATATAAAACTATTGAAACTCATGCAAGAACTTCACAAACTGAATAATCAAACACAGAAGGAGAGGGGTCAGTTGCTTGTGGACAAGATGAGTATTTATAGCATTTGGATTTACCAGAGGGTAAGTCTATATTGAACTCTTTTAATATTAAACAAAGGGAAATCACTATTTATTGGGCGGCCAAAACATAAATGCAAGCTTTAGTGGTTGAGGAATGTAGATAGAAATTTGAATTTTTACGTTTGATGAAATCGTCAAAATGTTCTGGAAAACGTGCACAGGACCACCGCCCTGTGTAGGAAGGTGGTTATAGGACCACCGCCCTATCCTGGGTGGAGGTCACGAGACCGCCACCCAGGCAGGGCGGCTATTCTGTAACTTAAAGAAAAAATGCAAGGAAAAAGGGGGCAGAGGTTAGAGCAAAACATGCAAAAGCTAGACAAGGCTTTCTAGGATGTAAATGTATACTTGGAAAACTTTTCTAGATTCCGAACACCTTGTGAAGAGATCTGAATCATCATTGGGGTTTCTGTAACCTCTTTATGAAAGTACAATGCATACAATTTTGGGTACGTACAAGAACCTATTGTGTAACCTCTATCATTTAAAAGGAGATACAGGTAACTTTCTTTTGCATAAATTTTATAGAGGACTTGGGGAAAATATGATCAACACACCAAATCTGACTCTCACGAGTTGTCACTTCCAGATCATGGAGATATCTTCACAATAAGGCAAAGGTTACTAAAGACATTTGAGACCCTGATCTCTTCTGCATACTTTAGTAAAAGGATTTTGGTCTTGTGTGGGTATAAAAAGAAAAAACAGGGGTAGTATGGGTAGGATTGGTTGTTTTAAATATATTTTTTAGTGGGACAGGAGACAGGATGGACTTGACTCACCAGTTCCTTGAGAGTTTATGCAAAATGGAAAGATTTAATCAACAAAATGCCACAAAAAGTTAAATTGTTTCCTCAACTAGAATATGTGCTTTAATGGAAGCCCAGATCAACACTCTTTCACACAACTTGTGGGATTATGTCATGAAGGCTCGAGTCAGAGGACCCAATAAAGCACCAAGATTTAAACCAAGTCACGCTTGAGGTACACCAAGAGGCTTACAAAGAATATCTATCAACAAAATGAAAGAAAAGTGATTTTAAACCGTTTATCGTACTCCCAGATGAAGGCTCTTTAGGGAAATGAAATTGTAGATGCCACTAAACTATCATAAGGACTGAGACCTGTGTGATTGGACTATATTTTGGTACAAGATTGCAATAGAAACAAGAAAAACTACCTGTATGCATTTAGAGATGAAATAAATACACTTTACTCAAGATTAACACAGAATAACTCAAAGTTTGATCAAATTTATCAGCAAGGGAAAGTTTCCAGAACAATCTCAAATATTTTCAATGGCTGTACACTTGCATCCACCTTGACACAAAGAGATATATACAGGCTTCTCTAGACAGCTTCTCAAAATGGATGGGCTCTGTCAAGCTTTTTCTGCTAGAGAAAATTAGTCCTGATCTTTTCCAAAAACTCCCAACCATTATTTGCATGACAAATTCATGCCCTTTATAACATTTCCAACAGAGCCCCTTCCTCCCCAAAGACAAAAAATTTAAATGCACCATTGCTTGTCATGATTCTTTTGTGATTCGCAGAATCAGATCTGTAAAAGTCTCCAGGTGCTTGAGGGAAAATCTCTTTGATTTCTTCCCGCATTCAACTCCTTTCTCGGGAAAAACATGCCTCCATCCATTCGCTAACCACTTCCACCCCATATCAATCAAATTTGACCCCTTGCATGCTCAGGAGAAGAAAAATGGAAAACTAGATCGGGCTTGAGAGTAAGATCGTTTTAATGGTGAAAGTCGTCTCCAGATCTCCCCCACTAAACTCTAGATATCAAAATTAACTTGCTCCTCTGTTTGGTGTGTAGAAAATAATAAGAAATCATGAATACTCGCACTCCCAGGAGTTTTATAGAAAAAATGGGGGGAAAATCAGATTTAGATGCTCAGTAGCCGTTGATCTTTGATTTTGAATGTGGGTCGTCCACGGGGAGGATCCAAAAATGGGCTTGGGGGCTTCTTTTGACCTTTTCTGACCCTTTTGAAAAAATGGAAAAATTTCCCATTTTGTTCCGCACCTCTGCTTCTAAAAAATTGGCTTGACACGTGTCTTGAGGTGGGTCCCAATGGAAACGTGGAAATTTTTTACCATTTGACTCTCTTTTGGAAAAAAGGAAAATTTCCCAAGTTTCCCCCACAGCTCTGCCCTTGAGAAATACTTTTGACACATGTCCCAATGTGGGTCCCAGTGGAACTACGCTTACCCTTTTACTTTTAACTCTTTTTTCTCAAAAGGAAAAATTTCCAATTTTCCTTTGCGGGTCTGCACCTCCTCCATTGACCGGGGAAAAACATTGACTATTTCCCAGCGAGCTCGTAGGCCCTTTTTGTTATTTTAACCTTTATGAAGCAAAGAGGAAAAAAGTTTGAATTTCCTCCGATGGTCTGCCTCCCCGCCCCCTATGACTTTTCAAATTTCCACGTGTCACCACAGCGCACCTTGAGGCGGTCCCAAAAATTTGATACCTTGAATGAGCATGGGCTCGCCATGTGTCCTGCTCCGAAATTTTTTTTTGAAGGCTTGAGGCTGAACGGAAGGCGCCACTTGTCAAGCTCCGAGGCAGTCTCCTTTTGGTTGTTGAAAAGTCTAAGTAAAATGCAAAGTGAGCAGAGTGCCCCATGTGTCCTCATGGTGATTCTCTTAGATGACACCCAAGGGCCGGTCCCTGAACATGCGCGGTTCCACCACATGTCTCCATGGCGCAACTTCAAGGTGGCACCCAAAGCAGAGACCCTGAATGAACGCGAGCTGGCCACGTGTCCTGCTTTGCCAAACTACTCCAACTGCATAGAAATGTGTCTAAGTCCGGGCCAAGCATCAGAAGCTTCCATGTGTCCTCCCGGTGCTACTTCAAAGCCAAACCAAAAATTTGATTCTCAAACAAGCGTCGTTCCTCCACATGGACACATTTTAAAGTTGAAGCTTTTTATAGAATTTCTGAAGTATTAAGATGATTTGCATCCAACCAAGAAGTGCCACGTTTCCTTGTCTACTGAATGATGTAAATTTGATCGAGAGAAACATCCATCAAACTGTAAAACACAAAGAAACGTCCATTCAAGCCAGAAAATGAGGTTTTCTTCAAGGATAAAGAATTTAGACTCTTGCACGGCTCAAACACGATCCTTAGGGACACATCAATTCATTTATCCTTGAGTATTTAGGGGAAAATGACAAGAACAACAAATTCTAATTGTGGAGAATGGAGAAAACGGGAAAACACAAGTTTTGAAGGAACAAAGCACGGGAGACTCAAAATACAGAGCTTTTTCATAGGAACAAAGGAACCATGAGACAAATATGGACCCACATGTGATCTTCGACCCAGGAGTATATTAAAATGGTAAGAAAGATAGGCCAAACACAATATAAGGAAGGATATAATGACAGAGGTTGTGAATCAATAAATCTTCAAGGGCACAAATGGGTTGTGACAACTTTGAGCACCAATAACACTAACCACATAACCATTGGGTGGAAGAGTTTTTTGGTACCACTAACATATATTAATGGAATTAGTAAATATATAAATAAATAAATTAAAGGAAAACTATACTCAAAACAAAAAAAAACTTAGAAATTTTACAATATATTTAGAAACTATTAAAATTATGTTCCACTATATCAATTATTTTCAATGAACCGCTTGGATCTCATATAGTTTTATGGTGTCAAGTATTACTTCATGTCCGGACTCCATAACTTTCCATGAGTTCTTATTACATGGTCTACTCCCATATTTGATCATTTAAACATTAGATGCAACAACAATGTGATAATAATAAATAATGTTTCTATAACTGTCAAAATCCTTGAAAAAATGAATTTCTTCTTTTGGCATCTTCTAAGACATTTTTTTGTGAGAGTGACCGATACATAAGATACTCTTGGCCTTCTTCATCTATAATTGAGGTTGTCAATTTCTTTATATGCTCAACACAAAAAGACAAATAATAATTTTTATGTTCTTTATTATGTTAATTTACAACAAATGCATAAACATGACCTATATCACATTGTAAAAAAATGAGTTTCAATAATTAATTCATAAAAACTACATAATGAGCTAAAATATTGATTTTAAATAAATAGTACATTTATAATATTTTCTCTCACTAGATCTGATATAATTTCACAAAACTCATGGTAGTGCTCATGGAGTTTGATATGTCCTAAGTGGATTAAAAGGTATACAACACCATTCATCAACCCACTCTCTCAATTCACACACATTCCAAAAAAGAACATATATTAAGAAAAAAATACATGACATCTTCCTCATATGAATATTCAATGAACCTACATTTGAACTTCTAAAAAAGCATTAACCACGAGCTCTTGTTAGTGTAAAATAATTGTAATATTTTAGAAAGTTAGCTTCCTCTCCCAAATAAAAAATTTGTGAACTATAGACTTATCATCATTATGTGGGCACATTTGTGACGCATTTTGAGTTACAAGATTTCATAATGGATGCTACACTAGTAAAATTGTAACCACATATGTATTGTAAGTCTTCTCATGCCAGGGATCTCATAAAACATGTTCTTGTGCCAACATGCTCCCCTTTTCCATACATAGTATCAGTAAAATTTCTAATATTTTGAAGACCCTTCATCCTATGCATCCTATTCAACACAAAAATTTCACAAATTCTTGAATTTTAATATAAAATTATCTTACCACGTAATATTTTTAACAAAATATCATGTTTCTATTACTCAAAAAATCATAAAATATATCAAAGAAACCTTGCAAAAAATTCAGAGAATGTGTATGATCATCATGAACATGGAAATTATACTCCCTCAACATCTCCATGTCTTCATCTATGTTATCAAGAGCATGCGTGAATATTATATCCACAAATATGTAAATTTAAAAAATATTTGTAGTATTATGACTGTACTTCATTATGTGATTGTACCATACAATTATCTTTGAAATCAACAAAAAACTCAATTATAACAAGAGGAAATATGTCATTGCATAACCTGAATTGCTCATCTAACCATCGATTTATGTTTTTTTCCTTTCATACTCATACACTATTCATGAGAATACATTCTCTTGAAATATTGGACCATAAATTCTTATGCACTTATCTCTTTACTCATTAATTCACACCTCTTGGAAACTTTTTCATATTTTGAAGCATAATCCACTAACTTGTATTTTGCAGAAATAACTATTTTCGTTTCCAATTACATGTGTATTCTTTGTGTGTATATAATTTTACATTCATTATAAACCACCAAAACTATCTCAGGTTCCGTCCGAACATAATTTATTATGAAAATGTACTTCTCTTTTAGAAAAATATAAGTTAAATTATAGAACTACAATAACAAATAGTGTGCTACTGATTTATTTTAACATTTTATTTTCCTATTTCAAAAAACATGGATTCACCAAAAAATACCCTTGCTACGTACAAGCATTCATCGACTGAGGGAAAAACATGGGAAGCTCGCCTATTTGGTGGGGATGCTCGAGAACCCCTTAAACTCGTGTCATTGTGGGTAGAAGATGTGCCACATCTGAAAGTTCTAGAGGAGGTGCTAGATAGAGCCAAGAACAAATTTAAATGTGTAGCTGTTGGGATATTTTGAGGACTACAACCAAATATAGACTTTGTTAGAGAATGGTGTAAGAGAAAATGGGTTTGTAAGTTGGAAGTGAGAGCTCTTGGGGCAGTTAATTCCTTTTTGCTTCCATGAAGATTCAGATATGTAAAGGTTGATTCTAAATGGACTACGTGTAGTGCCCACTTCCCTTTGACACCTGTGTTGATACTGATCATGATACTACTGATTATATTATGGACATGCTTATGGACTTTATTATAATATGCTGTTAGATGTTAGATCATGGATTATTGTTGAGTTTGATTCTCATTATGATGCATGATGATTATTAGAGACATTTTAGATATTGATGTTGATATACTGTTTGATATGGTTATACTATGGATGTTGTTAGGACATGTGATATTTGGATATTGTGGGTAGACCTAGAAATGGAAATTATTTGATGATGATATATTTGTTGAGTAAAATTGCAAATGATCTTGTTGGTTGCTTGGATGTTGTTGTGATTCCATATATCTAGATGATTTTGAAATTTTATTTATATTATTTTGGATGTTCTGATATGGCCACGAGGCCGAAAGAGGTATTTATGTTTTGCAGGTTAAAATATCACAAAAAACATCGGGGGATCGAAGACCAACCACATTGGAATTCTATATGAATTCAACAAGGTCACCATGACAACTAGTATTTATTTGTGCGTGTTTGTGTGTGTTAGGGATTCCCATGGGGGATCACCTTTAAATGTGACCAAGGGGTTAGGTGTATTTATTTATTGGTTCCTTTGTTTATGTTTTTTTATACATGTGTTTATTTTGTGGTGCACTGACCCTTTTATTATTCATTAAATGGTGTGTAAATATTGTGAGTAATCATGTTGTTAAGTTAATTAATTAAAATATGTCATAAGAATGTAATTAATAGAGTTGTTGGCCTTGAATTAAAGTGTTGTAAGAGATGTGTAAGTGATGTGTAAGTTAACTTTTGAGTGTGAAACACTTCATCTTCTTAGAAATTTAAATTTTTCTTTGAAGGATGATTTTGGAGGCTTGTGGGACAAGTTAAACTTGTCTCATACCTCTTAAATTCATTTACCAACCGTACATATGGTTGGAGGATTGATTTTAGATTTTTATAATGCATTTGTGTAAGTCAAATTGTAAGTTTTAATTGCACTTTTCTTACATGGTTTAATTTCAATCCTTTGGGGTGTGGGTCTAATTTGAGTATGTAAGTAAAATTTCATATTATTCACCCACCTATTTATTATGCATTGGAGAATGAAGTTGACTTTTGGGGTTGGGGTTGAGGATGTGTGATGTGGCATCCTACATAGATCCACCTCATCCTCTTCCCTTCCCTCTTTTATAAAATTTGAATTCCTTGCCTTGTTTTGGGGTTGCTTCACTTTGGAGACTACATTCTTAGGCGAATTCTTTGCTGTTTTGGGAGCTCTTGCTTTAGGAGAAGTTTGAAGATTGTTGCATGCTTGTTGTTTGGTGGTTTTTTGTATTGTTGCTTGGAAACAACTACTGTTTGGAACTTGGGAAACCCCATCATGGAGAGGTAAGAGCTTGGCTATGTTAGGAATTTATAAATATTACTGTGAACATTAGAGTTGTGTGAGTTATATTTATATTAGATAAATATAATGGGAGAGATTTAGGGAATAACAACTCACGTATATGTGATTGTTTGTAAGAGAAATAATAGGGATTATTAGAGAGGATCATGGAGAGATAAGATGATTTGTTGATAGGATTTGACTCCACCATTGTAGGGAGAAAATCCTTATAAATAATTGTAATCTCTCACTTATATAGTATCTCGTATGTTTGAATGAACCACATTATTCGGGTGTTCTTTTTTATCTAATCTCTTTCATTTTATAACAGTGGTATCAGAGCAGGTTCGATGGAGTTTGTTTGAGCTCTTCTATCTGCGGATTTGGATTCTTTCTCAACTGTTTTCCATTCATGGATCCAACAATGTGCAAAGCTCATTATATTGTTATAAAGACTTAAATGATCAGGAAGTCACCTGTGCACAAAAGGCTAGGCGATAAAGAAGTGTTCAAAGGACCGCATGCATCGAGATCCACGTAAAATCAGTCCATTGACGTCTCTTGCAGCATTCGATCTGTATGTCCACATGTTTTGTGTCATAAAATACGTAGTCTTCTAAGTGATCTGTTCTATCTATCTACCATGGCAAGTTTTTTTAAAATTCTTTATATTTTTTTTAGTCTTTTAATCTTTTAGTAAAATGTGTATGTTTACTTAGAGTTCCTGATTTATTTTATGGTCCACTTTTTTTTGGTTTTTGTTTATTAAAAAGAAACATGGTATTTCTTTTGATTTTAAGTTTTTAATAGTGATTTATTTTTCAAAGTATTTCGGATTTCTAAGCTATTATTTGTTTAAATAAGTTTTGTTTAAGTATTCTAATGTTTTAAAATTTATATAGTCACGGTGTTAGAGTTTGATTAAATTTAGTTTTAGTTTTTTTTGGTAAAAAAACTTTATAAACTATATTAAATCATATAGTTTCATTTTTTAAGTTTTTTATGATTTGTTTAAGTGATTCTTAGATATATTTTTTATTTTAATTGTTTTGGGTTAATTTTTTTAATTATTATTTACTTTTTAGCATTATTTGTTTTATTGAAGATTATAAAGTTATCTTAAAACAATTGTATACTTGTTATCATATTGTCAAAATTTGACTTCTTGGGTATCATTTGTGTGTATTGTCGATTTTATTGTATTGTCGTCGTAATTCAATGTTATCGTCTTTTCATTGTCATTTACATTTGTCATAGGTTGTATCATTTGTTTTTTTTACAATAGAAATACCATTAGAAAAATTCAATGGTCTTAATTTTCACACCTGGAAAGTCAAAATCCAGATCTAGTTGATGAATAAAAATCTCTGGAGGATAGTAGATGGAAAAGAACTAGCCCCTTCAGATGCTAGTAAAATTGTAGAATGGGAAAGCAGAGATGACAAAGTCAAAGCTATTATTGGTCCGGCTCTTTCAGATTCAGAGTTACATTATGTCGATATTGAGACGTCATCCCATGACATGTGGGAAAACCTTAACAAAAATTTTGGTGCTAAGGCAGTGAATGCAAAGTTTTCTCTAAAGTTGCAGTTGTTCAAACTAAAGATGAGTGAAGGAGCTATGATGTCTAGTCATATTAATGACTTACAAGCTCTTCTTCGACAACTTGTAGAAGTCAAAGTTCTAGTAGACGATGAGGATGCAAAAGCTATTCTTTTGAATAGTTTGCCAACAAAATATAGTAATGTTATTTTCACTCTTGGTCAAATGCCTTCCAACTCATTGGAAGATATGATAGCAGCTCTTCTAGCTGAGGAAAAAAGGACCAAAGAAGATGTTGTAGAAGAAACAACAATGTATGTAAATAGGAAATACAAAAGTTTCTCTCAAAATAAAGCAGAATGGGAATGATTCTACTGCAAGAAAAAGGGACATACATCTTCCTTTTGTAGAATTCGAGCTCAAGATATACTTAATGGAAAACTCAAGAAACACGAGGCCAATATAACCATGGAAGAAGAATTAGATAGTGAAGAAGAAGCAAAACAAGAGGAATGTGGATACGTGTCTAATGACTTCTTATACTAAATAACTTCAACCACTTACTGGAGGTTGGAGGATACATGAAGGTTGGAGGTCAATCAACGACCTCTCATCATTCACCAATGACGGGGCCACCTATCTACTGTGGTGACATATATATAGTTTATTAAATGCTTTTCAGTGTGTTTTCTTTCAATTATGTTTTCAGCATTAGTTTGCAAAATAAGTGGAAATTTCACATTCTAGGGGGGAACATGACACAAATGTTCCATTTCCAGTTTTTCAGTTTGTGTGTATGAGAAGCAAAATTTCTTATGTTATTCCCCATAGTGAGATATTGATGAGGATTCATAATATGACTTGGCACATCATGATGTGGTTGAAGGTAAACCACCTGAAAACCTTCATTTGTGGTTTGTGGTAAACCAATTGCAAAACCATCATTCTCGGTTTGTGGTCAACCGTTTGTAAAACCATACTTGATGTTTGTGATCATCCTATGAAAAGCACCATATCGTGAGTAGGTGTAAGTATAAGGTAGATTCTCCCCGTGTTCACACTAAGGGGGTGAATGTTAGGAATTTATAAATATTACTGTGAACATTAGAGTTGTGTGAGTTATATTTATATTAGATAAATATAATGGGAGAGATTTAGGGAATAACAACTCACGTATATGTGATTGTTTGTAAGAGAAATAATAGGGATTATTAGAGAGGATCATGGAGAGATAAGATGATTTGTTGTTAGGATTTGACTCCACCATTGTAGGGAGAAAATCCTTATAAATAATTGTAATCTCTCACTTATATAGTATCCTGGTTTTTTGAATGAACAACATTATTCGGGTGTTTTTTTTTATCTAACCTCTTTCATTTTATAACAGGGTCTTGAAATGCTCTTCTTTTATGAATGTAAATGTTAATGTGTGAATGTTTTGGCATGTTTGTGAGATGTTGGGTAGATGGCCTAGGAATGGTGTAGGAGAAGACTATGGGGTATATTTTGTGGGAGGCACAAGTGTGTTTTAGGGAGGTATAAGGGTGGAGGGAGTTGGGATTTGGGTTCCACCTTACAAAGAAATAGCTTTCATTTCTTTACTCGTTATGGGGTGTCATAAGAGGTTGGGGAGGCATAAAGAAATGAGATGAATAAGGGGTACTTGGGGGAGGCATAAGGAATGTCAGGGTTTTGATATACTATATTTTGACAGTTTGTAATTCAGATGGTGATACCCATTTCCCATTTTGGGAGGCATAAGAAGCATGCCCCATAGTTTCTTGCTCCTTTGGCTTGCTTGATGAAGCCTCAATAATGTTTTTCATGCTTTAATTTAGTTGTAAACTACATTCTATTTTTGGACCGTGTTTTTATTATAAAAATGCTTCTTGTGTGTTTGTGGAAGCCTGTTGTTGCTATGAGTTGGGTCACATATTTTATTGCATTGTGGTTGGGGCTCGGGGGACAATGAAGAAGGGTGGCTTATCCTTTTCATTGGATGTCTTGGTTGGGTGGAGAACGTTGCCTTTCCCCTGCTCTTGTGGTGATCAAATTAGAAGAATGTGAAATCTTCTTTTTGCTATTTTGGAGCTGAGAAAAAGACAGTTTGATAGTTCCTTATTAAATGAAACTGTATTGTAACCTTTCCCACTTGAAGTGGATGAAATTGTAAATGTTTGTAATGGAAAGATGTTGTATTGATTTTAAAGTTGTATATTGTAATGTGAAAGAGATAAAATCTGTTTTCAGCATTTGAAGGAACGTGAAAGAATTGTATTATGTATGAGGAATTTGACGAATGAAAGAAAAGTTGTAGAGTTGTATTTGAAATCAATAAAGGATTGCACTACTTTCCTCAAATTGCATCATTGTATTGAATTTGATCATCTAAATGTGAATTGTAATCTCTGTTTGAAAGAAACAAATGCATATGAAGGAAGTGTAATACTTTGTCTTTTGAAATATGTAAAATTTGAAAATCAGAGATGTATTTTAGCTTTTAAATAGTTGAATTGAATCAAATAAATGTATTAGATTAGAATTGGAATGAATTCTAATACTTGGAAGATGAAAATGGCGAATAGATCCTTTAAAATTTTTTCTCTATTTTGTATTTTCAAACTGGCAAATACTTTATCCAAAAAATGCATAGTTCAAACTTGCAACAATGAAATAACAAATTAAACGGTTAAATTGAAGTAGTATGCCCTAAACGAATTCAATTAGAAAAAAATACTTAAGGAATTCCTTAGAAAACTTAGCAAAATCAGGCTCAAACCGTTTTGCTGTCAAGGTTGTTTTTTTTAAATTGGGAGTCAATAAAACAAAATTACCTTCCAAATCCATCCTAAATCCATCTAAGAATAGTTCTCCATGTCTAATTGACATGTTGAGAGAGGAAGGACAATTGATTAAAATTTCATAAGTTAAAATCTACTAGCTTTCCTTTTAAGAGCCTGCAGATTTTTTTCTTTAAATTTACTCCTTAAAACTTAAGAAAATCAAAATTTAATGATTCATGTGTAAAGAGGACATTGAGAGCTTTCCAGAAAGTCCTTGTTTTCTGAAAACTGAGCTATCTATCAAAAGTTATGGCCTTCTGAAGTTTTTATTCATTTGGCATCAAAAAAATAATTCTAACTCTAAAAAAAAATTGGGAATTTTTTTGTAATTTTCCCCGCCGGCCCGCAGCCAATTAGAGGCTGCCACGTGGCACCATAAGGTGTTAGCAGAGGAGCGGATCTCTTTTTAACTTAGTGCTTCATAATTTTTTTGGGAAAATTTTCCTAATTTTCCCCGCTGGCCCGTAGCCAATTAGAGGTTGCCACGTGGCACCACGAGGCATTGGCGGAGGAGCGGATTCCTTTTTAACTTAGTGCTTCGAAATTTTTTTGGGAAAATTTTCCTAATTTTCCCTGCTGCCCTACAACCAATCATAGCTTGACACGTGGTGCCTTGGGCATTGGCGGAGGCATGGACTGTTTTGAGCCCTACAGCTTTTCGACTGAAAAGACATAATGTCTTAAATCGCTCCAACGGCTTGATTTTCCACTGGGGTGTTATAAAGCTAACATGTGTCCTCTTCGGGATCGTGGAGGTAAATTACGCTTTTGTCCCGAAGAAGAAACATGTGCCAGATTTTCTCCCTGCTTCGCTGGCTCGCGTATGGGAAAATTTTCTTCCTTAGGCCTGCAGGCCCGCTTTTGGGAAAATTTTCCTCCCAAGGTCCGCTGACCTATAACTTGAGAAATATGAGGATTTAGGAGGACTTATTTAAATCATTGGAAAGGTGAGGAAATTTCCTATCCAATGGGAATGGTTTAGGGAAGTTTTGAGAGAATCAATTTTGAGAAAAATAAAGTTGAAGCTTTTAAGCCAGTTAGAGAGTGGTGTAGTGTGAAATTTCCCTCCTAACCTAGTTACAACTTTCTAACCCTAAATTTTGACCTTGTGACTATTAATAATTGTTAATAAAGAAAAAAATACAATCTAGCAAATTACTATTGATCTGGAACCTTGTTTGTGACAATTGCTATCTTGCAATCTAGCCAAAGACACTTTAAAAAATATATTATTCCATAATTTTCCTATCTAATCCTAGGTCATTCCTTGGGTCTCAAGTGGGTTGTTTTTATGGTCATTACAATATTTCTCTTTTCATTGTGGATTAGATTTTAAGTCAATATGTTGGAAAGTTTATATTGCTAACTATGAATGTTTTTGTGCTTTTTTGTGTTAGCATCTTATTTTTGGCTTGAGTGTATGAAATGTTACTAGCCTTTGTGAAAAGTTGACATGGTTTCAAACATTCCCTATTTCTCCATTTAGTGGGAGTTCTTCGAGGGCCAATGATTTAGGTAGTAGTTGCACTGTCACTCTTCTTATATGAACATAAAGTTTAAGAGGTGAGTAATTGCTTAGTGCAACCTTCCTTGTTGTAATGTATGGAGCATGAAGGAGAAAAACTATGGAGTTGGAAGTTTTCATAAAGGGTATTTTAGATCTTCTGTTTTACAGACCAAAAGAAAGAGTGCATATTGTTGTACTTGAGATCACGGCTTGAGTTTACAAGAGGCTTGTCATGAAGGATAAATCATACCTATCTAATCCTAGGCTTGTCTGTACTTGTATTTTAAAGAGAGCTCTTGTTAAATGAAAATGTTACAGCCATGGTATTGTAATAGTTGAAATCAACCCTCACCATTTATGGAGTTGTAGTTTATGGATCCAGACCAGATGACAGGTGTTTTCAAATCTCCCTATTTGGATCAAATTTTTCGGATCTTCCCTTGGAATTCTGGGAAGTGGAAATTTTCTTTGCAATAGAAAGATCGATGGGAGTTATCATCATTGTAGACCCAACTACAAAGGAAAGATCGAGATTAGTGTTTTCTCTAATGTTGCATAAAAAGGAATGGAACTCTAGGAGCTTAGGTAACGCTACATTTATTCCTTCCCTTTAAACAAATGCGTATGTAGTTGAGAATGTATTCTTGTTGTGAAATTTTAAACTTGATATACAAAGGAAAAATGTATACATTTAGTTATTTATGACTCAAGAAAGAATGCTGTCTTGATTCTATAGCTTGTGTATCGTAGCACGATATCTGGTAACCAGATAAGCTGTAGAACTCATTGCTCAGGTTGATGATATTTAAATACGATATATTGCCTAATCGATATGATGGTGATATGTATGTATTAGGATATATCCATTTTTTTAAAAATTGCGTGTTCCCTATAGTGACCCGTCGCCGAGTCATACCAAAAATGAGCGTCAGTAGAACAGAAACCGACATCGATCTTTGCACAAGCATGGTTAGGAGTTTAAATGATGTGCAACTTTAAACTTTGATGTATGATTTTTGTACTTAGAAAACAAATGTAAAAGACAATGTTATAGGTTGACATGAACTTTTAGGTAAAAGTATACACTGAATGTATAATATCTAAGAATATATACATTTAAATATATTTTTAGGATGCATTTGGGTCGGATTCACAAGAAGGTGGACCAGGGAATGCCGATCAGTGTAACCGATGATACTATAGCAAAGAGACTTTAAATTAGGTGACCGGTTAAGTAGACCTGCACCGGTCGCAGAGTGCACGGACCTCAATTTTCCAAAACCATAGTTTTTCAATCTAAACCATGTACATGGTAAATAGAAGGTAAATGAACAAAATGTAGATCTAGGACTAGTTACTATACGGTAGTATACGATGTATAGGACATTGGTGGTACAGGTATTATACATGACATGTATATATGCCTTTATATACATTGCTAAATAAAGGCAAACTTATGGACTGTCCCCAATGGTTTAGGTTTGATCTCATTGAAAATGGGTGGAGAAAAGTCCTACCAAAGACCCTCAAAAGTTGATTGTTCAGAGTTATATGCTTCTCAAGTAGTCGTGAAAGAAAGAGATAATCTTGAAGCATAACAAACTCGTCTTACAGGTCAACGCTAAACTAGAATGTTTTAGCAAAATGGGTGTGGTCCAGATATCCCTAGCTTATTTACTAATGCCGCTGGTAGAGGTAGCAAAATTGTCTCTCATGGTTGAATCTTTTCCTTCTTATGTGGGTTTCATGGCCTCCACCTCCTTCAACCTACAAGAACTACCTAATCTAACAAATCATAGGAGTTCTAGGACAAGATGAATCTGAATAAAAAATAAACATAAGGATTATTAGGGGTTTCATAGGGAGAACCTAGGATCTAATGGCTCATATTGATTTACAATTTCTAAAACGTAGATGTCTTAACCCTACAATTTTAAGTTGATGACATTTTCACTATGGGAAACTCTATTCTTAGTTTTCAAATAAAAGGTATGGGTCAATTTTAAGTATTCAACTGGGGCCTTTGTCTTAGTTGTAGGAGTCTAGCTTAAGGATTGTGACCCTATTTCATTATAGATTGAATAACTCTAAATCACATGACATTTGATAGCTATTAATAGATTTTTCTAATTAATATTGTGCAATGAGTATTTTCTTATATTAATTTAAGATTTATTTTACTTGCTATAGTTAATGTAGTAATACATTGTATAGTGTTACTATCACCAGTATGATGGGGTCATGGATGTTTTTGCTTATTAAGGGTAGTCAATATATTTTTAAACCAACTTAGGAAATAGACTCCTTTATAAATTTAAGAGGAATTTATAATGGGTCTAGAACTTAACATGATGTAATCATATTCAATATTTTAATTAACATATTAATGTTTCACCTTAGAGTGAGGGTCAAAAATACTTGAAATGAGATTGTCTTCTACAA
The DNA here is from genome assembly GCA_019776745.2 of Taxus chinensis. Taxonomy (NCBI): domain Eukaryota; kingdom Viridiplantae; phylum Streptophyta; class Pinopsida; order Cupressales; family Taxaceae; genus Taxus; species Taxus chinensis. The sequence continues at coordinate 236,771,069 of CM034149.1, read as the reverse complement.
GTAAATTCAATAATATTTAATTGCATTAAGTTTAAAATATCCGTTATCTAACTTACGAATGTGTGGAAAGCCTATGTAATTTCCCAATTAATTCTAATCGGTAATCTCAATGTTTAACACCCTTGGCTAACCCTTAGGTAAACAAAATTTATCTTTTTCATAATTTGCTAAGTTTTTAATGAGGTTGTGACATAGGTTAATCACTGGATGCGTCGAAATCGTATGTGTTACAATTTGCCATGATAGGAAGGAAAATAGGGTTAAACAAATAATTATTTTCTTGTTAGGGGGATTGATGACCTATCAAACCATACCTAGCCCTTTTATCTTTGACATATGCAAGAGGTGCCACCAAATATAGAAGGAAACTCAAAAGATTGACTTAATAACATACTAGGAAGCAGTGGTATGGGGGTGAAAGCCCTTCTAGTAGGGTCGAGAGGTAGCATCCCTTATGGCGTAGGTCCGATGAGTAAATGCTACTTCTATAAACATCTAATTTATTTGCAATATAGATGTATTTGAGTTGAGGGGTCACATTCCCTTTTACGCCAAACATAATTTTATGTTTCTCCAGAAGTTGGCTCAAAAGATATCCCTCTATGGAAAAACATTTAACCATACATGTGTCCAATATGCATCAACATCACTTACTTGTGACAATCATACTGTTCTATGAACATGTGGCAACATAAGAGAATAATGAAACAAAACTCAATGGCTCATACAACCATAAGAAATTCCTGGAATTAACAAAATTTATGAATCAATATACTTTTAATATTATACAAAATACGCATAGTATGTCCTTGAGTAGTATGCTATGCAAAGCATGTGAACTATAGAAAAAAAGTGCTCAATTGGGCATCCATCACAACAATAATGGAAGCAAGTATATTAAAAGAATAAAGTCAAAAAGTAGACATGTATAGATAACATGTGGAAACATAAACAACACATGTTAATGTGGTTTTTAAAATTGCCTCAAAACAATGTCATCTTTGTATGCTACTTTAAATTATTTTTATTGTACAATATTTCCTAAGCATTTTAGAACCCACTTGCATTCTTTCTAATTTGGATTAGAAATCTTCAACCATTACCATTGCATTTAGTTAGGATATCTAATACAAAAGGGTTGGACTTTAATACATTTCGTAATTGTAATCAATGTTTTGGAGACTAACATAATGCAAAAAAACATCTCAAAATAACTTTACATTTACATATTTTGACTCCACCTCACGTGTAATTAGTAATTGGTTAAATGTGTGTAAGCTGAAGACCGTACCACCTGAGGATCCATGGAAAGTCTCCTTTGTGCAGCTAATCTTTATAGTTGCAAAAAACGTGTGAATCTTAAGCGAACTCATCATCTTTTTCGCATGTCTCGAAATGAATACTAACAAGCTGGCAACAGCGGCTAATGTAAGTCAATTTCTATGCCGAGAGGCATCTGTCAATTTATATATATACTAGTAGTCTGAGGAGTTTGATGTCGTGATCCATGTAAATAATTATTTAGTAGTAAATAAAAAGAATTCGCTATAAACTAATGTACCAATTCTTTTATTAGACAAAGTAAATGATGCACTAAGTCCAAATGGGTATTACGCGGTAAGTGGATAAATTTACATGGGTACACTTTCTAGCCTCCTTCTATGAAATGGGTATTACGTGGTAAATGGGCAAATTTACATTTCTTTTACATGATAATGATAAGGTGCAGAATGGGTATTACACTGGTAATAATTAGTAAAAAATCATTTTATTGATTGAACTTCCATGAAAAAATAGTAGAACTAAATTCATGATATTAGTTAACTTTTGATCAAAAGGCATTTGGGTAAATTTAATTTCTTTTGAAATGGGTCATTACATAGGTAAATGGATAAATTTAGATGAATGGCACATACAATTTAATATTACATGGTAAATTTGACATAAATGTAATTTCATTTTGAAATGGGTATTACGTGGTAAATGGGTAAATTTAATTTCTTTTTATTGATAATGATAGGGTGAAACTGGGTAGTTTAGAAAGTAAAGGGTATTGAGCACTAGTAAATTCAATTGTATTCTTATTAAATTAATGATAAGGTTGAGCATGGGCATGTGTAATTACATGGTAAATTTAATTTCATCCTATTAATTGATTGCTTTAGTAAATTTAATTGGCCGCTTATTGACACCCTTAATGACCCCCTAGGGTGATCCCCATAGGTATTAAAGGTACTTACACCTTATATCAACTTCAATAAAATGATATGTTTAGTGTAATTAATGATAAGGTGAAATGAGTATTAGGATAGTAAAGGGTATTACACCGTAAATTTGATTTCTTTTAGTTAAGGTACATATGAATAAAATTAATTGAATGCAAGATTAATTGTACATATAAGTCTCATCCATTTTGAATTATTAAAAAAATATTATTTTGAACAAGGTTACAAAGATTGTCCCGCACCCAATTTGTATATCTTGCGAATAGACTTATTTGTCATTTCTATTCAGAATTACAGTTGTGAGGTATAAATTTTTGGACACGGTAAAGGGTTTATTGATTGCAAAAATATTTAGAGTGATTAATATTATTTTATTTCCTTCAATTTATTTATATATTTTATTTAATGATTAATTTTAAATATTTTATGGTGTTTAATTTGAAGTAGGCAGATTTTTGTATATATTTATATTGCTATACACAATCTACAATACAACCAAAGTAGGTGGAAAGAGTGAGTGTAATAATCTATTTTCAATTTAATGCTTATTTAACTTCTATAGACATTTTTCTAGTTTCTCAACAGAAACAATAAAAGTAAATTGATTCTCAACAAATACTACTAAACTGGGATCAATATATGAGACGTGTAAGATAACTTCCTCAAAATAGTTAGATCTGAATATTGTTGAGATACATATACATATAACAATATTTCTCCCTTGATTGCGAATTCGAAGTGCATATGTCAGCTTCTTGCCTCCCCACATTGAATTCTTCATCTTTCAATCTGGTTGGTATTGACAAAAATGTGAGGTGGGCCGAATTTTAAAGAAGATGAGATTTTCCAAATGCATAATAATCTCTATTCAATGTTTCCGAACCACAGCTTTGGGCATTTAAATTGTAATGATAAAAATTGTCCACCACTAAGCTCTTAAAGACTGACAAGTGTAATTGACTTCCACGCTTCTTAGCTCTTACCATTTACAAATAACAGCCCATGGTTCCGATTCATTAACCTACCAAGATTTTCATTTTTAAATTTTTCAACGGAAGAGACGAAAAGATGCTGCAAATTCTTAAGGTAACGGCGGCGAGTTATGGTTATGGCGAAAAAAAATCCACAAGGACGGCGGCTGGTCCCGCAAGGGCTATCTATAAATAATATCCATATTCCTCACAAAACCGCATAACGAAAAGAATTAAGAGAAATTATATATATTGAGATAAGAAAAAATGGTTGCAGGAAGTTTCAGCCACGAAATAGTCTCTCCAGTTGACGCAAAGAGACTCTGGAATGCATTTGTGAAGGATGGCCACAATCTCCTTCCAAAGCAAGCGCCTGAAATTTTCTCCAGCATTACTTTCCTCCAAGGTGATGGAGGTGTGGGTACTATCAAAGAAGTCAAATTAACACCTGGTATGTATAATATATGGATAACAACCTAATGTATTATAACCTATATTTTAAATCTAACGTGGTTGGTCTTTTTTATATGACATGAAATCGGTATTGCAGCACACAAAGAATTTAACTATGTGAAGGAGCGCGTGGAAGAAGTTGATGACGCCAAGCTTGTATACCGTTACAGCCACATTGAAGGAGGATTGCTGGGAAAGAAAGTGACTTCTGCCCGTTACGAGTTGAAATATACCCCTAAACCAGAGGGTGGAACCGTGTGCAGCTCCACATTCTACTTTGACAGCCTCCCTGGCGTTCCAGAAGACCAAGCCAAAATAGAGGAAGTGAAGGAGAAGAGTACCGCTCTCTTTAAGAAGATCGAAGCGTATCTCCTCGCCAACCCCACCTTGTACCGTTAAAACTATGCATACTCTCTCTCTTATCAATAATGGCGCCTCCCACGCACATCTGCCCTACTTCACATTTCTCCTCGTCTTTCATTTCAGTTTGGAGTTCATAATAAAACTTTCAAAAGCTCCGTTGCTTAGATGATGAGGAGAATGATGTAAACCATAATATACTCTCCTTTATTAATACTAGTGAGTTATTGCAGATGTGTTGCAAGATATGCTGAAAAGGATGTTAATATAAAGTTTGTAATTTTGTTTTTATGTCAATAAAATAAATGAAATATATATATATTTTGTGGTTACTTCTAAATTGATAAAGTATAGGAAGAAATAGGAAAACTCAAACTCAAACTTCTAAATTAAAAAGCATAATACCTACAATCAACTATATTTGTTCTTTTCTTAATTTGAATAAATAATATATAAGTTTTTAAAGGGAGGAGAGTTATATTCACAGATAGTTAGAAGATATGAATATAATTCATGAAGAAGTGACACTTGTATCAATGTTAAGTCTTTTTTCAAAATGCTCAAATTCTTTCAAGGGCTTGAGAACATATAATAAAAACAATCATTTCCTTAGATCTTAAGGGCATGGTCCCATGGAGCCGCTACAGGAGCTATTTTTCAGAAGCAGGTGGTCCCATGCTGAATATTTCAACCAGCTACAGGAAACAATGGAATCTTTCCCTGGAAATTAGGAGCTCTGCATTTTTGGCCCATTCAACTTAAGGGGTGGCTTAAGAGGGGGGGCTGACCATTTCCTGCTACAGTTTAGGCATTTTTCTATCCATCTGGTAGCACACATGAATTCTCGCTGCTTTTTTCTTGTCAATTTGGAGGGAAATTTTCTATTTATATACCTACATATCAGATACATTATTTGTAAGCAGTGCTTTGGAGGTGGATATGTAAACAGGAGCCGCTATCATCTTGTAGTGCTTTGGAGCACAGTGGGTAGAATCCTGGCGAGTTGTAAATAATGGGTAGTAATCCTCCTGACAAGTTGCAGACAACGAGTAGAATTATGATAACTTTGAGGTAAGTAAAATAAATTCAGCAAAATAAATTAATTGCCATACCATTATCTGTATATAATGTTGAATAGTGCTTAAACAAATCTAGTTTTATTCCTTCGACATAGATTTTTAAATGCATATAACACTAGTTTTGAATCATTAGGCAAACACCAAATATGTATGTTATGATATATTCATGTCCACAACACGTTTATGCAGCTTATATAATTTCTATGGTTTGATCTTCATCCAACCAAATCATGATTAAATCACTTACCTTGCATTCCTTAAATGCCCTACTTCTCAAACAAATCTAGTTTTATTCTATAAGTTGGATCAACGAGGTATAAATATTCCAACACCAGAATGTGGTTGTGCCGAGCAATGATTAAGAGGTATTGGGCTATCCCCTTGATCCCGATGACGTCAACATAGAAACACTGGTTTGCTTAAAGCCAACAGGCTGAGATGCATCTCTGACAGAGATGTTCTTTTTCGGATTTTTGGTCTTAATCCTATTAGTCGTGGCAACAAAGAAACTTCGGTCTGCCTAAAGCCAGTAGGCTAAAATACAACTCTGATTCTCTTTTGTATTCCTGGTCTTAATCCTATTACCCTTGGCATTTAAAGTGAATGATTCAATAACAAAGAGAAAATAAGAGACATTTCTTTATAGGTTTTGAATCAATATTATTATGTTGATATTCCAAAAACGTGGCTCTTTTGTTGTAATATGTTGCATGCACCAGCTCAGGAACATGAAGTAGTAGTGCTGAGATGCATTCATCAAACTTGAGGTGTGCACATAAAACATAACCCTTACATGTTAACTGCTAATGAGACACAACCACATTCCTTGTAGAATTAGTGGAAAACAATGAATGATCTAGACTATTGAAAATATCAAGCAGACATGAAGAACAAAAGCAAAATTTGAACCTGCTCATAATGCTTTTTCAGTTAAGTACTTCAGACTCTCTGACAAATAAAGCCAAGACAAAATGTCATAACTGAATAAAAAAACATGAATACAAGTCTTTAAATAATGCAGCAACACATTCAAGGCTACATAGTGATAAAAGATAACACTTTACCTTCTCTAGCAATATAACATGATGCATTAGATCTCCAACTGATGCTTCTTGCTTCTATAGAGATTGGAGAACATAGAAGATATACAACTAACTTCATGCCTGAGATATGCACAATGCTCCCCAATTGATGCCTGAGGTATAGTAGATATACAGCCAACTTGATAAAAAGGATAATTCACTAGTTTCATAGGGCATTCAGTTACACAATGCTTGTTCATTTCAGACCTATTCACAGTTGCAGAGCAATTTTGTTTACAAGGAACTAGCTTTAAGGGGCATGATGTGTCATGGTCTTTTGAATACACTGCACAAAATACCTCCCTGCATCCCTCATTAGTACAATGCACATGCCGCAACATGCACATACTTTTGTGGAGTTCAAGGGCTTCTCTAGACTCAAACTTCATCCCACAGTGGTAGGTATTTAAAAAGTCAATGACTTTCAAGATCTCCTTTCCTAAACCATCTCGTCGACCTTTCACCCAAAAACCCATTTTGTCCATTTCATGAACAAAGTCATCAATCTTGTCCTCTTCATGTTCACCCAAAAACCAGCCAGAAACTCCGGTGAATATATTTCTCTTCTCATGCACAAAGTTTTCAATTAGATCATCCACCATTTCAATATTGAATAAATATTGTAGTATATTAGTGAATCACCATGCATAGGAATGTAGAAATTGAAAAAAAATGCGAGTCTTCAAGGTCAAAGTTTGCTTGTGTTCTATTTTAATTGATCAAGATTATATTTAAATTTGGGTATGTGGGTGATTTTTAAAGTCAAAATAATTGGTGATAATGATTTGTTTATCTTTACATTATGTGTATTTAAATATTTTACTGTATATTTTATTGTAGGTTTAAGCGAAGGTTTTTTCCTTCTTTGTTGTCATGGATAAATAATTATATCATCCAAATCCAGTGAAGGGTGGTTTTAGGAGGTTCACTGCAATGCTTTCACAAAATGACATACAAGATGATGATATATATTCTATAGATGATGACTACCCTTATTGTGTGCCAAGTACACAAATGAACAATGAAGAAGTAATCATCCCTACTTATGTTCCAAGTATAGAAAACACAATTGATGATATCAATGATAACATACCTACAAATGGTATCCACTTGGAACATATCAATGATTCCCCTCTTCATCATGAAAAATGTCAACCAAAGAGCCACATAGCCAAGGAAATCAACCTTCAGTTCCTCTTGCACAAAAGGGTAGGGCTCGTTGGAGCATCGCAGACACTATCGTCCTTATTGAAGCAAAGCGTATTGAGAGAGACACCCAATTCAACGGTGGAACAATGAAAAGAACTATAACAACAAGTGAGAAATGGAGAATTGTGGAAGATTATTGTTGTACTCGTGGACTCCTCCGCACAGCGAGTCAATGTCGAGATCGGTGGGAGCATGTGTTACCTGATTACAAAAGAGTAAGAGACTATGAAGCACATATGCCTTCTGGGCATGATAGTTATTGGAGTATGACAGGTCGAGAGAGAACTGAAAAGAAGCTTCCAACAAACTTTGCCATGGAACTCTTTGATGCCATGGATATTAGCTTTGGTAATGATAGAGCTATCAATCCTGGTAAAATATCGATTGATACTTCTAACACACAGTATGCATTCACTGAGGGTGGGTCTTCTCCAATTGAAAATGAGCCATTGAAAGAGTGTGAGACACCAGCGATAACTGGTGAAAGCTCATTGAATACTGGAAAGGAAAAGGAAAAACTTTCAACAGGTAAAAAATGGAAAGCAAGCAACAAAACAACAAGTATTAAAGACAACATTGTTGAAAGCAACAAGTTAGTGATTTCTGCATTTCAGATGGCTGAAGAGGGGCGTATGAAATTCCATGCAATGGATCATGAAAGGGAAGATAAGAATGAGGAAAGATTGATAAAATTAGAGGGAGCAAAAAATTAATGTTCAAATGAACATGGTTTCAGCTATAAGTGCTATTGGACAAGCAATGTTGAAGATGACAGAGTCATTTTCAAATGACAAATAATTCTCTTGCTTTTTAATTAATCTTCTAGTTACTTATTATGAGACTTAAATATATTAATAAAGATGTATTTGAAAATACTTGCAAATTATGAAAAATAAAACTATCTTGTTTCAACATCCAAATGTTGTTGTATTATTGTCGATTTTTAGTGGATCTTCTAGTTACTTATTATGATTTCATGGACTGAAATAAATATATTAATAAAGCGGTATTTGAAAATTGTTTGTTTTACTTGTTAATTATGAAAAATTTCTTGTTACAACATTGTTTTACTTGCAAATTATGAAAAATAAAACTATCTTGTTTCAACATCCAAATGTTGTTGTATTATTGTTGTCTCGATTTTTAGTGGATTTTCTAGATAATTGTTATGAGATTGAAATAAAGCATACATGTGTCCCAATAAAAAAGTATTAGATTTTTTTTTGTTTTACTTGCTAATTATGAAAAATAAAACTATCTTGTTTCAACATCCAAATGTTGTTATATTGTTGTCGTTTTTTCGTTGTTTCGTGGATGTAATAGTTACTTGTTATGAGACTGAAATAAGTATATTAATAAAGCGGTATTTGAAACCCATTGTTTGTTTTACTTGCTAATTATGAAAAATAAAACCTTCTTGTATTCAACATCGAAATGTTATAATCTTTTCAAATGAAGGCGAAGCCGACCCCCCAGAAAAAATAACATTTAAAATCCGAATCGTATTTCAATAACTTGCAATTTAATTTAATTATAAGCCTTCAACTTTCTATTTGTTAGTTGTATCATCATTTTTTATTTCATATATTCTAATGGTGCATTCTTTTGTATGCTTTTTTGAAGGGAGGAGAACAGTGTTTACATTATCCATCTTCAACATTATTCATTTACATACAATGAATCCTACTTCAATAGCGAAAATGAAATTATTTCTTCAAAATGCATCAATTACTTTTCAATTAGCATTGCAAATATGGAATGATCTTCAAGATTCAACCAATATGCAACACATTTTTAAGAAGTGTAAGGTAGATTCCTCAACTATGGATGCAGATGACGTGGAAATGGAGGTTATTGCTGTCATTTTTGGACAACAAAGTCAAATCCTTGATGTAGATTTATCTCCTTCTGCGTGGGAAGGAAGAATACAAGGTGAGTGGTATATTAAACCACGTTCTATACACTGGTGGAACCACAATATTTTTGAAGTAAGATGTGATGATCAACATTTCCGCAGCATTTTTAGGATACCTTATATGTTATTTCAAAATATTTGTCAACTATTGAACGATGACCTCAAACAAGGTGAAATACCCTTTTCATTTGCTACCTCTATAAAAGGCAGGGTATTTCTAGTTGAAAAACAAGTGGCCATGGGAATGTTAAGATTGACATCTGGGATGACAATGGTTAACATTAGTGAGTTGTTTGGTTGTGGAAAGTCAACGACAGTGAGAACTGTGAATAAGTTCATAAATATCATGTACACTCAGTTTCGAGGACATGTTCAGTGGCCAAGTGGGCATATGGCATTGGGGCAAGTAAAAGAAGGCTTTCATAAAAAATGAGGTTTTCCAAATTGTTGTGGGGCTATAGATGTAACCCACATTCCAATCCGACTTCCTCCTAATGAGTGTTCATCTGATTGGTATGATCAAGATCACAACTATAGTATGGCATTACAAGTGATTGTTGATAGTAATATGCATTTCATGGATGTGTTTACAGGATGGCTAGGTTCTGTTAATGATTCTAGACTTCTTCGTAATTCAGATTTTTATAGAATGTGTGAAGGAGGAGAGAGATTAAATGGTCTTTCAGTTCCTATTGGCTTATTAAACATGAGGGAGTACATTATTGGTGATGGTGGATATCCACTATTACCATGGTTAATCACCCCTTTCAGTGGATTTGTAAATACTACTCAAAGGGAATTCAATTTTAAGTTGTCATCTACACGCATTGTTGTCGAGTGTGCATTTGGAAGGCTAAAACAGTTATGGTGGATTCTAGAATCCAGAATGTGGCACCCAAATTTGGAAATGCTACCCAAAACCATTCTTGTTTGTTGCATATTGCATAATATGGTGCTAACGTTTGTAGAAGATGAGACTGATACGTGTGATGATGTTGCTTTTGAACATGAAAATAATATACCAACCACTGAAGTGGGTGATCCTGCTGCTACACTTGCTCGAGCAGCCTTAATGGAATTTGTTAATGGCAATGCCAATAATGTGGATATGTAAGGAACATAGATTAGAAGTTTATAATTGTTGTCATTTTATTTGCTTCAAATGCTTAAAGGATAGTGAAAACCTACTTTCATCATCAAGGGAAAGCATACATACCATCATTTTCCAGTTATATTACATATGGGACCTTCATTATGTACGCTTTAAAAAGTCTCAGTATTTTATTACTTAATTCTGTGCTCTGTAGCATCAATGAGAATTTTGTATTTGTCATTATTCTTGTTAATGTGGATATGATTATCAGTGCCATTTGATTTGTTCGAAAGGTGAATGGATGTTGACTATCATTATTTATCAATAATAAGATCTCTGAAGTTTGTACAGAGTTATGTACTTGACATTTTACAATTCAATACATTCATATCTTGTTCAATTCTACATGTCTTCATAGTTAGTTACTGTTGACTTGAAAGGAGATTTCAAACTGATATGCACTAATAGTTTAAAAGTAACATTTAAATATTGTTTGTCTGTAAGATATATTCATTCCTTTAAATTTCTATGGTGTATGCCTATGTGCCCGGTGCTCATACATTATTATTAATTTGTCTGTCCTACCTATCATGTTTTATATAACTCGTCTGTAAAGCATTATGAGTACTGACTGATTTTAGTAAAGCATTTACTCGTGGTTATTAGTGAGTAGTCGTTTCTTTACTGGCAACCTGCAGGTGCTGATTTTTATTTATTTATATTGTTTTTCCCTTTGATAGACTTAAAATGACCATCATTGTCTCTAATTTTGTAAGGAATGAAGTCCATGAGAAAAATGTTCTTTCCTATTCTACATATTAGTGTCAAGCAGAACCTTTCACATCCGTAGCAATGTTTGGTGGGCATTTTCCCTGGGGTACACACAGAGTTCGGCTTAAATGCAAGCAGTCAATTCTGAAGGCTGGTGCTAAAAACAATGATTCTAGATTATGATCTCAAAACAAACAACTATGTAAAAATTTAGTAGTAATCAGCCTCACAAGAAAGTTCATGGGACCATAAAACTGCAATGGGCTCCTATTATTTCTTAGCGGGAAATGTTGAGAAAAAAAAAACCCATGGGACCCAAAAACTGCTAAAATGTTCCTAATTTCTCTTAGCAGCATCCGCTGAGATTTTTATGGAGCCCCCGCTCCATGGGACCATGCCCTAAGATGTGCATAACGCGTGTAATTACAATACTTAGAATATTTGAGAGTTTCAATCTTGGTTCTTTAGTACAATATATTTATCTCCATATGTATTGGGGTAGGGTCCCTTAACCCTTTTTCACCATTTATCAAAAATAAAATAAAAATGTATGGTCGGCACTAGGAATATTAGACCTTTTATGAACACCCTGATATCTTTACAAAAACCTATATTAAAAACAAATTATTCATTTGTTTTTGCCATGGCTTATATAAATTAAAACCCTCTAAACTGAACTCCTTTGCATGGATCTATTTTTAAACCTGCACTGTGCAAATCAACGACAGGAGACACCATGTAATTTCACGCAGCTGTTGATCATACTGGTCACTATTTCATCCACGTCCAGACTGGTAAATTGCTTGCCCATTTCATTTTAAAGGTGGTTGTTGGTTTTTGTTGTTGGAAAATACGTCTTGTGCATTCAATGCATTGCATTTCTTTTTGCCCAAGGCATTACTCGTCCTTGGATTTGCATTCCTGTTCATGTAGAAGTAGTATTTATTTTGGGTTTCCGATTGTGTTATTTATTTTGGAAATGGTTTGGTTTTTTGTCGATATATAATGTTATTTGGGTTTTTGTAAAATTATTAATCGGAATTCGCCTCAAAATCAATCTCATTTCTCATTAGTAGTACTCATATCTATGTTTATTGCATGTCCATACCCTGCGATGCTAGAAAAGGTTGTGTTGAAATTTTCTAAAACCTTTTGGAAATTTTTTTTTTTTTTGTGTATAGCCTGCAATCAATGCTGTGCATGCGAACACATCTCTTTCAGGAATTCTGTCAAACAATTTTCTTGTCTTCTCTACACTTCCACATTTTGCAGGCATGTCTACCAGGACAATGACAAATAAGACGTCTGACAAAATTCGTCTATTCTTTATGATTTTATGAATGCCCATACCTTTCTCCAAAGCTCTGTATAATTTTGACTAAGAGTTTGAGTTGAAATATAATTCAGTTTTATTATTAATGGTTGTGTAACTTGTATAAAAAGGTAGATCAATGATATTCGTTTCGGGTTTTCCTTGGAACTTTAGCAAATATTGAAATATCTATTACTAAACCTGTTAAATACACCTGTAAACATTTGTGCCATTGATGTTTAGGATTTTCTTATATAGTCAGCTACAGAAGGCCAATTGTTGATACTTTCCTTTTGAAGCATGCTATTGATGGGTAAAAGTTTCTGAAGCCTTTTGAACAAAACATTTTTGTGCATATTCTACAATCAATATTGTACATATGGACACATCTCTTTGAGGCATTCTGTCAAACAGTTACCTTGTCTTGTCTACGCTTCCACATTTTTTCAGGCATGTCTACTAGGACAGTTGCAACTAAGACATTTGACAAAATTCCTCTATCCTTTATGCTTTTATGAATCTCGATACCCTGCTCCAAACCTCTGTCTTATTTTAACTAAATCATGTTGATTTATAATTGAAATACAATTCAGTCGTATTATAATTGATTGGATAAACTTGTATACAAAGGTAGAGATTTGATGCATATCTTTTGTCATAAAATGTTGTACTACAAATTTATATGTATTAGAGACCCTGCTATGATAAGATTCACATATCATAATTTTCCACTCTTTACAAACCGGACAATCTTTAGAACCATGCTAATACAAGTGATAAACAATATACTCACTAAAACAATGCACTCTCGTTACTGTCAGTGGATGATAAGCTCATAAAGTCTTATAGGATAACCAAAAATGAATTCCACATTTGATCTATTTTCTATATCACCAGGACCACTCAAAGTAATTCATATGGTTGGAAGTCATTGAATTGAGCACCAATATACCCTCTGATGCTATATTGCACCATGGATCTCTGAGCTGAATCAACATAATATGCTTTTCTTCTTCCCATTGGAAATATCTGATGTAACTCACTGAAAAAGCTACATTTTTTTGTTAAGAATAGATCAGGTACTAAATCAACCCATTCTCATTGTGTTCTGGACACCTAACCACATTGTTTTCCTTCTCATTAAGTAGCTTACAACTTCCACTACATTGTAAGCAAGGTAAAAAATTGATTCCACCACACCCTGTAGACACCAAAAATCTGCACACCCAATTCCCACACAAATAGTTGAATAAACACACCCATCCGCATCTTTACACCATTTCATGACCTAAGTCGTCCATTTAATTAATTTAATTAAACTCCCTGTCGCACCATCTAAACGATATCCCTAAACCTAGGTCATTTCCCACACACACTTTAAATTAATTAATTAATCACCCATCTCACATTTCCTAAGTCATATCCCCCCTCCCATGGCTAATTAATTAATTAATTAATTAATTAGTTAATTCATATATTCCACTTCACCCCTACACTTCACCATGTGAACTTGTCATGACCCCCTAGTTGAGACTAAGTTACCTGTAAAACCTTCTAAATATATCCTTGTACCTATCCTAACCACCTATATCCTCATCTAACACCACCCCACTCGACATCTCAATATGACTCCAGTCCTATCCTCGAACACCCATGACACCAAAGTTCAAAATAGAAAATTTATCCCTTTGTATCTCTCCCAAACTCAAACTAACTGAAAACGTCGGTGATTTCCTCGGTTGTATACAATATATATATTAGTTTCTCTACCTCTTTTGGGGACCATCCAGGAGAATTGAGGAGCGTTGTCAAACAATGTCAAGTTTCATTTAAGCTTATCAATGTTGTTCTGTATCGAGACAAAGAACCTCCATGATCATCAAGCGTCTTGTAGCTACTCGTTCATCATCCAACTACGATATGTATCAGCCTATCATTCCTCATCGTCAACTAAGGTTTGATATCATCTTGAAACTCCATTTTTTCATCTTAAACCCGCCTATCTGATCATTTATTATTTCACTCTTGCCTTCATAAGACTTTAGGTTCATATTAGTTAATTAAATCTCTCATTCTTATCAGCCTGTCAAAATCTTGTAGAATCACTTGCGATTCCTGGAATCACCTGTGATTCCTAGAATCACCTGTGTTTCCCATGTATTCTGTTTCTCTAGTAGTTAGATTTCATTCAAAAGTTCTTATCAATTGCTTTTGTCCCTTGTGTTACTAATATTTTTTCAAGTATGGTTTTTGTTAGATGGCCATATGTGGACCTAACCACCCAATCACAAACATAAACTCTATGCCAATTGTTCGTCATCCACTCCACTGGGAACAATATGATCTACTGCATGACCTAGAGTTGTGCACTATCCACGCAGCTCCTATCGATAGATTAGAGACCATATTTGAATCCACTCAGAAGGTTCGTGAGGCTACAAATGAGTTTTGGGAGTCCTACTACAAAGTGCAGCACATCCGAGCTAAACTAGCTTGGTTTGAGTATTAACACAAAGCGAGATTAGACATCCCTGAAGGTTTTGATACCGAACCTGAATTAGAATTGGAAAGTGAAGTCAGCTTTGAAGACTTTGACTCAGATTTTTCATGTTAGTAGGAAACTAAAGAGGAGTATTCACACTTCTTTAGAGACGACTACATTGAAGAGCATGATCTATATTTCTCTGAGGACAATCTAGACTGTTCTGTGGGATCAAACTTCTCTGAGAATCTAGACACTGATCTAGATTTTGATTTTGAGCCCTAGACTTATTTCTTTTCATATTATCATCATCAATTGCATATTTGTAATATGCTAAATAAATCGTAAACATTTGATCACGTTTTTTCATATATCATATGCTATATCTCATTTTCATAAATAAATTCATTTTTTTCAAAGTGGGTTGACATCCACACAAGGAAGTCCTTTGACTTCTAGGAACGAGCCTTTGCCAGGTAACCCACCTAGCAATATTAGTAATCCCATCTTGTGTAATGTATGTGATTGCAGATCTATTCGCTGGAAAGGAGCTTGATCCATTCTTCACGAAAATAACAATCAACATCATCTGTGGGTATCTTGGAAATCCTACTATATTCGAGGTTGATCCAATTTTACCTCATGGTTTTATCAACTAAGTTATTAAGGTAGAATTTTTATCAACATTTTAGCACGCCCAGTGGGACCTCTGTCCCTTATTTTTTTGCTTCATTTCATCAACAAAATAACATTTGTTTTCCTAAATTCTCTATGTGATAATCACCTGCGATTGGGAAAATCACCAATGATTTGTCTATGTTTTTCTTATATATAGCCTCACAGTTTGCTTTTTACTTCTTGTTTTATGCTTTCTGTTTTTCTTGACCTGTTTATAGGGTCCTAAAAAGCTCATTTGCTGGATGGCCGGATTGCTCGCTTTGAAAATTTGCAAAAAAATCTTTAAAAAGGAGCATTTAGCAGCGAGTGTTGAAACTTTCCTTTTTGATTTCAAGTTTCATATTCTTGTTTGTCTGTCTTCATTGAAAACAACATTTCATTTTAGATCTTAAAATAAACAATTTGCATCCTTCTTGCTTCACACATTTTAATTAGGAGGAATTTTTGTTGCATTCACTTATTTCTTCCTCCACACACAACCAAATCACTTTAACACCAAAAATGCATTCAAAATACTCCCACTTAGGTGAAACTGATTGGGATTTCATCACCCAACAAGGAAACTAACTCGGTGTTCTGGTTGAGTATAATCTCTTGTTTGTCGGTATATACTGGCTTATCACCCGAATCCCTTATCACAGCAGGACCGTGAAGTGAGGGGGTAGGCCCCAATACCACACCCGTACCAACAATAGTATAGAGTTGGGCCTCAGATACCTTCAAGGTATATCGAGGAATCCACCCTTAAACATTCCTGAAACCAACCATAGACTACCATTTCCTAGGGCCTTCGTTAACCATCTTACACATTTCACTCTTTCATAATTAATCAAGATAAATATAAAACACTATTTTGCTTGCTGTTTGTAAATCCACCCAATTATTTATTTTGTCATTTCCTAGGTGTTTGTGTGTTTGTTTAGCATGGTACTTACTAGAAAAGAAAAACGTAATCAAACTTTTGAAAACATGTCCACCCCGCTACCTATACCATTTCAACAACTCCCATTTTACACTACATCATCTACACCATTTCATGTAGCACTTTCTACACTAACACAACAAAAAATCCCATTTTATCAAACAATTACATCCACTCCCTTTTCTGACACCCAAAAAACTTGGAATGAATTAGAAGACAACAATAATGAAGAAATGGGACAACAAATTTTGAATTCCACACATCAATATTATAATCAAGTCCTTCATGCATATGGACTGGGAGAAGCAGAACAACCCTTTTTTCCTGGTTCTCAATCAGAGGCATCTGAACCTCCTTTCTATAATAGGAGATACCATGTATTCAAATAAATGTTAGATTCGAACCCTATTGCTCTCAACGCTTATCTAGCAGCCAGGAGTGTCAAATCACATCCATTCAGACCCCAACCAGTTATATACACATATGACCCTTCATATACTATTGCACGTCTTATCGATAAAAATCAAGAGCCTTTCATCAAACAATTATACTCGTACACTTCAACAAGCCAATCTGAAACTCCAAATGTCAGTCAACTTGCAATATCTTCCATCCCTATTTACCCATTTGAAACATTAAATGAGCAATCTTCTCCCAATCACCCTGAGACATCTAATGTTTCCTTAGTTCCTATTTACAACCTTCATAGGATTTCATCACAAAATGCATCTACCAAAAAATTTACATCTTCAGCAAACCCTTCCATAGGTTCCACACCTCCTCTAAGAAATACCACTACTTCTTTGCCTACCCCTCTGGTCTCTTCAAAGGTTTAAACACCTCCATCAAATTTTGTAACATTTTCCACTGTCGTATCTTCACAACCAGTTACTAGCCCCATTTAAAACATCACCATGTCTATCCATATAACTACACCACTAATCAATACCAGTGTCATTGCTAACACTCATCATGTTTCACAACACATAACACAACCATCACAACCGCTAATCTCCATGCCACAATCTACACCTCTCTAAAACATTCCACAACACAATATCCCTCAACAAAACATTCTGCAACAAACACCATCCTCTGTTGTTTATTCTATATCCTTCTAGCAGTCACTTACATATTCATAACAACTCACTTATACATCGATGCCATTTCAGTACCAGTACATACAACCTTTAGCTTCCCAAAAAAGTATTCCATCTCATCAAAATATCCCGCAGCAAAACATCCCGCAATACAACATGCCTCAACAAAAAATTTCGTAATATAATATCTCACAACAGAATGTCCCTTGTCAATAAAATATTCCCTATCAGCAAAACATTCCTCATTAGTATCAAGTATACTCACAACACAACTAATTTTTATTTCAACCTAGCTCATCCTTATAGGAACAAAGTCAACCGGATCCTCTCCAAGATCTTATGAACCACATATCTAGTATCAAAGATGCTTCGTCTGTACCCAAAAATGTGCTCTCCTATGACCAAATTTGCAATGAGCCCATTTACCCTTCAATACCATATAAAGCATATCCGCCTCACTAGGAACTTCCAAAGTTTATCAAGTTTTACAAAAAATAAGATCCCCAACAACACATCCGTGCCTTTCATCACTTCTGCTACCTAATAGCTCATGATCAAGACCTTATGCTGAGGACCTTACCCATGTCCCTTGCTGGTTATGCCTTGGATTGGTACAATAACATCCTTCAACATTCCTTATTATCCTTTGCACAACTTGTTCAAATATTCTTAAAACAATTTTCCATAAACATAGCCTGCAAAGTCACTATCAATAACCTATATGCCATCAAACAATTCGAAGACGAATCTATTGCCGATTTCGTCACCTGCTGGAGAGGTGTAATTAATCAACTATCCTTTTCATTACCAAAAACATAATTAGTTGAAGTTTTCTATCGCTCATGCACCAAACATATTTCATCCACATTACAAATCCAATCATTTCAAACTTTTGATGAGGCTTTCACCATGGCTTGTAAATTGGAGTTGTGATCTCTAGAAGATGGTCGGGTTAAGTTTCATCCTAAGAAACCAAAAGTCAAGTTTCCGTCTAAGTCGTCATCCAATCCTGATAAATCTAAAACATATGCCAACACTATCATAGTTAAATCTTTTCCCAAGGAAAATCCCACCACTAAAGTTTCCCATCAACAACGTAACTATACACCTATAAGAGAGACTTACAGTGAAAATTTTGACAAATTACTTGCCGCGAACATGGTATCTCTCCCACCTATTCGACCCATCAACACATCAGTATCTAAACCCATTTGTTACCGAGATAATGATTATAACAAATACCACATGGTTAAGGGACATGCAATCAAAAGGTGTCACACTTTCCGTAACGTACTTCAAGATTTGATCGAAGAGGGAGAACTCCACTTGGACAATCCAAACGCACCCCCAAATCAAAATCTTGACATATTCAAACAACCTTTTCCGAATCACCCCTCATCTTCAGATCGACCAAAAAAAAATTCTATCCACACCATTAATACAATAACAAAAATAGAGCCTATCCATGAACCTACCTCGTTACTAATCGAATCAAAACCTGTAAAATCAACACCGGTATCCAATGAGCCTAAAACTATGACTACTGAATCTTCACCTACTGAAAATATTACTAAAACTATTCCCATATCCTCATCACATGCCATTACTGAGTCCATACCTGCATCCTCTACAACTCCCAAAGTTACATCTAAAGTCAGGTATGACAAACAACAAAAATTTTCAGGGAAATCTAACTCTATTGCATCCTTGTCGACCACACCCAATCCATACAAAACCACAAAAGGCCTCATAAATGAGGTGTTTTTCAAGTTTTCAAAATCCCTCAATATGTTTTCCCAGATCAAAGCCCTTTGTGTGGACCTCGCTCCCTATACCTATTAATCACCCCATTATTTCAGGGTCAAAGTCCACCTACCAAGCCACCACATTAATTCCATATCCTACACCTATTGCACAGTCCAATTATCATCACCAACGTCCACCCATACAGGGTCCTCGTCCTCTATCTGTTACGTCTAGAAAGCCTTCACACCCAACAACTAAACAATCTATCTTACTTCCTCTCAAGAATAATATAAACGCAACCTTGTCCCCATTCATGCCTACACCTAACGGACATTATGCCACCATCTTAGATATCCTCCTTCGGCGGTCACTTATTATGTTACCCTTCTAAGTTATCCGATCATCAAGGATGCAAACATGCCCGGTATGACTTCAATGTTTTCTATGATTACCATAGAACACGAGGCCACTCCATAGAATATTGTAGGGCCTTTCACTTAAAATTTCAAGAAATTGGCAGTTCACTCTTCCTTCCTTTTGAATCAAACAAAATGCCAACATCAACATTGTCATCATTGAAACCTGAAGAATCCATTCCTAAGATACCTGCTCATCAAGTTGACACCGTCTATATCACTACCCATTCACAAACTTATGACAAAGAGCCATCTGAGACTAAGAAAAGTGAAACTTTCATCGCTATACCACCACCTCTTGAACTATCAACATCATCTGATAAACCCAAGATATCTATTTCCTTAGCTCTCAAAACATCTAATCAAACACCGTCACCCAAAGCCAAAATTTCAATACATGCAACAACACCCCCTTTCACTATGGTAAAAAAGGTTGTTATCAAACAATTACACTAATCCCCCATTAGGATGTCACTTTACGAACTACTTCAAACATCACATTTTCACAAACAAGATATGATAGAAAGTCTCTAATCCATAACCATATCATCTAATGATCTTGTTTCTTTCACAAAATTTGTAGGTGCCATGAAAGAATTCGTTGCTATATAATTTGAACCATTCGAAAATCCCTCTCTTAGACTAGAGGATCACAACCTGCCGCTCTTCATCACCACTCAAATCAATGACATATCCATGAAGAGGGTCATGATTGATAATGGTGCCGCTGTCAACATTATATCCTCCATTGCCTTTGACAAACTTAAACTACCTAACACTGTCATCACTCAAACTCTAGTCTTACTGAGAGCTTTTAATGACACTATTGCACCTACGATAGGTGTAAATAGTGAAAAAAACTACAGTAATGAAAGATAAACAAATAATAATGCAAACCTCCTTGTAATTCCTTCAATGCAAACCTCAGTAAGGTTGTGGAGACCTTGTCTGTGGAACCTAGCAAATGAATGTGGGTGCTCTTGAATGATCTCCAAATATGAGTGCAAATTCTACAAACACATGTTTTGACTTAGGAAATTTTAGCAAAGTGATTGTACATAAATCCACAAGGGATTTGTAAGAGGGTAAGCCTGTAATTTATAGAGGAGAAAGTAGTTAGAAATTGGTTACATACTGTTGAATGAAAATGCTAAACATAACATTGGAAGAAGTTACAGTAGTGCCGAGGCATTTAGGGGCGGTAAATGAATGAATTGCAAAAAGATGCATATGGAAAGGTGGTTATACGTGCAATTCAATTTCCCCCACCTTTCTAAGATTCTATAAGTGCAATTAACTAGGATAAGGATATGGAGTCTAGGTGGAGTCTAGGTGGATGTTGATCAAGTGGCAGTTGACTAGGATGTGCACACACTTAATTAATTAATCATTTCATTAATAAATGGTAATTAACTTAGCTAAAGGGGTACTAAGGACACATGGGATTAATTTAATTAATCTAAAGGGTACAATGTGTATGAATTAATCAATTTAATCAATTAATCACAAATGGGTGAATACTAGGGTGTACTAGGATATCATTGGGAACATATGGAAATAGGTGTGTAATTTTTGGGTGTCTACATTTTTCCACTCTTTAAAGTGCTATTACAAAGTAATAGTGCTTTAAAGATAGTAGACACCTGTAGATTGTCGAGTAGAACAAAGTGAAGCATTTAGATGCCTCGGTAAGCAGAATGAAGTGAAGCATTGGGATGCCCCAACAAGAAGATTGGTAGAGGAATGCCCCTCAAGTGGGTGGATGACACAACAAGGTGATGAACAACCGCTTAATAGGAAGGAAAACAAAGGATGAGAAAGGACTGTGCCCGTAACATGAGCGTTCATTTGGAAAATAATTTTAGAACAACCTTATTTTTGTTGTTGCACAATAGAGTTGTCACCATGATTATAAAAGAATCAAGATGGTTAACCCATATGTGCGTAAACAAACACACACAACAAAGAAAAGATAAAAAGGAAAACAAATCCAATATACAAAGTAGGTGCCAACACTAGGGTTATAAAGGAACCAAGATGTGATCACACTATTTGCAAATGGTCCAAAAAAGAGTAAACATAAACAATGCAACACCAATTTGAAAAAGAAGACAGTCAACCATGTCCCTAATGCATGCCACAATGATGATGAAGTAGATACAAATGCTCCCAAGAGGGAATAGGATTAGACTAGAAGAGCAGAGTTAAAACGACTCCTTATGACACTCTTATTGATTCTGTTGTGCAAATGATCAAAATTAAATTGCCCCAAGCGAAGTTATATCATGAAGGAAAAATAATTTTGTGACTTGCGCCAAGTAGAGTTAGCATATCATGCAAAGGGAAGAAAGTGATAGTTTTAAGATTGACACGATCAATAGGGTAATGGATAAAGGTATGATGTTTATCAAGATTGTATTGAGATGTGGAATGATTCACTTTAAGGGTTTTCCAATTATAGGATTTCTATGATAAGTAAATGTTTTTTCGAAAGTTTTGTAATTATTTGTTTTTTGAATTTTTGAAATATATGATTTTTTTTGGATTTTGAAATATTTGATTTTTTTTTGTTTTGCGAATTTTGAAATAAAATTCAAACAAAAAATGAAGACACAACAAAAAAAGAAAATGTTCCATGGTGTAAAGAAACCAAGAGGAAAACAAAAGACGGGAAATCAACAAGAAAATATGAAACAAGCATTACAAACAAACCCAATATGAACATAAAGGAACCACACCAAAGCTATATGTGAACTAAGATGTGAATAAATTTCCTGAAATTGGTCCATGAGTGCATTGCAGAGACACAGAGTAATGGTTATTATAACTAACAGACATAAGAGAGTAAGATGAGAATATACAAGACAACATTCCATATGTACAAACTTTCAAAAAGTAAATATAACAAACAAGCTAGTGAACCAAACACACTAATGTGAAATACTAATAAGTAAACAAAAATATACAGATGTCAAGTTACCCCCAAGAGAAAGCCAAAGCCAAGTGACGTCCCTAAGCAAAGTTACTTTGCAAAGAGTGGCTTGATTGATTGGAAAAGATAATGGGGAATAATTAGATGAAAAAATAGCAAATGAAATTACATAGTCGCGAGTGTTTGTATTTTGGAAAGAATTTTCGAAGCATCTTGTATGTTTTTTTGTATTTCTAAACAATTTTATATTGTTTGTGGTATTTTGAAAAATTTATATTGTTTTTTAAAGTTTTGTGAAACGTTTTTTTTAATGTTTTTAGTCTTTTTGGGATTTTGAACCACATGCCAAAGAAGAGGGAAAGGAAATTACCAAGTCAAAACCAACATACTACGTATGAAGGAAGTGAATGAAAACATAATGGAAGGTGAAAAATAGTGTTAGATAATGGGCATGACAATATAATAAGGAGAACATGCGACACATGGCGAGGCAAAAAGGGACAAGTGGGAAACAAAGTGAAATGATGAAACAAGTGGATGCACTGATATTCCCCTAGTACAAAGGTTACTCTTCGGAGAATCAGGAGTAGAACTTTTTTAGATGAATGGAATTCATAGGCTCCTTCAATTCTTTTCCATCCTCAATAGACAGTTTGTATGCACCAGATCCAAATTTAGTAGTTATAACGTGTAAAGACCCAACAAATTAGGCTCAAATTTTCCCTGTTTTCATAAATGTGTGGCCATTAGAAAACGTGGGATTTATTTTTCCAATTAAATCGAGTCCCCATTTCGAAAAATTCCAAGGTGAAGTAATGGGCTGCAAAGCTTGGGATGGTTCATGAATGAGATTACCGTGTTTTTGGCAAGCTGAAATTTCTTCACAAAGTTGCTTGCATCTTCTTCCATTGTGGGCCACTAGTATCCATTGTGAAAAATTTTCTTTGCAAGGGCTATTCTGCTAGTATGGACACCGCAAATACCCGAATGTACTTCAACTAGCGTCGGATTATCTTCATCCCGATTGAGACATCTTAAGAGAGTCCCATCATAGCCTCTTCAATACAAGGTGTTAGCAAGAAGGGTGTAACACAAAGCACGCTGTGCTAAGGATCCCTGATTAGCTAAATTCAAATTAGGAGGGTAGGAATTTGGTTTGAATGAAGTGTATATATATCGCAGGTACCAGGGATGATCAAGACTAACAATCTCAAAATCCATGGTGGACTCTGACAATTTGTATGTGGGCACTAAAAGATATTCAATGAGAACTCGTTGCAAGATTGATTAGTGTCGAACAAAATAAGGGAGGTGATAGTTGTCATTGCATCCAATGCTTTATTTTGTATGTGAGGAACTTATTCAAAATTGATCATCTGGAAATACCCTCTAAGGATATCAACCATTCTTTTATAGGGTAAGATCTTATCATCTTTTACTTGATACTCTCTGTTAACTTGATTAATGACGAGAAGAGAATTGCCGAGAACTACCAATTCTTGTAAGTGGCATGAAATAGCAAAGCCTAAACCTGTTATCAATGCTTCATACTCTGCTATGTTATTTGTGCAAGGAAAACTAATACGATAAGATTTGGGTATGACGTCGTCATCTGGTGTATGTAAGATGATTCCTGATCCAGAACCATGGATGTTGCAAGATACACCAAAGAACAATGTCCATAAGGGTGTTTCTTCTATGTAAAATAGTTCTTCATCTGGAAATTCAAAATTTAACGGCTGTGAATTTGGCAGTGGTAGCATGACCAGTTGATCTACTAGCACTTGACCTTTGATAGCTTTTTGATTGATAATTTCAATTTCAAATTCGCTGAGTGGTGCGATCTAGCTAGACATTCATCCTGTTATGACTGGTCTCGAAATTAGGTACTTAAGAGGATCAACCCTTGAAATTAGCTCGGTGGTATGATTTATGAGATAGTGTTGTAGCTTGCCAAAAGTATAAGCAACTGCTAAACAATCCTTTTCAACCTGCGAGTACTTGGTCTCATGTTAAAGGAGAGTTCTTCTCAAGTAATACACAACTTGTTCCCGACCCTTATCATTTTGTTGCGCCAATAATGCCCCAATGGCATGTTCTGTTGCAGATGTATACAACAATATAGGCTTATCATGTATAGGTGACATGAGTACCGATGGAGATGACATGTATTTTTTTAATTTTGTAAAGGCGTCTTGACAATCTTGTGTCCATTTGAATTGGACATCTTTCTTAAGAAACTAGTTGAAGTGATGGCACTTATCTGCCAATCGAGAGATGAAGTGACGAATAGACTGTATTTTTCCTTATAGGCCCCTTAGTTGTTGAAGGTTATGAGGAGGCAACATATCTATTGTAAATTTGACCTTTATAGGGTCCACTTTAATTCCTCTTTGTGAGACAATGAATCCCATACTTTTTCCTGAAGTGACACTAAAGACACATTTTTTGGATTAAGGAGAACCTTGTATTCCCTTAATCGCTCAAATATACACCAAAGAACTGCTGGATGATCCATTCTAGTCTTTTATTTTGAAATAATATCATCAACATAATCATCCATTATGTCGTGAAGAAGGTAATGGAAAATAACAGTCATGGCACGTTGATAAGTTGCACCAAAAATTTTCAAGGCCAAAAGGCATGACCTTGTAGACAAAATTTCCCTCATGGGGTTGTGAAAAGATGAATTATGTCTAGTATTCTTCAGCAATTTGAATTTGGTTATACCCAAAAAATACGTCCATAAGGGATAACATCTCATGGCCCGCAATAGAATCGACAATCATGTCGATATTAGGCAAAGGGAAGTCATCCTGAAGACATGCCTTGTTAATGTCATGGAAATATATACAAATATGAGATTTTGAGGGTCTTCTTTGTAACTGGTACCGTATTAGATATCCACTATGAGTAGTCAATGGACCATATGAACCTTGTCATCCAATAATTTTTGTCATTTTGGCCTTAACGAGCAATGCAACCTTGGGATGCATTTTACATAGTTTTTTCTTTACAGGCTTAACATCTGGGTGAACCATAAGGAGATGAACCACAAGAGAGGGATCAAGGCCTGACATATATTTGTAAGACCAAGATGAATACATCTTGAAACTCAACTATAAGTTTTGTGAAGGCTTTGATTTCAGAATCTGATAAATTGACACCTAGTTGTAATAGTTTTGGTTGGTCCTCAATTCCAATGTTGATGGTTGTCGTCTCATCTACCAATGAGCTTAAAAGTGTCATTTATCTTGAAATGATTTTGTAGGATTTGTGTAAATTGTTTGGATATTTTTGGATCCAAATATCCTACTCTCTAATGCCTCTGAAAGGGTTTTCACTAGGAGATCCGTCCTTTTCTTTATTTTTCTTTTTCATTTTTTGCTTCTCGTATAACACCTTGGAAAGGTTTTCACTATATGATGATATAATTTGTATTTTTCATGTGTTTAATATTATTTTTCCTTAGGACTAGAGATTGTAATTTATTCACCAAATTATGCGGGGTAGTATCAATGTTTTATATCCCAACCCTTCTTGTGATACCGACAAGGGAAAAGGGTCTTAAGCCCTGCAGGAACTCCTATATGGCCTCATCGTTTTGAAAGAGGTCCATAGAAATATGACACTGTTGGTACTGATCAATGTGGAAAGGATAAACAACATCAAGGGTTCGTATAGATAAGTATTTGAGGAAAAGTCTAGTTTCAGCGAGGTCTTCGAAGATGCTATGTGTTGAACTGGTCTCAACTTTGGAATCTTGAGTCCTCATCGCTATTAGGTAGTACATTAAAGACTATATGCCTCTTCTCATATGTCTCATATCCTAGACCATATGTGTAAAGATTAGAATTGATATCCATAGGTTCAAGATATCACCATGTCCTTGTGGGCTAATTCCTCTTCCTTTCCAGTTCATGTTTTTTCCTCATTCTATGGGCCTTGGTGTAATCAGTAGATTCGTATCATTCTTCCATCATGATTTTCGTATAGCCAAGAACCATCAGAGATTGGAATATGCTCATCTTCTAGATATCCATATCATCTCCAAAGAGTGTTTTCGAGATAGTAAGCTAGAGGTTCTTGTAGGTGAGGAGCGTTAGGATGCCCATAACTATGAGGTGATAATGAGAGTTTTCCAACAAGAAATGTATTGTCAAGTGTGTACTCGCCTAAGCCTTTATGAGAAAATGTAACTTTAGGTGACACCTTAGACATATATGCTTCAGAGGAAGATGAGGAAACATGAGGGCTCAATATTATATCAAGGTCAATACAGTTGCTAACAATAGGAGTTGCGCTAGATCCAGGTGTGCTATCAGCAGATGGACAATAATTTTCCTTTCTGTACCTGCTTCAAAAAAATTACAGTATTCAAAGGGATCAACAATATCGCCATGTAAGGTGAACTCTTTGCCGTTATGTGGAAACTTTATGCATTTATGGAAGGTAAAAGGTACTGCGTGCATCACATGTATCCAAGGTCTACCCAAAATAAGGTTATATGATGTTTCTGCATCAACTACATGACATACAGTGTCAAGGAGCTATGGGCCTACTTGTATGGGAAGAGTGATGGTACCACAGGACTGATGCTCAATATTATCATAACCATGAATGGTAATAATATTAGCATCTAAGTTATTTATTCTATGACCAAGGCAACAAAGCATTTTTATAGAACATATGCTAAGAGCTGCTCCATTGTCCATAAGAACTCTCTTGACTTTATGGTCTATAACTTAGGCTTCGATGTACAAGGAGTTATTATTAATCAGATTTGAGTTCAACATATCTTGAGGCCAAAAGATATGATAAGATAAATAGGTGTAAGGTTTACGATCATAGCTTGAAATTGTTGAACATTGAGAGTATGGGGAACACATGATTCATTTAGAGAACGAGTGAGAATATCCCGAAAGCTATGTGACTCTTTCAATAGTTCTATTAGAGAAATATGCGTTGGCATGGTTGCTGATTGTTTGATGAAGTCATATTGACATGGAGTGGGAGATTTAGCATTAGAGTTTGACTTTTGATTTGAAGGAGTTGTTGGTTTGGATGTTTGAGGGTTTGCAGAAGATGTAGAAGGTTGGTTTTCCACAAGAACCCATATCTTCCTTTGGCATGTGGTCATAACATTACTTGAAGGTTTGAATTTAATGGTCGCCATTGTAGATGGTACTTACTCAATAAATGAGATAATTGAACTAAAATCAACTTTATTGGTAGAGGGACCTTTGTCAGCATTTTTACTGTCACTGCCATGTTTGGAAAATGGGTTTGAGAACACCTTAAGATTGTCATTGGGTGTTTTATTGGGCGATGGTTCTTCAACAGTGATATCTCCACTATTAATGAGTCTTGGACAAAGTGGACTTAAGCAAAAGCATTGATCAGTTGGGTGACTGTCAATGCGATGAAAATCACAATAAGTATCAGCTTTATACCAAGTAGGATTGGGTTCTCCCTCAACCCAAGGCTTGGTGATGGGATAGGTAACCATGATTGAATTTATGAGTTGTTGGAGGACAATTGATATGGGTTCTATCAAAGGAGTGAAAAGACGTTGCTTAGAATCAAGAGAGGAGGCAACTTCTTTGCTAGGAACAACAAGAGCTTTTTTACCTTTGTTTGGTCTAGTCTGAGTGTTTTGGACGTTGTGGACATTGCGATTTTCTGTAATACCAGGATTAACCATATTATGATTATGGTTAACATGTTTAGATTTGTCTTGGTGAGAGCTATTAGGATGGTTACTATGTTTCCCATTGTCTTTTGAATGAGGTTTAATCAAACCTTTTGCGATGAGGGATTTTTCAATCTACGATCCTTTCTCAACAATTTCTTCAAAAGTATTAAGGAAATGCATTTACATGTGAAAGGATAGCTCACTGTTGATATTAGGTACAAAGATTCTCACCAGCTGTTTCTTAGGCATGGAGCATGTGAAACGACTAGCAATCCCACACCATCTTTGTAGGAATTGTGTAAAGGTTTCATTTGTTCGTTGTTTAACATTACACAAGTCCATCATTGTAATTTTAAAGTCTAGGTTGAATGAGAAATGTTTAACAAATTTCTCTGAGAGGTCCTCGAAATTTTGTATGGAGCCCTTGGGGAGGTGTAGAAACTAGTCCAAGGCTTGTCCTCCTAGACTTCGGGGAAAGAGACACATTAAGAAGACATCACTATAGGCCACCTCTTGGAAAGCCATATAAAACTCCTTGATATGATCTATAGGATCATTATTTCCCTTGTATTTTTCAAATTTGGGTGTCTTGAAAGATTTGGGAAAAGGGACACGCAAAATGTCCTTATCAAAGGGGTAAGGACACAATTCTTCAAATTTAAATTGTTTGCATTGATGTTGCATACCTGAGATGGTGTCCTTCATCATTTTCCATTCTTGGGCAAATGGTGAATTGTTCTGTAAGAAAGATATAGAACCATCACTTGTAGAGTTGTTGTTATCTTTGGTGTGCGTGGTATGACTCTTAAATGAAGCATCACTAGTTTTCTTTGGTGCCTCATTTTCATGGGATTCATTGGTGACTTTGGAATTTAAGGTAACAAGTTGTTTATCCATGTCATTAATTTGATTCATGAGGGATTAAGTAGGATTGATGGCCGAATTAGTTGATTTTCCTTTGTTCCTTTCATCAGATTTTTCCTTGTTTGATTCATCACCTTTTATGTTGTTTGAAGTGGACTTGTTTCGATCATCATTATTCGTGTGACTAGGGCCTGCCTCATCGTCCTTGTTTGTCGAAATGAAAGGTTCACCCTTGTTAGGTGGTGGTTTTCCAAGTGATGTTTGTAGACTATCTTCGTCGAAATCATAGTGTAATTTTACTCCCATCTTAAGGAGACGAAGAAAAAATTGGTCTTTATTCATACATGAAATAGTTTCAATGCAAGATTGTTCTTCGAGTGAGATTTCATTCTGATCATCCTCAGAGTTTTGGTCATTATCACTATAAAAATTTCCAAAAGGATTTCGATGTCATTCACCCCTTCCAAAAGGACTATAATATTTGTGTCGTGTTTCCACCATTTTTTAAAAAAATTGAGGGAGTAAAAGAGAGATACGAAAGATAACTCAACTCGTAGAAAAGTGAATGTGATACGATGGAAGAGAAGTGTGCAATTAAGTTTGATAAAAACTTGTCCCTTAACAAAGTGAATGCTAAGATGGGAATGAGGTTTGGAAGATATGAATGACATAACCCTTAACAAAGTGAATGTCAAGATGGAAGTGAGTGGAAGTGTTTGATAAATTCAACCCTTGACAAAGTGAATGCCAAGATGGAAGAGTGGTTTGATGTGGTGAAGATTCTCGTCCTCTAACAAAGTGAATGCTAGAATGGAGGAGGGTTATAATGAAAAAAGTCCAAATGTGTTCAACCTCTAACAATGTGAATGCTAGAGTGGAGAAGCGAGGATAGATTGATTGCAAGTGCACTCTATCACCTTAGCAAAATGAATGCTAGATCCGAAGAGGCTATGAAAAATGTGTCAAATCGTATGCGATGTGCTCAACCCTTAACAAGAATTAGTTAAGAAGGAAGAGGATAATGAAAGGATAAGACTCAAATATTGACAATGTAAATGTTGGAAAAGAAGATATGATGAAGTTTCTAAAACACCAATTTTTTTTTTGTCAAGTTAGAGATGTGAAGAAAGCAAACATATATAGTTTAACGATGATGTTTTCAAACTAAAGGATGCAAGAGGAGAATGAAAATAAGGTGTGATGAAATTGAGTTGTGACAAAGTGAAACAAAACACCATAAGATGTGAGTCGTAAGATTAAAGTGCTTAAGTGAGGATGTGGATATCCACAACTCAAGACTTGATGTCGAAAAGGAGATGAAAAATTAAAATTTGGGAAATATAATCCAAATGTTAAAGTATTGAATGAAATGGGAGATAAAATAAAAATGAGGTGAATACGAAAGATAGAAGAATTTGATGACCGTGAAAGGGGAAGAATCAAAACTCCAATTGAATGAAAGAAGATCAAATGGAGAAGGCAATGAGGACAAAAAGATTGAAATAATGAAAAAGAGATGAAAGTTCCGAAAAGGGGAAATTTGAAAGTAAAATGAAAGCTAGTGAATGAATGACGACGAAGATAAAATATGACGAGAAGAGATGAAATGAGAATGAAAGTAGACTCCAAACAAGGACTGTTTAGAAAATGACGAAAATATAAGGAAAGTGAAAGATGGATCCCAAACAAGGAGTGTTTGGGAAAAAGCAAGCATGGAACACTAATACAAAAGAAAGAAAAAAAAGAGAAGAAAATATAAAAATAAGTTTTTGTTTAAATGTTTGTTTGTGTCTTCTACCTTAAATTGGCTTAGACAATGTTTGGCTTCCTAGGTGGCTCTCTCAACTAGGTGTCAACAGTATATCCGAGAAATCTCGATGTTATTGCTAGCGAACAACTTTAGTTTACCCCCTTTGAAACCCTGAGAAAATATCTTTCTCAAAATGAATCGCACTGGGGTCTCCACTAAGGATATCCGTGACTCTAAATCACAAGGCTTTACTAGTCATTTAGGATAAAAAGGTTCCCATTTTTTCCACTAATTCCCTCAAGGTGTGGACTACTTTGGGGTTCCTAGAGCCACCCCCTTTGTTGTAGCTTAAGGATTATGCCATGGGGGTTGTGTTCTAGTTAAGCGGTTAAGCCTTAGCTCTTAACCGAACCTGCAAATACAATGTTTTAAATGTGGTGTTTTTTTATCTTTTGATTTCAATGTGGTTTGATTGTAATCCTTTTGGAAACCTGTAGTTAGTAATTTTTGGAATGTTTTATCCACCATTGTGAGAGCAGGTCTTGCAAGAAAAGATTAGAATTTTTTTCCGGAAGGACGTAAAACACAAAACAACAAAAGCAAGTTCATGTTTATGATTTCCCTGATCGCTTAGAAAGCACAAGGAAAGAACATACAAGCAAACAAGATTTGATTAAGTAAAACGTTAATTTCCCCCAAAAAAGAAGAGAGAAATGACCATGTTTATGATTCCCAAAATCGCTTAGAAACTACGAGGAAAGAGCATACACATGATTTTTTTGTGGTTAGTCTAAAAAAACAAAAGAAAATGATAGAGGCAAAGCATGCAAAAACACATTATAAAACATTAGTTGAGTGTGCAAAATGATGAATCGTATGCAAAAGTAACTAAAAGGCTACAAAAATTGAATTGAAACGTCCAATAACACTAAATTTGCAACATGCATGAGTAATCCAATAAAAGTAAATAATGAAACTAATTTAATTGTAACTAAACTAAAAATAAGAAATTAAAAATAAAAATAAATAAAATAAAAAAGAAAAACCTAAAACTAAAACTATAAACGTGTACACTATAAACTTTAAAACCTAATTTATTGTAAGGTTACTTTGTGGGTGTGTGTGTGTGTGTGTGTGTGTGTGTGTGTGTGTGTGTGTGTGTGTGTGTGTGTGTGTGTGTGTGTGTGTGTAGGTTGAAGTGGGGGAAGATCTCAGTGTGTAAAGACGCGAGCTAGTGATGGCTCAGGTGGGGGCTTGCACATGGGGTAGGTGGGAGTAGCTCGAGCATACAGGAGGAGAGCCAGGGAGGGCTCAGGGGTGGAGGGAGTAGGTGGTTCGGGGCCAGTAAAGGGGAGGGCTTGGGCCAGTCTAGGTTAGGGGAGGGCTCGCAGAGCGGTGAGGTCTGTAGGCATGGGAAAATGGGAAGTGATTAGGATGGGGTTAGGGTCAGGACGAGGATGGCACTAGAAGGAGGTCTTGTGGGTGGGAACGAGGAACAGGGTAAGGAGGGGATGGGACAGGGAACAAGGTAGTGTAGTGAGGAGGGCTCGGGGTTGGGAACGGGCCAAGGGGGTAGGGAACATGACTAGGGGGTAGGGAATAACTCAGCCGAGCAGGCTGATCTATGGGTAGGGTTGGGTAGAGTAGGTAGATATAGGTTTTTGGTATTAATATGACTAGGGGGTAGGGAATAACTCAGCCGAGCAGGCTGATCTGTGGGTAGGGTTGGGTAGAGTAGGTAGATCTAGGTTTTTGGTATTAATAATTTTGTTTTTAATTTTTTTTTGTGTTTTCAATTTTTAAAAAAAATCTAACTAATTTTTGCAATCTAAGTAAAATACAATCTATGTTTGTAGTTAAATACAAACTAATTTTGCATTTGTATGTTTTGTGTACATGTTTTGACAGGAAATGTAACAGGATGAAAAAGGAAAAAACCAGAACAACAAGCTGATTTTGTAGAAAAATAAATCAAAAAAATCAAAGTAACCTTGAGTATAGAAGATATACTTTGTGCATATCTTGTAACAACAATTTTTAGGATAGTCAAAACAATTGGAAATGCAACATATTCAAAACGCCTGCAAAACAAAAAACACTTACCCACAAGGAACCTGGAAAAGATGCACACAAATAAGAGATGTATTGTGAAACAAATGAAACACACGAACAAGAAATAAAACCAATAACAAGAGAAGATGGGGTGCAAGCCCCACCGGGCGTGCCAAAATGTAAACAATGAAAAAAATACAGTAATGAAAGATACACAAATAATAATGCAAACCTCCCTATAATTCCTTCAATGCAAACCTTAGTAAGGTTCTATAGACAAGGTCTCCACAACCCTATAATAGGTATTGTTATCTTACCGCTTAAAGTTGGCATAAAAAATCTACCTGAACTCTTCTACATTATAGAAGGATGATTTCAATACAACATGTTGTTAGGAAGCCCTTGGATATGCACCATGCAATGCATTCCTTTGACCCTCCATCGTTGTCTTAAATATGAACATAAAGGCTAGAATTTCACTGTCCCCACTAATCCAAACTCATTCACTGACTGTAACATGATGTACCACCCGAACGATTTCCTTGTACCTAAATCTATATATGAATAATTTAATGAAGCATCTATTGGCACATCTATCCCCTCTTATAAGATACCAAATGAATCCTCTCTCAGTGAGGCTATAAAACTTCTTATGCTTGAGGAATATTGTCTCCTTATGATCAACTCCATCCCTTTACCCAAACATATGGCCACCTTAACAAACAACCAATGTATGAATCAAACCTAGGAGATGTTATCTCTTACGGTCCTTATCTCAAAAAAACCTTATCTATGGGGGAATTGATAACCCTCCATCCCATGTTATCAATTCACACCACGCCATGCCATTCACATTAGACTTCAAATCCCTTGAAAATCCAAACATTGCTGATATGTATCTTCATCACTGTGTATGGAGAGGTTTTAGACTCGACCGTTATGAACAAGGAACCCATGACTTATCTGTCCCACATTTTCTTAGAGCCTACGAAAAATATGGTTTAGGGAATAAAAAGTTCAGCATCGAAACACCTGAAACCACTACATCTGAACTTACTACATTTGTGTCTATTTACGAATTAGAACCATCATCATCGATAAACCCTAAAGATCTTATGGACACAGACGAAACTGTATCCATCCCACCTAACTTTTTTTAATCAATGTTATATCTTTGGGGCTGCTTACTTATCAATTCAATCACTCCACTAAAGAATTAGCCCTTGTTTAGTCAAAAATGGTTGAGGAAGATTCACCTACTATAGATATCCTCTAATGTCAGGATGACCAAGATATCATTTCCCATATGAGAGATGAAGACCACCTTCTTCAGAAATCCCTATTATTTGACGCATCAAATCTCCTTAATGAATCTTCCCTTGACATCAATCTAGGAACCCCTAAGGATCCTCACATAGTTAAGGTCAGTTAATCTTTAAATACACAAGAACTAAATGATTCAACCTCATTCTTAGTAAAGTATTACCAAGTCTTTTCCTGGGCTTACAATGATATGCCTGGAATCGATTCTAACATATTTGTACACAACATAGTCACATATCGCAATGTTAAGCCAGTTAAACGAAAGCTCCATAAAATGCATCCATGTATAGCTCTCCTTGTTAAGGAAGAGTTGTAACGCCTCTTATCTGATAACTTTATCATACCCATTGACTATCCACAATGGGTCTCTAACATTGTCCCCATAACTAAATCTTCAAGAAAGTTACACATTTGCACATATTTCAAGGATCTCAACCTCGCCTATCCTAAAGATGACTTCCCCCTTCCAAAAATAGATTAGTTAATCAACCTAACAACTAGCCATGAAATGATTTCCCTCATGGATGTATTTTTTGGTTATAATCAAATCCTTATTTCCCCCGATGATGAATAAAAAACTTCTTTCATCACCCCTTGGGGAACCTTATGTTACCGTGTCATGCCATTTGGTCTTAAAAAACAGGGGCTACTTATCAACGTGCTATGACGTACATTTTCCATGACCACATTCACAAAATTGTTATAGACTACATCAATTACCTTCTAGGAAAATACAAATCACCAAAAAACCATCTTGACATCCTTGAATCAGTCTTCACCTGTCTCAATTAGTATTGTCTCTGGCTTAATCATGTAAAGTGTGTTTTTGGTGTTCTCACCGGAAATTTTTTAGGATTCATCATATCTATCCAAGGCATTCAAGTTGGCCCAGTAAAATTTAGAGCAATCATTTAAATGCCTCCACCATCTAGTCTTAAACAATTATGTAGTCTTCAAGGAAAATTATAGTCAATTCGACATTTCATATCACAACTTTCTGACCATTGTCAACTGTTTCATCATCTGCTCCACAAATACGTAAACTTTTAATGGGATTCTGATTTCCAGAAAGCCTTCGATGAAATCAAACAGTATTTGTTATCACCTCCTGTACTTACTCCAATGCGTGAAGGGGAGCCATTTTATCTATGCATATCCACTTTAGAACCTGCTCTAGGAGTTATGCTCACCCACTATGATAATCAGGGTCGTGAGTAGGCCGTATACTATATTAGTCACACACTCCAGTAGTATGATACTCTCTCCACAAAATTTGAAAAATTATGTTGTACGTTATATTTCACCACCTCCAAAAGTTGACATTATCTCCTCAATCATAAGACATATTTCGTCACCAGTTTTAATCCTCTTAGAACCATGTACTCTAAAGCTTATCATAATGATCGCATAACTTGATGGCTTATGCTCATGATAGAATTTGACCTCGAAATTATATCACATAAATCTATTAAAGGTCAGGCCATTGCAAATCAACTCACTGATGCACCCATTCCATATAATCAACTCCCTCATGAATGCTTTCCGGATGAATCCATCAACAACATCGATGAATATGATTTTATCCTTGTCAAAATGACTCTCTTATTTGATGGTGCTAAATGCTAAGAAGGGGGAGGAGACGAAATTGTTATCATACCTCCCCGGAATATTCCACTTATGTTGGTATTAAAACTTAACTTTGAATGTACTAACAACATGGAAGAATATGAAGGCTTATTCATGGGTCTAAATATCACTATTCTCTTGGGTGTCCACATCTTGGAAATCTATGGAGATTCATAACTTGTTATCAGTCAGGTTAAAGGAAAATATCAATGTAAAAAATGAAATCCTCATAAAATATAAAGCTATTGTTGACTTTCTCCTCAACGCATTCGATCATTATACCATTCAGGATATTCCATGATTTTCTAATAGGTTGTAGACACTATGGCATCGCTCAGATCCCTCATCCCTTTTGAAAGGGAAAAATTGAAGGATAACACTAAAATCTCTGTAGTTTTTCAACGATTGGATCATCTTTCACATAAAAATGAGCTTCCTCTCATTAATGCCAATGATATTCATCCACCTGATATATGGTACACTCAAATATATGACTATCTCGCTGAATGTAAACTACCATCAACTTATCACATAGTGCCAAACGATCATTTCGACAATGCATTACCCGTTTTTTCATCATAGGTGGTATCCTTTATAAACGTAGCTTTGATGGTATAATATTACGATGCCTTAAATCACATGAATCAACTAAAGCAATCAAAGAGGTACATGATGGCATCTATGGTCGTCACTTTAGTGGAAATGCCATCGATAAACAGTCATAAAACTATGGTATTACTGGCCTACCATCACCAAATATTGTCATGTATATGTAAAGAAGTGCATTAAATACCAACTCCAATAAGACCTCATTCATGTCCCTAGTCAAGCATTACAACCCTCTTAGGACCTATGGTATTTTTCTCAATGGGGGTTAGATCTCATTAGTGCTATCAATCCTAAATCATCCCAACAACATCATTCCATTATCACAGGAAAAAAATACTTTACTAAGTGGGTTGAATCCATCCCTTTAACCTCAAAAAAATCAGGGCCTATCATCAACTTCATATATCAAAATATCATATACCATTTCAGTATCCTACATAAACTCATCATAGATAATGGAAAATCCGTTAAAAATAAATAAGTTAAAACGCTTTGCGATACGTTCAACATCAAACTAAGTTTCTCATCACCATATTATCCTCAAGCAAATGGACAGGCCGAGGCCTCGAACAAAAAACTTAATAAAATCCTTATGAAAATAGTAGACGACGCATGTAGGAATTGGCATCTCCAAATCCCATTTTCTCTATGGGATTATTGAACTAACATCCACACACCTATATGTGCTATATCCTATTCGCTCATCTATGGATTAGAGGTTGTCCTACCTATAAAAATCCATATTTCGTCACTTCGTGTATATCTCAAATACTTCATCCTTGATGAATAATATCACCAAGTTCACTTAACACAACTTGAGTTGTTAGATGAAAAGCATTTAATAGCCCTTGAACATCATCATGTCTACCAAGAATGTGTTAATAGAGCATATAACAAACATGTCAAAGAATGTGACTTTAAAATTGGTGATCTTGTGGTTAAAGAGAATCAAAATGTTACTACATTAGAACATATGTAAACGTGGAAAGTTTTCCCCTAATTGGATTGGTCCATACAATATTACTTAGAAGTATGGGTCAGGACTGTATCGTCTCACTTCTCTTGATGGGGAACCTAAAAGGAAACCTATGAATGCCTCACACTCAAGGCATTTTACTGTTAAATAATCGATCATCATGATAATAGTTACATCAAAATCCTATCACTTCATCATATCATTGTAATTATTTGAAAGTATGTGGTTATCCGTCAACATCCTAAATACACCTTAAAGATGAGCACCATGAATCTGTTCATCACATCTTTCATTATAGACAAGTTCCTCCCTTGCAGGAACCCCTTAAAATCATTGCATCCATCCATTCTCTTCTAACCAAAAACATGACATGAGGCATGTGTGTGTAGGTCATATACACGTTTTTATCCCTTCCTTGAAACAACTTGTTAGGATCTTTCCATCAGCACAAAAATGTATGTAAAAATGATGTGGATGCTCCTCTTATCAAAATATCAAAATATAATAGACTGATCCCTTGAAGGAAAACTATTCACAAGTCTAAATCATTATCAAAAATATAAAAAGTAAACTTGATCCCTCGAAGGACAACTACCAGTCAAAATTATGGACCGATCCCTTGAAGGATGACCATCTTGTCAAAAGTAAAAAATGTAGACCATACCCTTGAAGAATGAATACTCATGTGAAAAGGCTTCCTGCATTGATCAACCTTCAAAAATACATCAATAACAAAAGCATCTAGGAAAGCTTCCTACATCGATCAACTTTCCCATCCCCAACGTAATTTGTTTGCTTCAAAATAATATGAAAAGCTGGGACATCTTTCCTACGAACTTGTTGAAAAGGAGACCCCTTTCTCCCATATCAACCTACATACACAAAACCCCTTCCATCATCTTAGCAAGGTAGATTCACTCAAACCCACATTTCTATCATGATTTGTGTAACGACCCATTGATAATATTATTTAACATTTGATAAGGCTACAACTGCAAGTGTTTCAACTTTTTCGAAACCTGTCACATATCTATCAAATCCATAATGGGGCAATAATTTAATTTTTAACTCATTTTATTTAGTCACACTTTTGATATACCATATATTAGGATCACATTTTAAAGTCATTTGGATTAATTAAACATTCAACCACACCTAATCATATGTAACCAAACATGTTTACAAACCATGCTCATCTAAAACATATAACATGTGACACATGCAAATTAAAATACAATATAAGCCATAAAATTCATCAGCATCATATATATATAAACATATATATATAAATAAAATTTTGGTATACATCATAATCAATGTCCAAAAAAATCAATATATGTCATCATCATACAAAAATGGGCTTCTATGAGCCTATGACATCATATGCATCAGAATCAGTTAGTAAAATCTACATCTCCAAGTACTGTACTAGCACCACCCTCTCTTCTTAGAGCATGTGTGCCCCCAACAACACATGTATCTCTGCCCCCTCTAGGATCACTCGTAGCCACAACCTCACCTCTGGCTCCTCCCTCGCCACCGCCACTCTCTCTGGCCTCCAAGGTGGCTATCCCACACTCGTTGTACTCACACGAGGCCTCACTGTTGCTATAGCCACCCCTTGGGAAGCCAAGTGATCTACATAAAAAGTGGCATCTAGGTAGTTCTTGATGATCAAATCAACATAATAATCTCACTCTTCCCGCACAACATCATAATGAGCCACCAAAATCATGCTAGATGGAGGAGGTGCTATAGGTACTCCCCTCTACCTTCCAGAATGAGCCATCACTGATAAATCCACACTAGATATGGAAGGCCTTGTGATCCCTAAGGCCTTCCTCAATGAATCCCTATGCCCCTTATACTTGTATCTATCTACAGAGACCTATACAAGCTATACATAGAAACTATCTCGCTCCGCTACCATCGTATCCCTCTCAAAAATCAGTCCATCTCTCTCTCTCTCTCCCTCCACCACTGACTTATGCACGTCATGACTGTAATAGTTGTAACTAAGTCATCATTTCCCTCATCCTCCTCATCCTTGGAACCTAGCTCTGCCTCCCCTACCTGTGCTCCTCTCTCTGTCCGAGCATGTACTCGCCTCACTCATTGTGCAACCCTCTATGCTACTTGGGCTCTATCAAAAATCCTCAAGGTTGGAACCCACCATGCAGTATACTCCAAGGTAACCCCCACATCATCAATCTGTATAATCAACCCCTCCTCATTAGGTCCTGAAGCCCCTAGTAACTCATCAATAATGGCGGGTCTCACCACCACTACCCTCAAAGTATCTATATGTGTATCCTCCCACATGTACTGAATGACCTCAACAGGTACTCTCTGCACCAATCCAAACTGTCTTTAAACACGATCAAAATGGAGCAACTCATGCTTAGTTTCTTTATATGCTTGAAACCACATAGGCTGCTGTAAACCAAGTAACCCCTGAGGATACTCAGGCCAAACAGGTAAATCCAAATAAGGCCTCCATACAACATCCCCGACCTTTAATCCAAACAATAAATCTCTATAAAACCCAATCCTTCTCCTCTTCCCCACATGACCCCTATCTAACCTCCATCTCATGAAACTAGGGTGTTGATCACCAATGCCCCATGGTAATCATGCTAGTTAAGCAATATCAATGTTCTCTAAATCCTAAGTCTGTAAGAGAAAAGCAACATCGATAACGTAACATTTGTGAGCCCTCTAGGCCCATAACTCTCTGAATTTCTAAGCAAGTAGGGTATGTTCCCACTCAAAAACAAGTGGATTGCTCCATCATCTCAGCCATAACCCATGTCATCATCCATAGAAAAAAACCAGTCTCAGAATCCAGTAAGGCATAACACATGATGGCCATCATAATAACATGATCATTCGTACGCAACCCTCTCTCTCCAGGTGAATAGACACGGGTGTAAGAGAAACCTCCCTGACTCATATCTAATATTTGCAGACATCCTCACCTTATACAATCTAGTCATCACATCATCTCTCTCTACCTTAGTAATGGTGTGCACCACTGCTACACCACGAATCGACAGTCTCAAGATGTGTTAAACATCCTCTAGGGTAATGGTGATATCTTCTGTGGGCAACCAGAAAGTGTAGGTGGAAAATTTCCACCTCTCTAATAATTTCAGTATAAAGCCTGGACAAAATCTATGGATCCATCTATAGTATCTCATGGCATGGAAATTGACAGCCTCTACATGAACCCTAATCATCGTCTGAGATATCAATTCTCACCTCCTCCAAAATCAATAGATTGTGGTCGTAAATAGACAATTTAGACATCCACCTGCAAACAGGAAAAAACAAAAAATTAATTTCATCAATAAAGAAATCAAAAATCAACAACATCAACAGCAATCCCTTACCCCAATAACATCTAAAACATCCAAAACTCTCACTCCATTTATCAAAACTGTAAAAAACACATAGGAAAATTGCACAAGCGATTCTATTGAATCGTCAGTGAAGATCACCTTAATCACTGAGGGATTCTAGCTAGGGAACCTGTACACCCAAAAAAGGGTACAGAGAATACCTAAATGTACCCAAAGATTTCACACAAAACATAAATAAAATTAACTTACCTATGCCAGGGGTGGTTTTCCTTTTCTTATTGGAAGATGTCATCCTAATCAAATCGCTCAAAATCACTTGAAAATACTCAAAAACTATTCGCCAAGTTGTTTTGTCCCGCATTTTTAAAATGAAACAATAAACCATGGGAGCTTAGGTATTTATATGCCCCCAATTTTTGCCATGATCCAATCACTGGCGATTTGTATTAATCACAAACGGTTCCCCAAAATTGCCAATGATTCACCCTATTTTTAGTAACCATTATCATTTACAGCCTTAAGCATGACAAAAACACCACTTCTGCACACGTGTGTCTCTTCCAAAGGACTCAAACTCCTTGGGACATTTAAATCAAACAAACAAAAACAATTACAGGACTTTTGATATGTCATATGTGTGACATGTGCCCTTTGGCCCCCCACCACATGAATTTCGAGCTTCCATGTAAAATCACGTCTACCTAGGCGTAGGACTCGATGGCGTCCCTATAAAGTTTCGAACTCTTGATGGCACACCCTGTCTTTTGTATTCCCCTAGGATTGGAGAAACCTTTTAAAAATAAAACACATTGCAAGTCAACTAGCATTTCCTGTATTCTGCCATAGTAGAGTCACCCATACGAACTAAACACTTCTCTCATCATTTTTGTCTAACGCATTTTTCAAGACCACCAGACAAAAAGGGGCAAATATGGACACCCAAAATCTGCACACCCATCTCATCCACACAAATCATTGAATCAATCCATTCATCCTGCATCACCATTTCATGACACTTAAAATGCACTCATTCACATTATTTTACTTAAAATTTCTGTGACATCAATTTAACTCAACTTAGGTAATACACTTGGTCATTGCCCTTCCACAACCCTTTAAATTGATTTAATCACTTACGCCCACATATTCCTAAGTCACTTAACCCCTCACATGGTTATTTTATTAGTTAATCAGTTAATTCCTACATATTCTAATTCACCCCTACACCTCACCACGTGAACTCATCATGACCCACACTAGTTAAGTCTAGCTCAAAGTTAACTAGGGAAACCTTCTAAAAATCATTCCTCATGGTATCCTAACAAACTCTATCCATAATTAATTAACACAATCTTGACCTTAGTCTCAGTAATAAAATTACCATCCTATCCATCGAAATACCCATGACACCAAAGTTCAAAATAGACAAATTTATCCCTTCGTATCTCTCCCAAACTCAAACTGACTGAAAACATCGTTAGTGATTTCGTTCAGTCGTCGATGATCTATATATACCAGCTTTCTCTACCTCTCTTCAGGACCATCCATGAGAATTCCAGAGTCCTTTGTCAAATTTTTTCAAGTTTATCATGTCAAGCTTTTTCATCAAAGTGGACATGTTTTGCATCAAACCAAACGCACCTTCCATGATCATCAAGCATCTTGGAGCTGTTCTGAAGCTCATTCATCATCCAACTGCAAGCATATGTATCAACTCTCATCATATCCTCATCATCAACCAAGGTTCATTATCATCTTGAAATTCCAATTTTTCTATCTTAATCCCACATATCTGATCATTTGATTATTTCACTCTTGCCTTCATAATACTTTATCTGACATATCAGTTATATTAAATATCTCATTCTTATCATTTTATCAAAATCTTGCAGAATCGCTTTCAATGGAATCACCTGCAATCTCCTAGAATCACGTATTCATGTGTATTCTATGTTTTCTCTAGCAATGAGTATTTCATTAAAAATTTCTTATTAATTGATTTTGTCCCTTGTATTACTAATCTTATGTCAAGCATGGATTTTGTTAGATGGCCATAGGTGGACCTAATCACCCAATCACAAGCATCAACTCTTTATCGATTGTTCGTCATCCACTTCATTGGGAACAATACGATCTACTGCATGACCTAGAGTTGTGCGCTATTTAATGTAGTTCCTATCGACAAATTAGAGACCATATTTGAATCCACTCAAAGGATCCATGAGGCTACCGATGAGTTTTGAGAGGCCTACTATATAGTACAACACATCTGAGCCGACCTATCTTGGTTTAAGTAACAACACAAAGTGGGATTAGACATACCTGAAGGTTTCGATACTGAACCTGAATCAGAATTGGGAAGTGAAGTCACCTTTGAAGACTTTGACTCATATTTTTCACGTCAGTATGACACTAAAGATGAGTATTCAGATTTCTTCATAGATGACTATATTGAGGATCCAGACTCTATACTTATCTGAGGAGGAAGATC
The DNA here is from genome assembly GCA_019776745.2 of Taxus chinensis. Classification (NCBI taxonomy): domain Eukaryota; kingdom Viridiplantae; phylum Streptophyta; class Pinopsida; order Cupressales; family Taxaceae; genus Taxus; species Taxus chinensis. The sequence continues at coordinate 236,727,575 of CM034149.1, read as the reverse complement.
CTAGCCTATTCTGTGGCATTAAATTTATCTGAAAATCTAGACACTGATCTACATTCCGATTTTGAGGCCCTAGATTTATTTCTTTTCATATAATAATCATTAGCTGAATATATCTAATCAAGCTAAATAAATCGTAAACATTTGGTCACATGTTTTTTATATATCATATGCTATAACTCATTTTCATAAATAAACTTAAATGTTTCAAAGTAGGGTTGACATCCATACAAAAGGAATTCCTTCGACTTTACGAGAACTAACATTTTCTAGGAAACCCTCCTATCAATATAACTAAGCCCATATTGTGTAGTGTCTATGCTTGTAGATTTATTTGTAGGAAAGGAGCTTGATCCATTGTTCATGAAACATAACAATCAACATCATCCACGGGTATCTTGGAAACCCATCCATATTCAAGGTTGATCTAATTTTACCTCGTGGTTTTATCAACTAAGTTGTTAAGATGGATTTTTTATCAACACACCCATCACATAATGTTCCTTGCATAACATTCATTGGGAGCCATTCCAGAATCTCCCCCCAATGTACGCTCATGAATCTCAAACTCCTTCACTGTGTCATCAATGTATTTTCCCTTTATGAACAGGCTTGGGAAAAGGATAATCCCACCCATCAATTTCTCTAGCTCATTCTTAAAAAGCAAGTGCATAGTCACATCTCTCTCAATGAAGTAGATACCATCTTTCAAGAACACACCTCTGACTATTGCAATCCTCAAATGTCTTCTTGATCCCTCTGAGAGTGGTGGTTTATAGAACAACCCTGTCCTACCCTCCAGGAGGGAATTTTTCTTCATACCTCTCCCAAGGGTCTCCCTTTCTAAATGCACTTCTAGAGTTCGCATTATCCCACACATATTCTTCAAAGTTTTCTAGCCAACAATTTGAAAGCTAGACTATGGAATGTACATGAAATGGAGGCTATTTCATACTCTTCCTATTTTTTCAGCCATAACAAAATGCATTCTAGCATAGTTGTTGATCATCATGGAAGGAATCTATTGGTGAAATTTCAAAACTGAAAATGTCGGTAACATGGATACGATAGCGTGATACTTAATTGGATGTTAATGCACTTACTTTCATTATTGTTAATGTGATCCCTACAATTTATTATGTTTATATAATAAAGTATTGCTTTTGTTGAGATTAGAAATGAGCCTAATATTTGGTTATATACAGTTCCAAAGAAGCAATTGCTTTCTTATAACATGGGATGTTGATTGGTTAGTGACCAAATTTTTTTCCATCTCAACAAATAATTTGAGGTGTAAATGGATCTCACATTCAATCCTCTTCATATTATATCATGAGGAGTTTTGTGAGGGTTTATCACGTGGAAAGGAAATGTCCATGCTAGGGGGTCTACTACACAAAATTGGTGTTAGGGACATCGATTGAAGAATTATGACTGCAAATTATTGGGGGAATTGAAATTTTTATATTTTACAAATACATTACTCTTGACTAGTACTCCTTTGCATAATAACTTGACAAAGCTTTGGTTCTTATTAAATTTCACCTTGTCTTAAATTTTCACATTTGTTCTTGAGTTTTTATCATGGTATGACTATCAAGTATCCTTTTCATAGTCAATTTTGTTAAGTGGCCTTGAAGTTATTGAAGTGTTTATTTTCATAAAGTTTATTATATTGTTCATTATCTTTGGAAAATGAAGATATAGAACTAAGTTTTTATTTGTTTTCAGGGTTAATCTATCCAAACTGCACATGAATGGAAGACCACAAAGAAATTAATAAAAAAATAGGACTCAAGTGTGTATTTGATTAACTAAAATATAAATATTATAATATAATCTAATGCTATGCAAAGTAGTAAATAACAACTAAATAAATAAATGAAATGACCCAAGCAACTAAGTAAATAGAAATATGAAACCCTAATGTGCAAGAGAGGGTTAAGGGGTCCTTATATGATTCATTGAATGTGCGTGAATGTGTTGTAGTGTGAACTAGATAAACATGAGGAGGAAATGATTATACGAAATCTTAAGATAGTATAGATCTGAGCTCTCTGAATAGACTGGGACATATGGAAGGGGACAGGGGCACCCGTGGGTGCCCTGGTATAAGATCTGGGCACCCTGGTCTAAAGAAATGGCTTAAAAACCTTCTCTGAGGTGTTGCAAGGTATTCAACTGTATTTACATTTAGTTGTGTGTATGTCACTGAATTGCGTCGGATGTCACTGTAAGATATGTAATAAAGAATCACCTGAAAAAGCCCAGACAAAAAATCTAAACCCTAAAAAAGAAAGATCCATATGAAGGGGTCAGATTGTCCTTAATGACCATAATGGTGGACTTACTAACTTAGTGATTCACTACATCTCAGACCCAATATAGTTCTAGGTGTGTGTATGCAAATCATGCCTTAGGTTGCTCTTGTGCTAGTCACACTTTGTGAAGTAGTGATCAAATAAATAGATGTAGAATGTAGTAAATGTGTGCATGGAAATAATAGACTGCCCTCCTATGAAGTGTGATGTAGATGAACTAGCCTTATGCCTTGTGACGAAGCTAGATGGATGCAAATGTAGCTTTAGATGCTTTTGATGGATGTAACTCTAGATGGTGATAGTAGATGTTTAGTGCTTGGTCCCTCATTATGGTCACATAACTTTATATTTTTATGGTTCTCTTGTTCTAATTTCATAATTAAATTTCATAATTAACCCTGAAAAGGCCGACCAAAAAAAAAAGAAGTTTAAATGGCTAGAAAGTGCCCAAAAGGTGAGAGTAAAGTGCAAAGAGGATCATGACACCCTAGAAGGGACCAGGGCACTTGGATCGCCCCAGTCCTGGCTAGGCACCTCAGTCTAAAATAGGGAAAATGTAGAATGATAACACAGAAAGGGAAAGTGCAGGTGTAAGATAAAAAATATGACAAAAAGCAATGTAAAACTGGCCAAAGACATGGGTTGATTATTACTCTCTTCATTGAAGAACCATATGAATAGTAGTATGAGACCGAGACTAAATAATGAGTCAAAGTGTGTGATTTAGTGACTACATTTTTCCCCACTTTATGTTGGTGAGTGGAAAGCTCAGTAACATAAAGTAGATAGAGATGCATACCTGATAATCCATGTAGAGTGATGTAGAAATGCGCTAAAGGACTAGATAAAGCGTGGAGTAAAAAAAAGATGGAGCGTGGAGACTAAAGATGGAAAATTGTAAAAGGTGATGAGAGTGAACCTAGGGCAAAAGTGCATGTGTAGATTCCAATGTGTGTGGAGTACCTACATGGTTAGTATGATGTGTGTGGTGTACTCACCATGTGTGAGTTGTTGTTTGACTTCTTTCTTCACATACAGATAGACCTACAAAAGAGAAGATGATCAAGTAGTCAAATACGCATGTATATATGTGTAAAAACACATGTATGTAGTAAAAATACTGTAAATGAAAGTATAAAAATGAAAAAGGATTATGTGCACATGATCCTCGATGAGACAAATGGGTGTAGAAATGATATCCTGTAATTTTCAGTGAAGTGCGAGTTTTTTGGGCGATCTCATGCCACTATGCCCAAGAAGTGTAGGGAGAAAGCTGTGTTATTCTCAAACATATAATTGCTTCCCTAAGATTGGTGAAGATATCTTTGTACTATCTAGGTTTTTGGGCGATCTGATGCCACTGGCTGAAGAAGTGCAGGGAGAAACTTCCAATGTTCCTACAACATGTAATTGCTTCCCAGATTGCTAAGGGTAATTTTCTTTGTAAAAGCCATTGTGTATGGGGTTCGTAGACTGGTCTGAACCCACTTGCTGTAAATTGAACTATGCCATGGACAAAAACTGTAGACTAAACTTTACTGATATTGTGTTGTGTATTGTGTAAACCCAAATGATGCCCCCTTCTTTGGGGGCACATGTGACGTTGTGGATAGGAGAATGCGGCTCCAAAAGAGGAACGACTGCGTAACTAAAAAATCTGCCATGTAGGGGGAAGGGAATGTTCTTGGTAAAGACCAAGGTGCACATAAACAAGTGGCTAGGAAACAAGTGTTAGTACAAGAAAAAATGCATGTAGAGAACAAGTATAAACCAAAACAATAATATGTAAAATGGAACATAATAAGACAATGTAAACAACCAAGTAGAAAAATTAGGCTACACAAAGAGGGTTACAAACATGAGACATCACTCACGATGTGGCACACCACTCAAGGATGTCAAGGCCACAAACAAGCAAATGTGTACACACAACAAAGGGAAGGTCCACAAACAATAAAAATCAATAAAAAATAAATAAATAAGTACGGAAGAAAATATCTGTGCATAACAAATGCTGCACATGAATCACTCATTAGCATGTTAGAAAAATAGCAAGTATGTCAAAGCATGTATAACCTATTAATGGAAAGTGCTAAGTAAAAAATGAAACAATAACACGTATAGTGTATGAATGTGGATGCCCCTAGTAGGTAGTATGTCAAGCATCAGTGCTACGTGTAAAATCTATGTATCTGAGATCACAACTAGGAAAAGACGTAAACGCGCATGTGTGTATGGTAAAGATAAAGACATATAGGATATTTATCTAAGATGTGTAGTAAAGTGAACATGTAAAGACAAGTGCAAACAAGAATAAATACAACCATAAAATGCAGTATGATGTGGATAGATGGAATGGATTTCAAAGTGGATGATAGGATTTGTGTTCCCCTTGAGTGCATGGAATTATATGTAATGAGATTCATTTGGTATGCCCCCTCAGCAGCCAAGAATGAACCCTAAATGAGAGTGCTCATTGGGAAATGATTGACTATGTGTGGTGTGTAACGTGTTGTGATGAGTGTGTAGTGATGAAATGCAACATAGAGATGATGTATGCATGAATCTATAGCCTAAGCGCATATCACGAAAATATGAATAGAAAGGAGGTGGTGATTTAGCCTAAAGCATATACCACTAAACAATGTAAGTGAAAGTGATGATGTAACTTATCATGAGGTGATGCTAGAAGAAGTGACCCTATAGCCTAAGGCATATATCACTAATCCTAAGAATGCCACATGAGATAAATATCACATGGTGAACATGGGAGTTAGATGTGGTCCATTTGTGTTGTAAACCATCAATAGTCTAGTATGGACTGTGAGACTAGAGTGCATCATAGGGTAGTGAGTGCAGTTCTTAGAGTATGAAGTATGTAAAATGTGAAATATATGTGATAGAATAGGATGTAATGTATGATGTGTCCATGACCTAAGATGTATGACATAAAAAATGTAAAATGGAATGTAATATGATGTGTGAAAAATGTGCAACATGTGATTGCTAAAGCATATTGTGTGAGTCATGTGTAGTATGTGTATGATGTATGTAAGGAAAGATGTAGGATGTATGAAGATTCGTAATACCTATAGCCTATGATGGAATGTGTAATATGTAGATAATGTAGGATCGTGTGATGATATGTGTTCCTAATGTGTACTGACTATTGTGTAGTGTGTGGGGTCCATGTGTGTAAAATTCCCTCAACAATCAAGTGTGAACCGAAGAACAAGAGTGTGTCATCAGGTAATGTCGATGTATGTGGTGCAGATGACTATGCCTATGCTAGGAGGTGGATGTGTATGAATGTGAGTATGAGATGTGTGTTGATTATAGGATGGGGTGTGTGTGTGGATGCTATGCATGCCAAGTATGTGTGAGTTAATGAACTAACCAATGAAAGTGAAGGAAGAAGATCCTTCATTTGATGCGAGTGGTGGTGAAAGCATATGATAATGTTCTAGTAGTGGTGGAATAGTAGATTGTCGCTTCCTGGGTGAGTGAAGTCTATGTGCATGTGATGGGTGGATATATTATGAGTGCGTAGGTGAAACAAAATGCGTAGGTGATGGAGAGTGATGAGAATCCGAATGAAGAGGTTATGGACATCCACGTGGGATAAAACGAGGTGGTGACCTATGTCGAGATGCAATAAATATGTGAGGAATGGGCCTATGCCTATTTGTAGGACTAGTAGAATGGCGAGGCCACGTAGATGGTGTGTGAGTAGGTGAACTAAGAGTGGATTGTGATTTAATTAACATAGGTTGTGATGTATTAGATGAAGTAGGGGATGCTTGAACTGGTGCTCGAGGAGATGATGACCATGGAGTAAATGGAGGTACGCTATTGATAGAAACAACTTGATTTTTATGAATGAATTTGAGTCACAAATGATTCATAGAGATGATGGACTTATACCTACGAATCTAGTTGACACCTAGAAACATGTCACAACCATCGAATGATTATCTGAAAAGGAAGGGTAAAAACACAGTAAGAGGTCCTACCATAACATGAAGTTTAACTACACCATATGCATTGTTCATTGGATATATGATATTTGTGAATACATATAACCGATAACATCAAGAAGTAGAATAGAACATGTACTGATAGGCCATGATCGATCAACCTTAGTATTATTGATGGGGACCACTTTGATAGATGCACTAATGTGTAAGTGATTAGGAGATAATGTAGCATGATAATCATAATTAGAGATGGAAATAACCAAGGGAGAAGTGTCGATGTTAGCAAGTAAGAAATCAAGGGCCCTCAATTCAAGTGGAGGAACTGTATGATAAGTATGATTAGCCGATGAATCAACTATTTTCTTGTCGTGTTGCGGAGGTGGGTTACCAAATAATTTAGGCTTAAAATTTTCATTAATTGGTGGAGAGTATGTAGCCTTAGGAAATTCAAGGTTGTTGCAATTAATGAGGTCTTAGATAATGGTGCGGAGTTTGAAACACCTATTTGTAGAGTGCCCCACACAGTAGTGAAAATCACATCAAAAATTTTAATTGTAATTTATTCCTTTTAGTAACGATGAATCCAATTCAAGTGGTGGAGGAAGTGTGATAAGATTGCTTACAAGAATATACTATAATATGAGTTATGTGGTAATAGGAAATTCAGTGCATGTGCACTGTGGTGGCTAGGACCAAAATTCTTTAGGAGCTGTAATTACATTGACAATGATTTTGGCATCAGTAGGTTTTGTAGTGGAAGGTTTAAATGTTGACTTGCCTTGAAAGCATATAAATGATGACGCTTGTTCCTGATACTTAAGTTTACCGATGGGTAAAAGCTTAGTTTCACGAAGCTTGGGGTTATGAAAAAGTTGATCGAAGGAAGGATAGGTCTCAAAGAGAACACTTTTTTGGAGGGGTGGTAGTAGACTCTAGATGAATAAATCTTGAAGCTCATAGTCAACAAGAACATTCAATATCTTAGCTAAGTTGTTTTTGTAATGTAAGACATAATCCACTAAGTGTTCATTAGACCTTTGTTTAAGATGTGTAAGTTGGGCATAAAATATATTAGAGCCAATGTCGATAGAGAAATGAGTGGTAAAAACATCGGCTAGATGCGTGAAAGAGACTACTGAATGGACAAGTAGGTCGTAAAACCAACACATCATGTAATCATGAAAATTACAAGGAAAGAGCTTAGCTAGAAGAATGTGATTATTCGAAAAATCTAGACAAGCCATATGGAATGCTCAGAGGTGCTCTTGTGAGTCACCTTGGCAATTGAAAATAGGTAGTTTAGGGGTGATGAAATTTGGCGAAAGTAGATAAATGGATATAGCGGGCATGAATGAAGTATGTAATAATAGAGTGGAATCCAAAGATGGAGATGCGTAAGAAGTAGCCTGCCATAATTGATGAATTTGGGATTGAAAGTATTGATAAAGGGAGGCTAGATCTTGAGTGCCACCGAAAGGAGGTTTCCGTGTATGATAAATAAGAGGTGGGGTATATTGATTTGTAGGAGTAGAAACATAAAAAGGAACAATAGAGATGGGTGAAAGAGTAGAAGAAAGTAGTTGAGTAGCAACTGTGGTGGGAATAACAGTAGGCACATGAAGCTCCGCAAGGTTTGTAGCTTCCTCACAAGCAACATATAAAATAAAGTATAGATTTTGGGGATGCTTAATGATATGATCATTAATGGCTTTAAGATGAGCTTCACTAAAGTCATTGGAAGATTGAACCATATTAAATAAGAGAAAGAGAACCCTAAGTTGAAGGTAGTGTCGAGCATGGGGTTCACCAAAATGATTAACTAAAATATAAATATTCTAGTGTAATCTAATGTTATGCAAAGCAATAAATAACAACTAAATAAATAAAGGAAATGACCCAAACAAATAAGTAAATAGAAATGTGAAACCCTAATTTGCAAGAGAGGGTTAAGGAGTCCTTAAATGATTCGAAAAAGGTGCGGGACTGTGTCACAATGTGAACTAGGTAAACAAGAGAAAGAAATGATAACACATAAGCCTAAAAAAGTACAGATCTAAGCTCTCTGACTAGAAAGGGATGCTTGGAATGGGACATGGGCACTCATGGGCACCCGGTGTGAGATCTAGGCGCTCTGGTATGCAGAAATGGCCTGAAAACCTTTTTTGAGGTCTCACGAGGTATTGTCCTATGTTAACCTTTAGTCATGTGTATGTCACTGAACTGTGGCGGATGTCGGTGCCAGACTTGCAATAAAGAATCACTTGCAAAACCACAGAAAAAAAATCAAAACCCTAAAAAAAGAAAGATTCATATGAAGGGGTCAGAATGTCCTCAGTGGCCACAAAGGTGGACTTACTAATTGAGTGTTACACTACATCTCAGACTCAATGTAGTTCTAGGTGTGTGTATGCAAATAGTGCCCTAAGTTGATTTTGTGCCAGTCACACTTTATGAAGTAGAGAGGAAATAACTAGATGCAAAATGTAGTAAATGTGTGCATGGAAATAATAGACTCCCCTCCTATGAAGTTTGATGCAGATGAACCAGCCTTGTGCCTTGTGATGGAGCCAGATGGATGCAAATGTATCTCTAAATGTATTTAATGAATACAACTCTAGATGGTGATAATAGATGCTTATTGATTGGTCCCTCATTATGGTCACATAACTTATATTTATATGGTTCTCTTGTTCTAATTTTGTAAGTAACCCTGAAAAGGCTGACCACTAAAAAGATAGAAAGCTCAAACAACTAGAAAGTGCCCAAAAGGAGAGAGTAAAGTGCAAAGAAGATCAGGGTGCCCCATAAGGGTCTAGGGTGTCTGGGGCGCCCCAGTCCCAGCTGGGCACCTCAGTCAGAAATAGGAAAAATGCAGAATGACAATATAGACTAGGAAAGTGTAGGTATAAGATTGAAAATACGACAACAAACAATGTAAAAATGTTCAAAGACATGGGTTAATTATTACTCTATATTATCCAAAATTACCCCTCGGGTTATTTTGGCTTTAAAAACTTAAAAAATGGACTTAGCCATTTTTACAGGTTTGTGATGGTCTAATGGCCATCAAATTTCACTTATCAAATGCACTGGCCATTGGCATTTGAAAATCCACAGGATACTCGGGTTTAATTTATTGGCGGGTTCTATGTTTTAACAAGCCGCAAAAAAAGGAGGTCGATTAAAGACTTAGGCGGGTTTTTATTAAACCGGCGACACATTTAAAATCCACAATACAAAGCAAAACAAAGAGGACAACTGATGGCCACATTAAAAAGCTAATTTTTTTTTGTAATTTCCCCGGACTTAGAAACTACGATGCAAAGAGATACGTGGTGCCATTTCATTAGCTCACCTTTCACAAATATGACAAATGTGAAGGCCCATCCAATTAGATCTAAACACGAAGAAGATAGGTTGATAGGTTTTGAAACTGTAAAGACATGGAGCTTCCTCATTTGCTCACATTTCATAGTTTTTAGTGGGGTTCAATGAAGGGTCTAACAACACATCAAGGCATGGAGCTTCCTCATTGGTTGAGGGTTCACGGATATCAGAGCATGGGAATCAAAGGGAATGACATGCGAAGTGTGTGGAACCTTTTTATTGGCTCACATTTCATAATGGTCAGTCGAGGGATAAATTGTAGAGAAACATGGTTGTTTCTTATTGGCTTGCATTTCATAATGGTCAGTTGAGGGATAAATTATGAAAAAACATGGTTGTTTCTTGTTGGCTCGCACTTCTAGGGGTCTGACAAGATCTAAAATGCAAAAGAGCATGTAGCCTTTTCATTGGTCCATGTGTCACGAAGATTGAAAAAGGTCTAAGGACAAACTAACATCCCAAAAGAACATGGCAAAGTTTTATTGGCCCATATTTTCATAAAAGGATTAAGCTCGCAAAAGGTAAAAAGAAAGGACATATGGCGAGTGGAGAAGTAAAGCCCAATATGGAAAACCAATGGGAGAATGACACTTGGTAAAAGGTGAAGCAAGTACACGTTGGCAGAGGCCAATCTCCAACCAATTAAAGGCTGCCAAGTGTCAAATCTCTATGCCTCTCAACAGGTAAATCTTCAAATAGCCATAACTTTTGATCCCCAACTCCAAATCAGACAAAATTTATATCATTGGAAAGATCTCATTGAGCCCTTCAATTTGGCATCATCAAAATATGATTTTGGTGGCTTTTGGTGGGTCAAAATGGAAACCAAAGATTTTGGAGGTAGAAGAAGATTGTTTGGGCACGTAAGCAATCAAATCAGGTAGATCAACCACCAAATTTGATGAGGCATGGCTTCATTTGCTTCTGCAGGATGAAATATATTGAATGAAGGCTCTATAAGGTACCCATGTGATTTACAGAGGATTTTAATGTAGATTGTTGGTGGTTGAAGACTAGAAAAGTCGTGCCCCTTCTCTTCTCCCTCTTCTATTTCGTCCTTCTCTTTCATTTGAGCTATATATTGTAAAATCTTTCATATTTGAAAGGATGAACATTCAAAAAATGTAATGGAACTCTGTAAAATTTGTTCCAAAGCAGATGTGAGCCATCAAACCTCCAATTTGGGCATGACAATGTGTTTTTTTGCCTTCCTTTGCAACTGTAATGGTATGTGCATACTTTTATTGCAACAAAGCTTGTTTTGTGACACATTTAGCTGTCCTAGGTCATTTTAGTTGTAACCTTTCGTCTCTTTTACTTATTACATTGTGTTGTGCATGTATTTCTCCTTGCAAGTTCATTATGCTGAGTTTCATGTGAGAACAGATGGTAAATGAAGTTGTGGGTCTATGTCTCTTATGTCTAGCTGAATCTCAGGGTGCTACCTTTTTGTGATAAGACTCTCTTCACTCAAGAACCATATGAATAGTAGTATGAGACTGAGACTAAAAATTCACTCAAAGTGTGTGATTTAATGAACACAATATTCTTTATCCTTTGATTGATGAAAACCTAAAACTATGATGTGGTTGGTTTGTTTTTGCTTTTTCTTTGTGTTAATACGATGATCTAATATTCAAAATTTCATATTATTTATAGGTAATCTGAAAACGTTTGTTGATAACGTTAACAAACTTTCTATTATCATCAAAATTTTAATTTTTTTGCTATTTGTTTCTTGCATCAACCGTCTCTCACATTAATTAATAGATTAAACATTTCTTATCTTGCCTCTAATTAAAATTTTAATGAAGCATATTTTCTCATCTATAAGTATAATAGTTAAGAAATCCAATATGGATAATTTGATGATTTAGTTGCGTAAGAATTTCAACCATCCTGATCTGTTGCAGTCATAATTTGAGATATCTAGTATAATTCTATCATGCTTAATAAAAAAAAATTGTTTAAGCCTTTTCCTAATTTCATGAACCATGACCCAAAGTTTTTTGAGATAAAACCTTGTTGTACTTACCTCTCCTTAGTCAACTATCCACCAGTAGACAATTTGATGGAATAATGTGGCAAATTTCATCTTCTAGACAAAATTCTAAAACATTTGAAAGCTCAAGTACATAAGGTGAAGTTGGGATCTCATTGGGATTTATTTGGTTATTGGTGGTCATACCAGTCTCACCCTATTCCATATAATCTCAATTTTAAATATGACTATAGGTTCTTGTACTTTCTCAATGGACTCGATTGCTACAATTGTTGGAATACTACTTCACTTAGATGGGCCATGACATGCGTGTCATCTATGGATGAATTAAGTTAGTTAATAGGTAAACACAGGTAGTTGGAGCTCATGTTTATGACACATCCATCCCCACACACATATAAACTAGCAATTGCAAATGAGTTGCAAGTTAAGCCGGAGAGGGATTGAATTTTTTGTATATAATATAGTTTGGATACAAAGTGAAGGTGAATTGTATCTGTATTGCATTACAAGTGAGTTTTACGTATATATATGTGCAAGACTTAAATTATTTAATGACGGAGATTACTAATGGCTACATCACCATTTGTGACGGTACAAACGAAAGCAAATCATTATCAGGATCATTATCTAGATTTTATTTTGTTTTGCATGCGCTAATCATTACACTAATACCTTGGAACCGAGTAGCCATCATGCTAGCACTAGCACTGACACCATGCCCACTCTTGCACTTTGATCCACATTGTTGAAGAAGGATTTAAAACCATAAGTTTTTCAGCACTTTCGATTCAAATATTTTGGATTTGGTTGCTGGCAGTCAGTTCATTGTTTACACTTTTTTTAAGTACCTAGGTTGGATCCAAGATCTGGGAAAAATATTGTGAGCATGATGGGGGAAGGAGTGTGCACATGCCTTGTATGCCATGTGCCAATTTTGTGTTACAAAGTCTTTTCTCCTCTTCCTTGTGTGCTTTAACGTTCTTTGTATATCTCATTCTTGCATAGCGTTCAAATGTAAAAGCTGGTAGGATTTGTAGATCTTTGATGGCACAAACTTTTGACATTGCCATGAATGTTAGTCCTTGACGGTCAACATTTCCAATGTCTACTGTGGTCTTGTCAAGAGTTATGCCTTGTGATTTGTGGATGGTGAGGCCCCAAGACATTTTTAGTGGGATTTGGCGACGATTTCCACGTGTGACAGGAGGTAGGGGCAAGTGGGTTGGGTTGAGTATGTCCCATGGGGGCCCTTGGTAGTGTTTGAAGTTGACAACAACAAAGGATGGAAAGTATGGTGGTTGTGTTTCTGGGTTGTACATGACATCTGTCACTTGCCCGAGTGCACCATTAACCAATCCTGAGCTAACCCATAAGTTAGATGTCAACATGACCTCTTGTCCGGTGCATAGGAAAACTACTGGGTCCAGTTGAGTGTCATTGATGTTTGAGTCAGAGTTATGTTTGCTTTGTTCTATGATGCTCATTGCAATTGGTATGTGTAAGGATTTTAGCATTTGTTTATTGTGCTTGCTTGCGAGGTCCTTTGTTGCAAATAGGTGCTTCTCAATCATGAAGATGGATTGCTCTGAGGTAGACATGCATGACTTTGTATGTGACATGAGAAGAGACCAATCCTTAATGGTTGCTTCTGCATTTCTGATGTTGGTCAACATTTCTATGAATTCAAGTTGTGTCGGGTTTAATCCTTGTTGCCTAAAGTTTGTGTCCAAGGTGATCACGGTATCAAAAGCATGCCAAAGGGAGCTGCCTATTTTGTTGCCTGCATATAATGGTACATCATTGACCAGAGGGAGCTGGCCTAAGTCACCCACAAAAATCATTGAACAATTGCTGAATGTGTGGTTACTATGTTGGGGGAATGCCTCACGAAGTCTTTTGTTGATGTTGTGTAACATTGTAGGACCTATAAAGCTCATTTCATCTATGAGTATGTAATGTAAGGCACTCATACACCCTTGGAAGATTGCTAGGGCTTGGCCTTCAAGAGGTTTCATGTCAGATATGGGTATTTGGAGGGAAGAATGTATAGTAGATGATTTTATATTGAATGCAGCAATACATATTGGGGATAGTACAAGGAGGGAAGATTTAAATTTTCCAGTCATATTTTCAAGCCCATTTCTTATATGGTGTATGAGGTATGATTTTCCTGTACTAGTAGTTCCCTGAATGATCATCTTCAATGGTGGGTGCTTCCCTTGTTGAGTTGCTTGGGAAAGTACAATTGAGTATGCAAGGTGTTGTTTTGATGATAGTTGTAGAGTGTCTAATTGGGTAGGTGGAGAAACAAGTGGTGGTGAATTTTCAGTGCCAAGCAAGGTCTATGAATTCAGGTGCACTTTTTTGTAAGGTAGTAGGGATGGAATGCACCTTCCAATTGTGGTTAATGTCAAAGTCACGAAGGCCTATCATGTCTACATCATCAATTGTTGTATTGAGTGTTGGGTGCATGCCTATTATATACTCCCATTCAAATAGTTCTGCATGTAGCAGATTAGATCCCTGCGAGTTATTGTCGTCACTACTTGTCCCAGTTGCAGTTTCTTCTAGAGTAGTGGCTCTATGAACATGTAAAGGGACGTACAAGTTTTTCAATTTTCCCCATTGGTTAGTTATTTCAGATGTAGAGATGCCAATGTCTGTTTGGATATGTCGAAAGGGTTTATAAAGTAGAAGCTCTGACTAGAAAAAATCCTCATAGTGTATCGCATCTGGGGTGGGGACATCACTGTATCGGAGGAATACGCGGACAATAGCAGGGGTTTCTTCTTTGTAGCCATTGAGTAACTTTCCTTTGGCTATTGTAGGACCAGGAACGAGCAGCCTCAAAGAGGGAGGTGTTCTCTAATTGTAAAGGGCGTTTTATGTATGCATCTACGAATGAAGGGAATTGGAATGTGTTTCCTAGGTCTATGAGGACACATTTATATACCTTCTTACCGACGGATAGGGTAATAAATGTTCTACTACAACTGGAGAGGGGGAGTTTTTTTGTAACATGTGGCATGTTTCTTGTGCACCAATGTCCCGGTCAACAATAGTTTCTGAGAGGAATTTGTCTGTAGGCCGCCTTTGCAGGGTGATCGACATTAACTTCATTAGATATTAGTGTCAGCATGTGATGGTAGCTTTCTGATTTCTTCTCTACCTTGGCTGCATATTTTGCAATGTATTGTAAGACTACATGTCGTGACACAATAGGCTGACAGTCAACATTGGCTCGCCATAGTACCAACATGTCTGAGTTGTGTATGTTGACCCGTGTGTCATTGCGTGCAGGGGTGTACTTTTTTTTACCTGTTTCATCTAAGCCCAAACTCGAATACTCTTGGAGTGGCCAAGGGGCTTTATATCTACATTGAAGTGTCCCATTTTTTCTGCAAGTAGGTTGCCTCACTACATTTTGTGTGGCGTTGCACGCGGTTCAACAAGTTTTCATAGTCAGCTACAGGGTTGTCTGTAAGTATCCCGTATGTGTCTAACAAGCACGGGTCATCTTCCTGCGAACAATGTATCCCAGGTTTTCCACTCTCAGGGCCCCTTGGATTCCATGCAGTTACTAATTGGTCGAAGTAAGTCTTTGCCACATCAAGTTCACGGGGGTTGTCCCAGTTTAGGACCTCCATGTTTGGTGCATTTGGAAGCCATATAAACCCGTGGATATGAGCCGAGCCTCAGTGTTGCCATTCATACCTGTATTTTGCACAAAGAGGATCCAACTTGGTAAATGGGGTAGGGGTGGTATTGTATTAAAATCTAAGTGGTAGTGAGCTCACCTGTACCAGTAGTCGGTGCAATGTAGTTTTTTTTGAAGCACCTCCTCGCAAAATATTGTAAATCTTTTTTCCATGTATGCAGAGATGATATGGGGGTGCATGTTCAAGTTCATGTTTCTCCATTGCTGGCCAGTTGTTGTGGGTGGCATGGGGGTTCCTGGCATTGCTTTGTGTAAATCTGGCCATTTAGTATCTGCTGCACTTAAAGTGAAGAAAATCGTAGGGCTTTCTAGTTGGGTTATCATATCTGTGAGTTCATGTCTACGCTTGCACCAAAATGATTTATTTCCTCGCAAATTAGACCCAAAGCACATTAGTTGCTCTGCAATGTGGGCATCTGGGTAGTGTGCAAGTTGCCGGCATAACATCGAAACCGTGGTAGGCAAGTTGTCCCGTATATTTTTTTAGTGAAAACAACAGATGTTGATTGGCTTCTGTGGTGCAACATAATGTTGAGAATGAAGTAGAAAAAGCACGGATGGCTTCCAAATCTGTTATCATGGTAACGTATTAGGTGCAATGCGTATTCATGCATGTGAACCCTTTTGATCCGTGCTTGGTGGAACAATGCAATCCCTGTAGGGAACAATGTTGGAAAAGCCATAGAGAGCAAACCCTCAGTGTTGTATTCGTTGACTGCGGCTGAACCAATGTGTGGCCACTCAATTGACTGTAGCGGAGTTTGTTTTCTGCCTTCGATGAAATTTTTTATTTGGTCAACTTCCGAAGTGGTTGGAGGGAGGGAGGACACAAAAGATGATGGTTGCCGCTCATGGGTATTTGGTGGGGAACTTGGGAGAAGGTCTGCTTCTGATTCTGCTTCAGCATTGTCTGGGATAGTTGAATTGAAGTGTGGTAGGGAAGTAGATATATCAGTACTGTGAGGTGGTAGGGAATGCAATGCAGTGTGGTCTAGGAAAACATCCTTGTAGTAAGGGTCATGAGCTATTTTGAATTGCAATGCAGCCAAAACATGAGATCTACTTATAAAGCATTCGTAAGCTTTATTTGTTGTTCCGATTCTTCAGATGATTAAGATGTCCAAGTCTTCGACACGCGGAGGCAAGTGTTTAGTTATGGATGAAACATCTTGGGGGAAGCATATGGTGTGGCCCCTATATTTGTATTGACCACCTACAGCATGAGTCACCTGCAATATTGGGTTGACCCTTGCTATCAACATTTCCTCAACTTGTGTAAGTGAAGATAAAACCTTAGGTTGCGGGCCTGGGTCCATGTTATTCCAACTTGAGAAGCGGTGATCATCTTTTTCAACAATGCATTTGTGACAGGTATTGACACCTTTGTAAACCCTTGTATGTATCCCAACATATAATTCATTACAACATGAACATGTGTTTGGAGGTGGGAGGTGATCTAATCTTTGGCGGAATTGGCGCTGTGTATCTTGGAGTGAATGCGTATTTGGTGTGTGATCTTCGAGTAGGTTGACATGGTTGGCTATATAGATTGGCGCCTGTGTGTTCAGCTTTTGTCGTTTCATGCAAGCTATATGGCGACGATGTTCATTTAGGTTGTTTTTGTTGGCTGCATACCTCAACCAAGCCTTTGCATTTTTCTCAGTTCGTGTCAGGCCTGCGCAAAATGAGGAAAAAGGTAACAGTAATTAGGTATAGAAGGTAGTTAATGCATGCAAAAAGTACAAGTACTTTTGTTTAATTGACGTGAAGTGTAACAATGTATGTCTAAACATCATTTTTTTGTTTAATAATGTCGACAGTGTTTGCATTGCTGGTATAAAGTGACTTTTTTTACGTGCAAGACATCCTCAGACGACGGGGTGAGAGGGAAATGTCCCCCCGCACCCGAATATGTTGTATTATAAAGACATATTAAGAACCAAGAGTGATATATAAATATAGGAAAACTTGAGCACAAATGCACATGGTGAACTGTCGCAACGTACTATGAAAACCAACAACATGCATTAATATTAAAGGTTATATAACTTACGAATGCAAAAACCTATATGTGGAGTAGGTGGTATGGTAAGTATGTATTTGTAAGTTCCTAACATTGTGTGGGTATAGTATAATATGTTTTCTGAGATAGTGCAAGATCTTTTTCATCAATAAATAGTTAAGGGGATGCGAGGAATGCATCTAGTGGGGATTCCTACATGTTGAAAGTCATGTCCTTAACTGCAGTGACAACAGTGCACTGGGCTTTCTCTTCTGACCTGTAGACCTCTAGCTTCACGGATATTGTGAACATGTAGCGATGGAATAGAATTGGCTTAACAACAGGCCAAAACTTGTTAGGTGTTGGTGCAAGAAGTTGTAGCTCTTGTGCTGATATACCCATGATTGATGTAGCAACCTCATCAAAAGTAGTTACCCATGTTGTTGTTGTGCCATCCTCAATGATGAAGTGTAATGCATATTTGTAGTCGCAATGAGAGACATCATGCTTGCATTTTTGGCAATACCAAGAGGAGTTTGCAGTTAGATCAAGTTTTTTCTTGCATTGCTCGTTGTTAACAATTGATGTGCATGCTGGATAGCTAAATGAGGACATATTCATGTGTATAATTGTTGTTGCGGTGGAGAAGGTGAGTGTTTTACCTAGTTGCGAGGAGGATTTTATGCCTGCGATATCGGTTTCCTCAATTTTTCCAATACTCACTGAAGGGTATGCAGTTGTAGAGTCGAGCGAAGTAAACCATGCATGCAGTGCATGAGCCTTAGTTATATCAGGATCTATGAAGATTTGTGTATTAGGGCCGATGGCTAATGTTGTTCCTTTGAAAGATGTAATTTTTGCTCTCTTAATTGCAAGAATTGGTCTGACTGATGTCTATGTAGCACATAGTTCACTTAGAAGTTTGCCCTCATTGTCACTGAAAGCACCCCATAACGTTGCCTCAATACATAGTGTCGAGTTATCACTAAGTAGGACTGTGCATTTGTGGTTGAAAGTACTATCACTTTTCCTTATAGTGGAGGGGGGCAGTAATGGATAGTGCAATAGCTAGCAGGTCAATGGTGGATTTGGCGGGGGAGGAGTTGATTTCTGATATTGTTTTGAAATGGAAAAGATATTGTGGTATGTCCACTGACTGATTTGTACTAAGCTTTACAGAGGATTCCAAGTCTAGGATGATGTCCCAAGGAGTTGTGGAGTTGTTGTAATCTTTTTTTGCAGTCCGCAAGGTGCCTCCTTTGATTGTGTATGTTTTACCTAGTTGTATTTGGTTGTATTAAGAAGTTGTAGCTTGGTCAAAATAAGTCACCATTATATCTGAACTACTTTTTTCGATAATGTCGAAGCTAAAAACCTACCCTGTGCTTTTGTCTGTGCTATAGTTGTTTAGGTAGCCTTTTTTGATGACCTTGCCTTCAATAGTCCAAAGGATTTGTTAAGGATTTAATGATTTTATTGGCGTGAGTTACATGCAGTCTATAGGGCGTCCTTCATGAGTAGTTGATGCCAAAGTATCAGTGCGGGATGTTGGCATGTGTACAGCCAGTTGGGGAGGCACAATGTTGGAGGCAATGGATCCTGTGATGCTGGTGGTTCCTAAACAATAAAATAAAACGGAAATGAATTAGCAAATGGGGTAACGTAAAGTATGAGGGGGCAATGCGCTAAACCATAAAGTGTGGTAACCAAGTTATGGTCCACATAAAGTGTTTTTTTTAGAGAATAAGCACGTAAAGACATGTACAGTGGGGAAGATGTTCATATAACACAACAATTTTCATGCTCATTCAAAGTAAAGTATGAAACATATGTACATCAACTATAATGTATATCTAGTGATATGCAATATACAAAAATTTTGACGGTGGTTTTAAAATGGAACAAGTACAACATATTTATGCAAGTATAGGTTTATCGAGTCAGTCCTTCAAAAAGAGGTTACTATGGGTTAGAATAAAAGAGGTGGGCATATGTATGGGCAGTGCAAAGTCGTAGTAGGGGTGAGGTAGGGGCTAAAATTATAGGGATGCAAGATAAGCATTGAATGCAGCTCTAATGGAGTGTTCCTCGCCACCAGAGTAGTACTGGTCATAGCTTAGCGAATGAAGGAAAGTGTACAACGCGTCAAGCCTAAGGTATGTTGCATCTACCTTGTGCATCATGTCTAAGACAATGGTTAAATCACTATTGAGAATCATCGCTGATGGGATGAGAGACTCTGATATCCTACCATAAATGGTTGAGCATGTAGTTGCAACAGAAGTAGCAAAAGAATGGACAAAAGTTGCAAGTGGTGGTTGGACACTTTGTATTGAGATTTAGTTGGTGGTTGCCTAGGTTGCATACGACTGAGGGGACCCATTTGAAGCTACCAGTTCAATAGGAGGGCTCCCGACAATGGCACCAGAGGTATCATCAGATATTGTGATAATGGATGGACTTCCATTTGGAGTGGCCATAATACCTGAAAATAGCAAGCAACTTTGTTTAGTATAAATTTTTCTTCTACTGACAAGTACAGAAATACATATACATATATATGTCACGGATTTCAATAATTTGTGTATCATTGAAGGTGGGAAAAAGAGATATTGTAGAATAATTTATGTTGGACATAATAACAAGACATCTTGAGCCGACATACTCCAAATCCTAGAAATTTCATCTATAACATTTGGTCATTCGGAGATTGTATCTCTAGAACATGCAGTATAAGTCCCCATCATGTATACCCACAAGTACGCAAAAAAATTGAGGCCAATTGTATATTTGATTGACCAAGTAACAATATATCGTTAAGGGCAATTAATCTACCAGTACAAATAAGCTAAAAAATATTACCAACCATTCATATTCTTGGTATATTTGGGGTGTCTGATTTAAAAAGACTTTGCACTCTGTAATCAAATATAAATATGTCAATCAAATGGGAGGCACTCACCAACAGTAAGCCAACCCATGTCTCTAGCAGGCACATCACAACAACATAATATAACAATAATGGAGCTGGTTGTAGTCTTATTATTATTGTCTTTGGCGTTATTCATGTATAAATCTACAACATAAATTTGATAGGGAACGCATTCATAATGGTTAGGCCAAAGACAGAACCATGATATTTAGTGAATGTCATGCAATTGAGATGGAGATGTCGTTAAAACAACATTTCAAAAGGAAAAATGATATGTACATTCCTTTCAGTTAGAGAACTGCTGAAGAATTCTAAACATTGCAAAAAACATTGGCTCAAATACAATATTGAACATTGGCTCAGATACAATATTGGCTGAAATTGTAGATTTAGACACTTTTTGAAAGTTGTGGTTTACAACCATTTGAAGGTAGATTTAGACTTTATTTCATAGCATTATAGAGCCTTTGTCAAATACAATATTGAACAGAAATTGCAATCCCTTTTTTCTAATTCACAATAATTCTGTGGGCAGTCTAACTAAAACTATCCCAAAATTAATGGCACATTGCTGTGATGGCATGGGAGGTATGGATAAACCTTAAGTTCACACAGTTCTTTCAAGAGACGAGAAGAGGCAATTATTATGAATGTCCTAAAATGGGTTCCACTGGAGCTTTTCTTTGTGACTAACACAAAGATATACGATGCTATCCTTTATACAACAACAGAAAAGCAAAGGGCTGTCAGGATGGGGTTTCCAGCATCAACTTGGGTTCTCTCTTCCAGCTTGCAATTTTTTCATTTTTAGGGTTTGGTACATAGTCTCTAAGAGCCATCGTGCTCTTTGATTCACTTACAATTGCAGAGATAGAAGATTCGTAAGGAAATCATCCATAATTCTCTGTATGCAACTATGGAAATGTTAGACATGCTCATTGGGCAACTCCTATGACTTGTGATTGGATATTCATGAAATGTTGACAAGCAGTGTGATCACTGGCATTGAAGAGTGAGACGTATATAGAAAGGCCACAATGGCATAGCAACAAAAAAATAATTTGCAAACCTGTTATATTTCTGAGCTGTGGTGTATATGAGGTGAGAAGGGTGTTGCAAGTGTTGGCAAAATAAATCCGGTGGAGATGGTGCAAGATGAAAACTTAAAAATGCAGGGGTGTATTTATAGACAGAGATAGTTTAAGCAGGCCTGTAAGAGAAGGACAATAGCTAGAGGGAAACAAACACATTAAGGTAGCTACAATAGATCTACTACTGTTGCAACAACCAATAGTTATGAGAGGAACAATTTCATAGTCATTGATTGGATATGCACGTAGGAGGGCAATCTTGCAGATCACAGAGTTCTAATGGTTGCTACATGTCCCCTACAAATTGTTGGACGTAATATCCAAAAGTTACAGGAAAAATCCAATTGTATTTATTGCAAAGCGGTGGACTTAAGATTGCGAATTGGTGGACGTATTTATGCAGTGTGTTGCATACGTAGCATTGGAGACAGATGGGACTGTGAAGCAGGCGGCTGGGAGGGTCGGTGGAGTAGCTGTAGCTGGCAAGATTATTGTCCCTTTTCTTTTGAGAGGTTGAAACCTGTACAGGCTGCAGTGGTAGTCAGATCAAACCTCCTCCCTCCGGCGAATAACATCTAATTCCATCGGGAAAAAATGGTATATGCAGGGTGTTACTGGAAATTGACACTTTCCAGCAGTGCCTTTTTCAAAGTAAACGCTTTCCAGTGAATAAATAATTCATATGCATGTGTATATGATAGATATAAAATATGTACATACATTTTTGTATATATATAATTTATAAAGGCATGTGTTTATGATAGAGTAGGTAATTGTAAACTTTTATTGCATTGCACGTTTAAATTTATTGGCTTGTTGTGTAGTTTCTGCTTATTGGTCCATGGTCAGTGAGTTGTGATTGGCTCTTGGTGGATTATGTAGGTTAAGTCCCACATTTGTTGGGGTCCATAACATGCGAGCCTTTATTAAGTTTTTCCTCCACCATGCTTAGACTCGACCACTCCACATATATTAATAAAACTTAAACCCCTACCTTATAGTCTATGCGCTTCGCTTGGATTTCCACTTGGATGGCTGCAACGTGAGCTCGGTTGGTAAATGAAATTAGTTTATGTTACAAATTAATATGTTGACCAGACCATCTTCCTCAACGTGCCTTAACTGCTCACATTTACTTTGCATACTTTTTCTCGCGTGGGTAGGTATATATATTTTATTTAATACTTCTAGATTAAACAACTAAAAACTAAATTAGTTGGTTGGGCTCGAGTTTGGCAATGTGACTTGGTTTTTTGTGCTCCACCCTCTCCACGAATAAGGACGCATCTTCATCTCAAATTCATTTGCAAAACGATGCCTTGGTGGCTTGGAAAATTGAGTATGCAAATCACTTCTTTAACAACTTGGTTAAATGTGCATTGGTAAAGTGCATTTTAGTAAGACTTTTCAAGGCATATCATGAGTCAAGGGTTCAATATACTCGAACCATTTTTTCAATATATTCAACGTACTTTCAATTCAGACACATTAATATGTGCTCTTGCAGGCTTATTCTCATTGGACTAGTTTCAATAGATGGATCCAATGGGTGTAACTGCCCTTTTTTTAAGAAACAAAAAACAACAATAACAATAATGTAGACATAGTAATAAGCATATCATAGTGAATTGTCAACATGATCTTGGTTATATGATTGTTTGTATTTGCTTACGAAATGTATCTTAAAATATAATCATATAAATGTGTATCATATTTCTTGACTCCATTTATTTAGTGGGGAAGGCAGAAAGCTAATAACACAAATAGATTTTTTTGGAGGGAAATAGTGCATATTTTGATATTTTATTAACACCATTTTGAAATGAACTTATAGTTGATCTAGAATTATATTGATCAATAACTGATATGGACTTTCCATTGTATGATTCATCAATACAAATTACAATTGGGTCAATTACCAGTTGATGCCTTGTTTTTTTAACCCCATTTCCTTAAATGAGTATGATGAATTTATAGAAGAAATAAAGTTAGTTAGGGAAGGAAGACAAGTTATGGTCATAAAGGCAAAGCAACAGAGAAGAGGATGATGACTGAAAGGTAAGTATCCATGTGAAATGGATTTTTCATAGTAAATTTTTGCATTATACCATTGTGTAACAAATTACACGCACACACGCACGCACACACACACGCACACACACACACACACACACACACGACTATAGATGATTTGTATCTCTGTGAGATGGTTTTCTCATTTTATATGATTTTTGTAGTGATATTGGTTTTAGGGCTAAAAAATAGACCAGAGTAAGATATATAAAAATGATGTGAACTTTATATAAGTTATTACACATAAAATCTGGAAGTGAGTAACCTTAGAAATAGTAGTGCGTAATTAAGACATCAAATATTATGAAAATAATATTATGTGCAAATACATGACACTATTTAATGTTATCATATAAATTACAAAATGTGTAATAATTTGTACATATATAGATGTTTGATTAAGAATGTGACTTGTCTCAAGTTATCAAGGATCATCCACCCATAATATAGCATAAGAAATGTACATCCTTGTATATTAGATTGTCTAAAAATAGTTACTTTTTCCACAAAAACTAGAAAAATGAAGGATACAACACTACTAAGTTATATAATCAATATGAAGGAAAAAATTTCATATAGCTAGAGTATGTATCATATGTCTTATTCAAGTCACAACTTATAATGGAGACATTGTTAGGAAAATCCTATTTAGTGCTCACATTGTCGTTGGATTAATATGGTTGTAGTGAGTTATAACAACTCATATATTAGTATTAGCATATATTCAACATAACAATAAGATTAACGTAATGTTATTATAATAGGCTTGGAGATATTTTCAAAGATATTATGATTGAGCTGATTCCTAGAATATAGGAGACATTATTTGGTATCAGAGCTTCCTAGATCTGACTTGTGCCGGCGAAATAGATTGAGAGGAGGCAATGTCTTGACTTCTTGCCTAAAATCTACGAGTCCATTTTTTTTTGATAATTCTAGCGTGAACACTACAACGAAAAAACATTGATGTCTCATATTTCCTTGGAGGAATTAATAATGGTGTGGAATAGACCCATGCTAAGACCTATGTGCGAATAAGGATTCTACACTTGAGTCCTCTCTCTAGCTCGAGCCCGATCCTGAATTTCTCAATGGGTGATTTCTAAACTGATTAGAATGAGAGATCATCCACCATGATTTGAGTCACCTATGAAAAGATCATGTATTTGCTACAACCATGATCTGTTCTGATAGCTGTTGTAGTTTTTCCCCTTTCCGTTCAAGTGTATTAGAGAGTTGTGTCTGCGGATTCTCTGTATTTAACACATTTTTTGCTTTGAGATCGACATGGACAGGTAAATCGTGTCTTCTTTCAATGTATTATCTTCACGTTGCATGCAGAACTAGAGTGAATCCTATTATTATTGATCATGTGAAGTACAGAGTTTATTGTGCATACATCAACATACAGTGAGCTTCTTTAAAAATACACACTGTACATGCACCAGATCCATCTATTCGGTGACAAATTTCATGTGCTTGTACAGAGAAATTTGGGAGCACTAAATTGGCAAGTCATTAAATATATATACGGTAGTTGAATTTCTTGATCCCCATATTACATCGATTCAAAACGTATCACAACTCCATCAGCATGCATCACACCTTCCTCTCAAGCTCGTCTAGATTGTGCCATTTTTGTGGTGCAGCGTTCTCTAATAGCAGTCCTGTGCAGATCTTGTGAATACACCTCCTTCGCACCTTTGCATTCAGGCTAAGTTCACCGCCATCCAAGATCCATACCAGTAGGCCTGCAATTTTGTAAAGTAGTTTTTTATTATGTTAATTTATTTCAAATTAGCATTTTCAGGGGGTTTTAAATCAATATTTGATTCTGTATTTAGGTTATGGTCGCAATTTTAAGTTTTAATTTTGGTGTGACTTACACGTATTTTTAAAATAGTCTTATATCATATAAGTGTCATGTCATTTGTGTAGGGATGAGTACAATTATAATTTGGTTGTTTAATTTCATAGTCATTAGTCATATTTGTAATAAGTGATTAATGTCATGTTTTTGAGTTTAGATTCAATTAGTCACACTTTGTAAAAGTTATGTCATTTTTTGAATCAAATATTTAAGTCATTTAGTATTGTTTGCCTATAAATAAGTCACATTTTCAAATTTGTCAAAATACAATTAAAATGAGTGTAGAGTCATTTTTATGTTGAGTATGTCAATTGTCAATATATTTGAGTTTGTCATTTAGTCAAGTCAATTTGTATTGCAGTGTCCTTGTAAAAACAATTGTCAAATTTCTGAGTTGTCAAAAGCTGTAAAAATAATTTTTTTTGCCTCTTTGTTCAATACTTGGACACATTTTCACTTGTACGTGACTTCCAAATTGTGGAGGTCATTTTTTGAGAAACACGATCACATTTTGCCGAGTTAGCATCGTTATTCACTGGAGGATGGATGAAATGGAGGGTGGAGGTCAATCAACGACCTCTCGTCAGTCACCAATGACGGGGCCTCATGAAGCTGTGGTGGCAGTTTGTGGTGTGTATTTTTCTTTCAGTATTCAATTTTCAGTTCTTGCAATTGTGTGTGGAGTGTTCCAGTTGTGTAGTATTCCTATTTGAATAAGTGGAAATTTCAATTAAGGGGGGAACATGGTCCAATGTTCCATTTCCTAAATCCAGTTTTCAGTTTGTGTATGAACAACAAAATTCATAAGATTTTCCTATGTTATTCCCTATAGTGAGATATCGATGAGAGTCGATGATACTACTACAACATCATGATATTGTGGTTGTTAGTAATCCATGGGAAAAACTATCCAAAGGTTGTAGGTTATATCCTTAAAAACCATCCGTTGTGTGGTTGTTAGTAATCCACTGGAAAAACTATCTAGAAGTTGTTAGTACTATCCTAAAAAGCCATCCGTTGTGTGGTTGTTGGTTAACCACTTGGAAAACCATCCAAAGGTTGTTGGTATTGTCCTTGAAACCATCTAGATCATGAGTAGGATACGTAGCGACACGTTACCGTATAAGACATGTTTTCCCCATGTTCACACTAAGGGGGTGAATGTTAGGAAAATCCTATTTAGCACTCACATTTTCGTTCTATTAATATGGTTGTAGTGAGTTATAAAAACTCATATATTAGTATTAGCATATATTCAACATAACAATACGATTAACGTATTGTTATTATAATAGTCTTGGAGATATTTTCGAGGATATTATGGTTGAGATAATATCCTAGAATATAGGAGACATCCTATATATGTAATATGTACGCATGGACAAATATAGAGAGATTATTGTGTTATGTATTTTGTGAATCTGTCCCAAAGTCATTAGACATATGTTGTTTTTTGTTGTATAAATTCTTATTTTAACTAGTTTAAAGCTACTCATAATTCTCGATATAGAATGTACAAACTATGAGTTGAATATAAGAATACTCCATAACTTAGATACATTTAAACTAATTCTTATAAATTTATTGAGTTATAACAAAATGTAACATGTTTGATATTTATATTGCGATAAATGTATAATCATGTTAATAATATCTAAGACATGTTGTGGTGAGGTTAAGTTTTTTGAAATGGTAAAAAATGAGTAGACTAACCTTTGCTTTATTTGATCAAGCTTAAGTATAAGATTGATACCAACCACATGAAGAATAATTAGAGTAATATTGTTATCATTCTCATTAGTTCCATCTAATTTTTTCCAAATGTATGGATTATGACAACCTTTTTAACAAAAAGTGCTAAACTATTAAGTATTGTTTTCATTAGAGATATTTTATTTCAAATACCTTGTAGGGGTTATCATAATCATGAGAAGATTGATATAAGAAATCCCTACTAGTATAATACAATGTTAAAAAAATTTCAAAATATTATTTTGATAAGTAAAAGACAATGCCAGATATAAAATAGATATGTAGCCTCACCTTTATATGTATGCAAGAAGTATTAATGGATGATGTTATATTGAATTGCTCATTTGAGGCAAAAAGTCTTTATAAAAATCATATATGAGTTATATACACTCTACTAATTTGAGTAAATTACTAAGAACACATATTATATGCACATCGAATGGAAGTTGGGGACCCCCTTCATGTTTTTATTGGAGACGACCAATACTGATTGCATCTAATATTTTTTCAAGATTGAAATGTTGATTTGTTTTTTCAAAAATTCAATATATTGGTAATATGTCATGGTTAGTTTTTTAAACATATTTTCATTTAAGTTGTTATACAACTTGGTTTTGAACCTATTAATGTAAGTTTCATATATTGCTAAAAATGATTTCAATAATAATTTATATGCTTATTCTGATAATCCATGTTTATATGAATATTGTTATTCTAACCATGTTGGTGATATGATAGATAGAAAATCTACAACTGGATATGTGTTCAATTTTGGTACTGGTGCCATTACTTGGAGCAATAAAAAAACCAAAGTCTCCATCGCTTATATTGAGAAAGAATATAGAAGTGCAATAGAAGTAACAAAAGAAGACATGTGGCTACAATGACTGTTGGAAGAGATTCACGTGGAAGTTAAAGGAAGTACTTCTATTCTACGTAATAGTCATAGTTGTATTGCTCTTGGTAATAATCCAGTTCAACATCAATTAACGAAGCACATAGAGATACATATGCATTTCATCCGAGAGAAGGAGCTCTGGCGTTATATAGATCTCCAATACTGTCTGACTGAAGATCAAGTTACATATATGTTTATAAAGCCATTGTGTGCTGTAAAGTTATACAATTTTCGTGCAATGCTTGGAATTTAAGAGTTTCTATTGAGGGGGAGTGTGCATGGAAATTTCACCTCCTAACGAGTGACTGTGTGTTTTCTCCTTCACACTTATACTCATGCTCCAATTTAAAGCATTACAAAAGATATGTTTATGATCTTAGTAAACTTATAGCTCGAAGTTTACTGTGTAGTCTAGAAATAATGCATTTTTTGTAAAGGAGGTCCTTATTTTATAAAAGGCTCCTAGAAATACTGGTATAAATTTTTCCATGAGAAATTGTGAGATGTAGTCTCACAAATCATGCTTAGCCTAAATCATAACTATTGGTGTAGACACTAAAATTGGGTCATACTCCCCTTTGAACCCCGTTAATTAAATTAACCATATCCTACCTATTCATATCCCATAGTACACATGTTAATTAAATCAATTATCTTAATTAAATTAATTAATATCCTCACTTAACCCCCTCACCTAGCCACCTCATTCAAGTACGTACTCAAACCTCATTAATGACCTAAGACCGAGTCTAAACCTATCTTAACTAACTAGAACTTAGTCTAAAACCTAGACTTAACTCCTATTAAAAAACCTAAACGGACTCCCACTTATCTTTCCATGATCTATCACTCGAGACTTGGTAGAAGGTTTGAGATCACACCAAAAATTACAACAATCTGGCTATTTTTGGCCAACCTAGATATTCCCACCTTGACTAACGTCGCTTATATCTCAAAGAACGTTGGTCATCTAACCATTTCCGGTTAGGTTAAATACGTTTCCAAAAGCCTTTTCCCAGGTTGGTCAATTCATTCAGGATCTCATTTCTTTCAGAGACTTGGAGCGCATGATTTTCTTTAGCACTCAGGAAAAATAATACACATGGGAGCACTACCAACATCGACCACCATTCATCATCCTCTTCATGATCATGGATTCACATCAGAGAGGCACAAAGGTCTAAAATACCTCAGCATGAATACAAAAACTCTTCTCCCTAGATCTCTACTGTCACCATCTTCATCACATACATCCTCCAATATATTTTCCAGTAAGTATTTAACATCTCTACATTGAATCTCTAGTTTCTTCGTATAAATTTTTTATTCATCTCTGTAGTTTATTTCTCTCCACACCCATATAATTCCTTCCCTTTATCAACCCATCACCTGATCATACCCAGAATTTCCACCCATTTTCATCCTTTCCTGATCATCTCTGAGTCCTTAGAACCATTTTACGACCCCAAACTCACCATTTCCAACCTCTTTGTAATCACAGGGAGTCTGGAAAACTAATTCTAGCAACATTCTAATAATTACTCCTACCAATGCCAGTTAGCCAACTGACATCGGTCACTCTACCTAACCGGAATCGGTCAGTCAATCGACACTGGTTACTGTGTCTGGCAATATAGCCCAGACCAATGAGATAATACCCACTTCCTAATAGCCCAGAATAATTTTTAAATCTTACCAGACCTTAGCTAGAGCCTATACCAAACCTACATCTCAACACCAGCCAATCAACCCTCCCGTTTTGACCTTAAACAACATTTTGAATGACCTTTCTTACTGTTTTGTGCGAGATAGCTAAATCCTTTCAATTCCAATAGGATTTTTACTTCATGTATGATTTAACTAGCATTAATATTGTTATATAAAAGTGGATTGATAGTCTGTTCAGGAAGTATCACGCTTCTTGGATCTAACTTCTACTAAGCGGTCCACTCATTGTTTTGTTTAACTCTATTTGGCGGTATTGTTTTGCATTTACATGTAGTTCCTCCTAGCCAAAAGGGAGCTCTCGCAATCAACTTGGATCAGGAAATTAGAACGTGCACACAACCTTCAAATGACATAGAAAACATGTATTCCTCCTTGGACTACTACCTTTATCTGTTTCATTAATTTGCTAAGAATCCAGTGAAACATTTTGGCACGCCTGATGGGATCCATCAGGGGTTCCTTTGCATTTGTTCATTCTTAGGAAAAATTGTGTGTTTATTTCCCTTCGAAAAGTATTCACATTAATTTTTCTTCTCTATAATATTTTCCTTCTTGTTATTATCTAAAATAAATCATAATTTTAGTGTTTTAAAAAGATCACATCTTCCCTTTTACTGCATTGCATTAGTGAAAGAGCATCCCTCTTCCTCTTCTCCATTTTTCTACATCAAATGAAATTGTGGATTTGGGTTTTTAAATACTTACATTGCATTCTGGTTTATTGCATTATAGCTCACATTAATTGAGGGAAACCTATCTGCTGGAAGTCATGCCCAGCTGATGGTTGACTAATTTAATCGTAGTTCACTTGCACACACTCTTTCTATACCAAACCACTTACATAATTTACACATATTATTAAACATCCTCCTACTTGGAAGAAGTTGTCAACGATCACACGATCAAAGGATTGA
Source organism: Taxus chinensis (assembly GCA_019776745.2). NCBI lineage: Eukaryota > Viridiplantae > Streptophyta > Pinopsida > Cupressales > Taxaceae > Taxus > Taxus chinensis. The sequence continues at coordinate 236,696,910 of CM034149.1, read as the reverse complement.
TAGTGGATGCCTAACTAGTTTCTCTATCCAGTCATTATCTTAGAGAAAGGACCTCTCCCGCTAAAAAATTACCTAAAACCACCCTTAGATCTTAGATTTTCATAGGACACCTTCTATCAAACCAAAAACTCTGTTCTGTTCACAAGTTAGTCTTAAATAGCATCAACTAAAACATAAAATTCACCCATAGGATTTCATGTTTATTAACTTTTACTTGATTGGTATTTTGAGTTGTGAGGACACATTCTCCATTCTCTTCTTCCTTTCAAACCCCACAATTATAGTTGGTGTATTCTGACTTTTTATGGGTGTGTTAAGGTCCATCACTATCATACTCAGGTTTATGGGTTGATATTTTATTTGATCTAAGTCACAAAAATCAAATTCTTCCATCTTTTCAAATTTCATAGTTATCGGCGTCGGTCCAGTGACCGACATTAGTTTACTCATCCGACCATCATCGGTCTACTTGACCATCATTAGTTGTTTGATTTTTTGGTCATTGTACAAAAAAAAACACTCATCACATTTTCTATTCTTTCTGAGGTTCCTCAGAAGCATCAACATACCTCTAGATCTTTGAAATCACTATCAAATCTAGATTTTGTCTCATTTTCATCAGTTACAACGTTTATCAAATTCTTGATTTCCTACAATAACCGGTATTAGTTAACCTAACCAACATCAATCACCCTGTCACCGGCATCGGTTAACCCAACTGCTGTCAGTTCCTGTGTTCTAATTTTTAATTAAAACAATAACCTGTTTTCACCTCTCGGAAATGTTTCTCTCCATTTCTACTATTTTTATATGTCATTTATAGAGAATATATTGCCAAGCCTACGCCAACTCACATGGTTTTGAATCATAGTCAAACAAACACCCTTGTATTCCATGCAAGCCTTCAACTGTTCCCACCTATCCCATCATCACCTTCCATCCTGTCACCTATGGACCCCACTCAACCCATTATCATCAGTACCGATGACGAGGAGTTCACAAGACTCCTTGATCACAATCTCGCTACCTTACAACATTATCTTGTCCATTCATCTACTCAAGATTCATCAGGAAAACTGGTATACGACATGCCTGCGTCCACCCTCTGTCCTCGCCCCCACTTCCACGTCGGCTAGTACTAACTCGACCTTACCTTCTTCCACCATACCGCCCATAGTGTCCCAACTTGACCCCACGTCATCAATACCTACGGCACCTACAACATCAATCACATTGTTGACATCAGTTGCTCCCATGGTGTCAACCATTCCTTTATTAGCCACCTTTAGCATAGCCTTGTCTACACCCACCACCTCATATATACCTATTGCATCGTAGCCAACCATGGTGTCCACAACCCATACCCCATTCTAAAATATCGTCCTCTCCATCCCACAATGTTTACCTCTAATCATTACATCCACCCCACCTACTTACACATATAACCAACAACCACCTATCTTGTTTATCACCTATTTAGGAAATTTGCCACATGTATCTATTCCCCACTTGTAGTTCTCGTACTTGGCACCACCATATACTAGAATTCCATCCACATCATACATTCATCATCAACCCCCTTATACTGTAGGGGGTGCCCATTCATCACAACCTACCAACGACTTTATTAAAATGATGATGAAAAAGATGTAAACATTGGAAGCATCAGTTTTTGGCTCTCGTAACTCTTTAACATATGATGAAATATGCAATGAGCCCATTCATCCATATATTCCCATTCATCCATACCCTATGCATTTGGAAATTCCCAAATTCAACCGGTTCAATAACAAAGAAGACCTGTATCAACACTTGCGGTCTTTTAAACATGGGTGTTATATAATCATTCATGACAAATCTCTACTCTTGCAGACATTCCCCGTCAATCTTACTTTCATGTTCCACAACATTTTGATAATATATTCAAGTATTTTTATTAAGTTATTGATCATCGTACTCCCTTTCCCTACCCTTCCGGGTGACATATTTCTTCACAAAGCTCAGATATATTGTCATAATATCTTTTGAATCTACAAAACTATTTCACTAGCTCTCATGTGTTCTCTTCCCAAAGTTGTGTCTTTCTCTAATACAAAATGACACAAATGGGAATATGGGATTCCAACAGGGAAATTCCACTCCATGTATGCTTACAAAATTACATAGCAAAATCACACAAACAATAATTAGCATCAACTCATAATTATATTCACCAAAATAAATTCCACAATAATAGAGACAAATCACTGATGATACAACCTTACAATTCAAACCAAGCCTATAGGTGTATAACATCATAATGTCACTCACAAAAATCTAAACTTGTACTCAAGTATCTCCATGTAAGACACTCATCTTTAACCCTTGATTTCATATCCACACACATTTTTATGGTTTACTCTACACTTGAGAGTTGACTTCTTAAGGCAATTGAGATATATTTATATATGTATACAATTCCACAAGCTTAGCTCCTAAATGAATGTGAAATGATGGTTGGCCCAAAAACATACTAAAGGACCCAGTACGTACATGTTCATCCTTTCAGAGATTTTTTAGCTTCAATTGACCATCATCCAGTGTTTCATATCTTTTTCATTCAAACTTGTAGTATTGTGTAGGATCCTTAGTGTTTTACAACATCCTCCAACACACTAATGTTTGTAAGACTAACCTATACAACTTTCACAGCTTGCAGAAGGAATCCACATAATTAAGTAGACTGCACAACAAATTTGTTAGTGTGTAATAAGATTGTGCACTATGACAACATTACACAATAATATTGTGCACTCTATATAATACAACATAGTATTCATTCGCCCACAAACATCATAATCCTTCATTATGTAGTCTATAAACAACATAGAATGCAAACATTAACTCAAACTATTTTTTTTGTACATAATTTCCTATAAACCTAAATGCTCCTGCATTAAGCTTGAATAAATTAAATTGAGATGAGAACACTGAACCACGGGGCTGATACAAAATCCATTAACATCTATCTTTTTGTAAGTTTTAAACCACACATAATGAATGAAAACTAATGTAAATAAAACAAGAAACTAAAATATCTTACCTATCATATGCTAGATGACAAACCAGAAGAAGGGTTGGATGTTTAGATTTTTACTTGAGCAAAAACCTCCAAATGATAACGATTATATGATCCAAGAGAGGGATTTATTAGACAAGTGAGATGAACAAAAAGAACTTAAATTAAACTAGAGTGAAGAGAAAAACAACACTTTTTTCCTGGTGATCACATTATAGCTGAGTATTGGTGTAATAAGTGAGATCAATTTTAAGGAAAATGAGGGTGCATTCATCACTGGAATTTTGAAATGTTGTATTATGCATGCATTGGCTATTTATTTAGAAGCTTTTCATACATCTTGGATTTTATTGATTCTTTGTCAACAAATTTTACTAAATAACTATTTTGATATTTTTGTTCAACCTTGGAGGCAATTTTGTGTGTCATTTTATTAATTTTTCATAGAATATAATTTCAGCCTATGTCCAATCAGGATAAAAGACATCCTAGTTCATTGCAGGTTTTTTTAATACGCAAGATCAACTAATATTCTAGCCCATAAACTTCGTTGTTTTATTTCCCATGAGAACCACCCAAGATTAAAAAGTTGGTTTGTCATTTTTTTATCCATTTTATAAATTACAAGTGATGATTGGGGATCGAGATTATGGGCGTACATGTACTAAATGTGGTATCCTATGTCTATAGTCGGATAATAAGCTTCACGTCCAAATATGTTAGAATAGTTAAAAGGTGTGAGTAAATCTCTCTCTCTCTCTCTCTCTCTCTCTCTCTCTCTCTCTGATATCCTTTTATGGGTCATTGGTTATCCTACATGTTGGCCTTAATGTAACAACTAAGGTACTAAAGTGTATATAAGAAAGTATAATGCACTTAACAACTTGCATGGTATTCTCAAGAGAACCTATTACAAAATACATTCCTAAATCACTCAAGACTCTCCTAAATCTTCCTAAGATAACAGTATGTCTGTAAGAGCATCCAATTCTTAGGTCTTGATTTTAAAAAATTTGGAATTATGTTAAACCCTAATATTTCAGAGTCACATATGATAAATAAACACTAAAGTACATATTTGACACAAGTAATAAACTAGATAAATATGAAAACCTAAGTGCAAGAGAGAGAAAGAACGACTTAGTTGATTTATGTCTGATGTCAGGACTATGCAGACTGGAGAAACTAGTAAGTAGGAAAGGCAAACCGTCGCAATTTTGCACAATAAATTATGGAATTGTCAGATATGTCTGGATTAGTGTTCCTAGATTAGGGTGAGGAAACCTAGGTGTCAAATACCTCTGCTAGGTGCTCATGACTGCATAGGAGCTCAGAACCTGGTTTTCTTAGTGTCGTAAAATTTTAGTTGATAGTCGTTTTTGGTCACTTAAGTGTTGCACTATGATCGTAGAGTTCACCTATAACCTGTAAAGAGAGGATGGCCTACAAAACCCTAAAAATAAATCAAATCCCAAAAATAAAAGATGTAATATGGGGATTCAGACTAACCTCGACGATCACCCAACTGAGTCAACTTACGACCGAGTGTTGTACTACATCTAAGACTCCATGTAGTTTTTGTGAGTATGTGATAGAATCGTGCCATAGGAATCCCTTGTGCAAGTGCACGTGATAATGGGTGATAGCTAGATGTACCAATGTAAATAGATGTATGGATGGAACAATGAAATTCCCCTTCCTATGCATGTATGTAGAAAATGCAGTCCCTTGTCCTTTGAATGAAAGCTAGATGGATTCCTTTGATACTCTTATATGCCTTTGGATACAACCTTAGGTGAAGATAATAGATGCTTAGAGCTTGGTCCTTTATTTTAGTCACATAGATTTGTATTTATATGATTCCCTTGGTTTAATTTTGTAATTGAAAATTGGAAGGCTGACTCATAAGAAAATAAGATTCCTAAAAGATAAAAGAGACCCAAAAGAAGCGTGTAAGGTATAAAAGTGTCAAGGGTGCCCAAAAGGATGAGGGCACCTAGGCGTTGGTGTCGTGTCTAGGCATTATTTTCTGAAGCCATAAAAGGTAAACAAGTGAAGCATCGACTAGGATGTAGGGTGTAAAAGACCATAAAGAAGATAAGAAACAAAGAAAAGAGGCCAAAGATAGTTGTCAATTACTAGTTTTCTCGCTTATGAATCATATGAATGCAAGTATGCTTTTAAAACCTATAAATGTACTCAAGTGTGTGATTTTGTGTCTGGATTTTCCCCCACTTTATGTTGTTGAGTGAATACTCAATAACATAAAGTAGATAAGAGATGTGTACCTAATAACCATGTAGAATGTGATGGTGATAGTGTTCTGAAGAGACAAGTGAGAGTGTGGAGTGATAAAAATGAAGTGTGGAAGCTAAGAAAGAGGAAGTGACCCTAGGGGTGAAGTGTATTGTGTTTTAGTGTGTTGTACATATTTTTTTGCTTGATGTAGGGATACTTCTTGTTGTGTATTAAGGACGGACCTGTAAAAGAAGAGCGAAAGAGTAATCAAAGTCATGTACTACTAAAACTTTGTAAAAGTATGTAAAATTATGTAACTGTGTGTAAAAGTAGTAAAATGAAAGTGTGCACTTGATGAACATGAGTGTAAAAGGATAGAAAATGTCTTGAAAATGTTGTAGAAGAGTGATTTTTTTGGGCGATATCACGCCAAAAGTGGGTTTTTTTTGGGTGATTTCATGTCATGGTAGAAGAGTGTTAGGGAGAGAGGTATAGTGTTCCTCTCCTTCCATGTCTGTTTGCCAAATTTTACACCATTTCAGATGGTGTGATATTTTTTTAGTTCTAAGTTGTACTGTATTAGTTCCATATAAAAAATGGATAAATAATTAATTCTAATTTCTAGAGGATTGTTCCTGTATGTGAAAACTGTGAAAAAATGTCTTGATAAGAAATTAGTTATATTTTCCCCCATGACATAGGCACCTAGGAGAGTTCAGGAGCACCCATGTGTTAGTGTTTGTAACTAGGCATTGGATTCTATGCTGAACTGAGGACCCAAGTTAGATTCTAGGTCATTTCTAAAACTATAATCTATGTTGATTTTGTGTCAAATTGTATTGTGTTGTTGTATGGGGCGATTGATTCACCCAATGTATTCCCCCCTCATTTGGGGTGCATGTGATGTCGCTAGGAGAATACAGCCCAAAAATAGGACATTATGTTAGTTATAATTGTGTCACTACATGGGGAGGGGATGTACATAGTAGAAACCAAGGCACATGAAAAAAATGGCTAGATACATGCGTTAGTAGAAAAAGGAAGCAAACATGACATAGAAAAGAAGTGAAACAATAAAATTTGCAGACAATATGCACCATAAAAATATGTTTCAAACATGAGAAATCGCTCACAATGTCACAAGAAAATAATGGCCGAAGCAGACAAAAGCATACAAGAAGTGATCAAACAAGACATAAGGAAAATCCTGCAAACAATGGCATACAATAGAAAAAAATTGGCAAGAAAAGAGTAATAGACAACCATGGTGGCAAATAATTCCTGCAAAGTAAATGTTACACATGAAGCACCCATTAACATGTTATAAAGATTAAAAGTATGTCATAACGTGTTGGTATCGATAGATTAAGTAGTGTGCTAGTAAAATTAAAAAGTATCAGACAATGAAATGATAGCACATGTAGTGTGTGAGAAATTATATGCCACCAGGAGCCTTAGTGGGACTAGTGAGAGGTACAATGCCAAGCATCATTGCTACATGTAAATATCTATAGGAATTCTTCATTCACAACTAAAAACCAAGTGAACATGTATGTGTATATAGAAAAGACAATGACATACTAGATATTCATCTAACATAGTAAGCACAATGCACATGTAAGTATAAACAAAGCAAGAGTACGTGCAACCACGATATGCAATATGTTGTGTGTGAGTGGAATGGAATGGAATACAGTGTGAATGTGATAGGAGCAACGTGCCCCCCATTGGATGAGTATGGGATGAGGTTCATTTATAAATTCCCTCTTCATCAGTCAAGAATGAACCATGTAACACGAGTGTGCATCATTGAGAAATTTTATTTAAAATGTGTGCTAGAAAGATAGAGCATGAAGCATAGTGTAAAGTGTCGAATAGATGAGGTTCATTTCAGATAATTAGACCCTCAAAAATAGTGAGTGTATTCATACCATGGTATAATATAGTGACAATCATAGGGTTGAAATGTCAGTATCATGAATACAGTGTATCGTGAAAGGTGTAGTGTGTGAGGCTAATGTATGTAGTATTCCCTCAATAGTCAAGTGTGAGACATTATGCACAAGAGCGCATCATAGTGCAATGACGATGATAAAGTGTATCAAGTTGTGTAAGGATGCTTAGAAAGATGAAGTATGTAGCACAAAGCATAATGATAGACACCTTATGATGTTAGGAGGGAGAGAGAAGTAAGCATAGTTCCCCCAAGTGTTTGAAAATTTTCCCCAACAGTGATCAATTTTAAGTAGTAATTTGCTTATACAAAAGTGCATTGGACATTGTAGCTTATGTGGGATTGTGAATAGATTCTGAATAGAAGAATTGAGAGGAGGAGGGGTTCTACCTAGTTTGTTAGAGGGGGTTGTGTAGGATTTAGTGATGTGGTAGATGAATTAGTAGGATTTGGTAATGCATGGAGGAATGGGACCTTTAGAGGTGATTTCTTAGTGGACTGATTGGGTTGCATAGGTGGTTTCTTAGGAGTGACCAAAGACTTAACATTAGTAAGTGATAATAAGATGCACATTAAACATAAATGAATCGGATTTAGGAACCGATTGAGATGTAGCAATTAGAGATGAACATGTAGTAAGCATGTTGTGCCATAGAAAATGAGATAAGACCATAATGCTTAAGGCATGGCTAATTTGTTCGCTTTACGAGTATACCAATCGTTGTCATTATTTCCATTAATTCGATGATAAAATTACAATATGGATTTCCTTGATATTGTGAAAGAAGAAAAGGAGGATAGTAATGAGTATATATGGAAAGTTGATAAATCAATGAGTGAGGAGATCTCGAGAAGAATATATCATTTTGCTTATCATTGAAGATCAAACTTGAGAGGCACTGAGTAAGCGGTAAGATATTGAATTATCACTAATATGAGCACATGTAGAAGATATAGAATAAGGATGAGGAGAAGGAGATGTAGAAGGATAACTAATATGAGCATGAGAAACATCTTTGAGATTTTGGATTTCATATTTGAGGGATGTAATCGTTTCAATACCATAGCCTAAAATTTATCTTGAAATAAAGAATTTAAATGCTTGAATTGACTCGCAAGATAGATTCATGGGATGGAGGATCACACAGGCGAGGGTCATTGGAAATATGATCAAAGATAGAACTTACTTAAGTAGGTGGTGTATTGCTAGGGAGATACATAATGTGTAGGGATTTTAGAAGAACATCTTTATAAGGTGGGTGCATTTAAAGCAATTGATGCAAGGAGGCTTGAGAAACCTTCGGAGCCATGACAAGAAGGACTGATAGAATAGGGATATAAATGACTGTATTCACGAGTCGAGTTCACCAAATGATTTAACAAAAATAGAATTTATGTTAAACCCTTATATTGCAGAGTCGCATATGATATATAAACATGCTAAAATACATATTTGACAAAAGTAATAAGCTAGATAAATATAAAATCCTAAGTGTGAAAGAGATGAGAAGTAATGAATTATCATAATTATTCGTGATGATCCTAGAACTGATTGCAAATTGGAAAAACTGACGAAGACGAAGGGAATACTATCGAAAATTTGCACAATAAATTCTAGAGCTTGTTAGATAAGGCTGAAATAAGGTGCACCAGGACTAGGGTGCAAGGGTGCCTTAAGCACTAGAGACCTCTATTATGCGCTTGTGACTGTGAAAGAGCTCTAGAACCTATTTTTTTCTGGCATCACACAGATGTGTCGCTTGTAGTCATTATTGATCTCCTATGTATGTTGCACTATTAATCGAAAAATGTCACTATGTAAACTAAAAAGAGATGCCTGACCTACAAAACCATCAACCTACATTAAATCTAAAAAAATAAAGATGTCAAGATGAGAAGTCGGGCTGACCCCTCAACGGTCACTCGACTAAGGGAACTTAGGACCTAGTGCTTGCAATACATATCAAAATTCATGTATTTCTTGTGCGTGTGTGAAAGGATCGTACCCTAGGAATCCCTTATGCAAGTGCGCTTGATAACAAGTGATAGCTAGATGTACCAATGTAAATATATGTGTGGAAGGTAAAATGAACTCCCCCTTCTTATTCGTGTATAGTAGAAAATGTAGTCCCTTGTCCCTTATAATGGATGTCAAGATATATTCCTTGAAATAATTTAGGTTCTTTTAGATGCAAACTTAGGTCCTAGATAATATATGCTTAAAGCTTGGTCCTTTATTTTGGTCACATATGCTTTGTATTTATGTGACTTCCCTTAGTTGAAATTCGTAATTGAAAATTGGAAGGCCGAACCACAAGAAAATAAGATGCCCAAAATATAAAAAAGACCCAAAAATAAGTGAGTAAGATAGAAAAGGTTCAAGGATTCCCATAGGGGATGAAGGATGCCTAGGAGCTAGCATCTTGGCTAGGTTCCCGGTGTCCAGAATTCATAAAAGGTAAAAAAAGTAAATCATATGACCGGGTTATAGGGGTTTAGAAATACCTGAAAGAAGACTAAGGCGTATATAGCAACAGAGGCCAAATATAGTTTTCAAATACTAGTTTTCTCACTTATGAATCATATGAATGTAAGCATGTTTTTAGGACCTAGAAATGTACCTAAGTGCGTGATTTTGTGTTTATAGGTTTAAAGCACTCAAACAAGGTTAAAGATTCTAGATTCCCCATTTAAAAGTTTCTAAAGGTCATATATCCAAGTCGTACTAAGATAAATTAAATATAAAGCATTATAAAATTTTCTAAGGGTAAAAGGATATTAATCTAGCATCAACAAGCATGACACTTTGTATCACAATCGTGAAGGGTACATTCTATTTTTTTTACAGTTACATCCATTTTGTTTTTGTCAAGAGACATAATGGTGAGATAAGGGGTTGGCTTAGAGTTGTAAACACATTTTCACATATGCTAGGAGAACTACATGGATTTTTCTCCCACCTTTAAAATGATGTGGTGTAGTGCCTAGATTGGTTCAATAAGGGTTGACCACCAAGGTTATTCCAACTCCATCACACATGTTTATCTCCTTTTTAATCTAATCATATTCATAAAGTGATAATACATGGATCTAGAGTTTTCATCTATTACAGGTCACTATATGAGGTCTCACACATTTTTAAACCTTAATATCATATAGTGAAGAATATTTCTAGGCCACTGAAAAATCGTCTAAAGTTATAGAGTGTCAACATATCCCAATCTAAAACAATAAAGATTAGGATCAGGTTGTGTCACGATATAGGACATATCATACATCTTTGTACCATCTTAGTTTGTAATCATTAGTTCTATAGTTGAAGCACTCCCATTTCTTTATCAATATGCACACCTAGATCATCCACGTACCTTTGTAATCAGATAAGTGCTCTTCCCTCTTTTTAAGAATCATTTATGTCATTATATCTTGTGATTTGTTTTGGAAGCTATATTATATTTTGTACATTAATATTAGTTAATTAATTAATTCAAAATATACAACCCTTATGCTTTTAAATAAATAATAACCTAATATAATACCAAACACTTATTTTGTATTCTAAGTGTAAACATTTGGTGAACTTAATCATTTCTTGAACCCTAGGTGGCCCTAGGGCTTATCCTTATTTATTTAGTACATATGATCCTTTTTCTCACCCTTGGTTTTGTTTTCCTTGGTGTTTTCATTTCTTACTCTGTGGTACCTTTTCTCTTATTCATATATCGATGAGCCCATACCTAGATCTTTTGTTAATATCGAATTGTGTGAATATATTTGTGATAAGTTTGATTAATTTTATTGCTATGAGGGTGATGGAAAATATAATGCTTATAATGATATGATTCATGCTTACGCCCACACATACCCTACTATTGTTTTCTTTACTAATATTATATCTATTCTTTTCGTTGATCAATCACAAGGGGAAGGTTCTCATAATGATTTTGATGTTAATACCGACACTCTTCCTGAATATGAAGGATTTGTATTTGCACATTTTATATGAAAAAATATTCAACACACTAATGTCCTTCTCTACATGTTTAGAGATGAGAAAAAGTGAACCAATATGTCTAATATCCCTAATTCAATTGTTACATATTCCACTATGGTTACATCTATTATTGTTGCACCCACTATGCCTATATTTTTTGGGGCATGCAATAACCCCCCTTCAAAGTTTTGCAATTTCTATTATTAAGCCTAGTAGTATCCCTACATTTGTTGTGCACACCCACGGGGGTTGTCATTACTCTTCTAATACATGGGATCTTGAGCACCTTGTTCATAGTTTGTGAGCCCAAATATTATGATTACAATAAGGCATGTCTACCTCTTCTAATGGCATGGACTCTACTAAGTTACTTTACAACCCACTTGCACCTAAAGTAGTCTCTTATCCTTTTCCTATTGGTTTTTTCACTCATAAGATTCCTATTTATGTTGGAAAAAGTGATCCTAAACACCACCGTCATATTTTCTATGTCATTTTCTTAGATTTTTCTTACAACAATGTACTACTTACTAAAATATTTTGTAGGAACCCTAAGGAATTTGCATTGCAATGGTTATATGACCTTCTTATTCATTTAGTTAGGATTTTTACTCCTTTAGCTAATCAATTACTTATTCCCAATCAATATTGGTGATAATTATCAAATGTATAAGATGCAACAAGGCTCCAATGAGCCCATTAATGACCATGTTCTTCATTATAAGACTATGTTTACTCAAATGAACAATATCATAGCTAAAAATGAGCTTCAAGGTCTATTCACTCATAGTCTTCTTGTTCCTTTGTAAGAATCAATTGTCTCTTATAAGTTTTTATCATTTGATCAATTATATCACACATTAAAAGAGTAAGGCTAAGATCCTTACAATGAACAAGCCCAAATTTGTTATTGATAATCCTAAAACATCTAATATTAGGTTTCAAGACAAACCTATTTAAAAGGAAACCTAATGATAAAAATACTGATGTTAAGGTTATTTTTAACTTTGACTCTCCACCTCCTAAGCTTGAATTACAAGTTACTCATTTGGAAATTCACTTGTTTTTCTTCACACCAAGTGGTCCTTTAAAAGTTTCTAGAGTGTAACCTTGTATCTCTCCCATTGGAGGTTGATACAAGAAAGCCTCAAGGTAAACATTTTAATGTTAATGCCTATTGTGATTATCATAAATGTGTTGTTCATTCTATGAACTGATGTATCAAGCTTCTTCACGTTATCCAAGATCTTATCAGTATAAATGCTATTGAGTTTGACTCACCTCCTGAGCAATCTAAGCCTGTTGATGATAATGATAAGCTTAATATTTTCAATGACCCATTCCCTTATAAAAAAACTTCAAAATATAATTATAATTGCACTATAATTATCGATCTTAGCTTCCTCCTCCTTCCTATGATCACCCATTTGACTCTTTGATCAGTATTATCACTACCTTTTCACTTCTTAAGATTGTTATTACATTTGATGACTCTTGTATCGCTCATGATTTTATCTCTAATACACTTTATGTTCAATATTTTGGTTGGAAAACACCATGTTCACAATGTTTTGATTAACAATGGTGCTAGAAGCAATATGTACACATTCAAGTTGCTTTCTTCTCATGTATATACTAAGAAAAACATGACATATGATATTTGTGAGGTCCGAGGGGTTAAATACATTAAACAAATTAAATATTAAATAAATAAATAAAATATATTAGCAAATAATTTAAATAAACACGTTACAAATATATTGCAATAAAATGACATAAGACATGAGACCATAATTAATGTGGAAAACTTTGAAGGGTGAAAAACTGCAGTAAAAAGATTTTCCATTTACTTAAGAAACTTACAGTCTAGTAAAATATCCTTTCTACCTCACTTCTCTCCACCCATGAATTCACCAAGTGAATTTCACATTATGTGGTACAATTTATCACCTGACCCCGCAAACCAATATAAACAAATTAAATGGGTGTGACTTCTTGCGAAGCACCTTAATTTAATAATAATTGATTTATTAAAACAAATTAACCTATAAACATATAGTTTATATATATATATATAATATTCTAATTTATTTAATTATATATTATAGTTTATAACTAGAACACTTAATATTAAAATGTTCTAACACTTCCCCCTTAATATTAAGTGGGGGTCATATGCCAAAGTTACATGTTTATATAATAGGATTTACAATGCTTAAACCATAGTTAAGGTTTAGGCTAACATATCACTTTTGAAGGATTTAAACACCTTCATCATACAAAACTTACCTTTTGGTACAAAAGGATTTGGAATCCATAAACCAATTATTTCACTGGATTCTTAGAAAATTAATGAAACAGATAAAGGTAGTAGGCCAAGGAGGAATACATGTTTGCAATGTCAGTTGAAGGTTGTGCACGCGTTCTGATTTCCTGATCCAAGTGATTGTGAGACCTCCTTTTTCGCTAGGAGGAACTACCTATAAATGCAAAAAAATACCACCAAATAGAGTTAAACAAAACAATGAGTGGAATTCCTAGTGGAAGCTAGATCTAGGAAGTGTGATACTTCCTGAACATGTTGTCAATCCACTTTTATATAACAATATTAATGCTAGTTAAATCATACATGAAGTAAAGATCCTATTGGAATTGAAACAATTTATGTATCTCACACAAAACAATAATAAAAGGTCGTTTAAAAGGTTTTTTAAGGTCAAAATGGGAGGGTTGACTAGAAAGTGTTGAGTTGCAGGTCTGGTACAAGCTCTGGGTAAGGTTTGGTAAGGTTTAGAAATGATTCTGGGCTATTAGGAAGTGGGTATTAGCTCGTTGGTTTGGGCTATATTTCCAAACACAGTAACTAGTGTTAGCTGACTGACCGATGTCGATTAGGCAGAGTGATAAATGTCGATAGGGGAAATTATCATAAAGTTGCTAAAATTGGTTTTCCAGACTCCCTGTGATTGCACAAAGGTTAGAAATGGTGAGGGTGGGGTTGTAAAATGGTTCTGAGAACTCAGATATGATCAGGAGAGGATGAAAATGGGTGGAATTTCTGGGTATGATCAGGTGATGGGTTGATGGAAGGAAGGAAGTATATGGGTGTGGAGAGAAATAAACTAAAGAGATGAATAAATAAATCTATATAAAGAAACTAAAAATTCAATGTAGAGATGTTAAATACTTACTAGAAAATAGATTAGAGGACGTAGGTGATGAAGATGGTGACAGTAGAGATCCAGGGAGAAGAGATGTTCTATTCGTGTCATGGAAGTTCATACCTTCGTGCCTCTTTGATGTGAATATGTGATTGTGAAGAGGATGATGAATGGTGATCGATGTTGGTAGAGATCTCGTGTGTCTTCTTTTTCCTAAGTTCTAAAGAAACTCGTGTGCTCTAAGTCTCTAGAAGAAATGAGATCCTAAATGAATTGACCAACTTGGGAAAAGGCTTTTGGAAACGTATTTAACCTAACTAGCAATGGTTAGATGACCGACGTCCATTGAGATATAACCGACGTTGGTTAAGGTGGGAATATCTAGGTTGGCCAAAAATAGTCAGATTGTTGTTATTTTTGGGGTGACCTCAAACCTTCTACCGAGTCTTGAGTGAAAGATCATGGAAAGATAAGTGGGAGTCTTTTTAGATTTTTTAATAGGAGTTAAGTCTAGGTTTTAGACTAAGTCCTAGTTATTTAGGATAGGTTTAGACTCAGTCTTAGGTCATTAATAAGGTTTGAGTAGGTACTTGAGTGAGGTGGTTAAGTGAGGATATTAATTAATTTAATTAAGATAATTGATTTAATTAACATGTGTACTGTGGGATATGAATAGGTAGGATATGGTTAATTTAATTAACAGGGTTCAAAGGGGAGTATGACCCAATTTTAGTGTCTACATTTTTCCCCTTTTGTTGTGTAGCTTGTATTTATAACTGACGTTGACAAAAACAGGAAATTGGTGTTCTAGGTGTGAATGAAGGTTAGATTGCCTCAAGTAGGGCTGAAAATGAGATTGCCCCAAGTGTGGGTGAAGGTGATCCCCTTAAAAACAAGAACTGATGAGGTGTTAAATGGATTTGGTGAGTGGTTTGATAAATATGTAAGTGATGAAAGTGAAGGTAGGTGGGTTGTACGTAAGGATATGGGAAATTTGGGTAATGGATAATGGTCCAATCAGGTAATAGGTAATGGCAATCGAATGCACGCACAAGTATAGATTGCGACACGGTACAAGGTAGAAGAGCATGCAAAATCTACATCGTCCAAGATCAATAGGTTTATCCAAACAAGGTTGAAGTGATTCAGGTATCTAGGGTACAAGATATGGTCCTGAAACACAACTTAGGTTAGGTGTAAGACCGTTTAGGTATGATCCAATACACCAAAGGTTTGGTCGAGATAAACAGGACGACAATAGGAAAGGTAAGGCCATTAGGCTAAACCACACGGGTAACAACATTGCTAGGTATAACAAGTACACAAGTTCAAAGGTCACGAAAGGTATTTTTGGTCAGGGTATGTAGGTCATGGCATGGGTAAGGCCTAGGTATAAGTAAATAACATGTCCCTAAATGCAGGTAAGGACTTGTATATGTAATTTAGGCTTGTGGGTAGGATGTGATATGTGTTGGGAGGGTCAGTAGATATTTGGTCAGTAATGTTTTAAGGTCAAAATGGACTGAATATGGGTTAAAAGGTAATGGCAGGCTATTGATGCCAGTTAGGGTGCAACTGACGTCTGTTGGCTAGGGCACGACATGACTGATGTTGGTCATGACGATTTGGGTCTATTTTTTTTGTGTTTTACGGATTCATTTTGACTTTTTCCATTTTTAGAAAACAACAGAGGAGAAAGTGAGGCTTGGAAAATGATAGTACAATGCATTGAGCTAAGTTGGCGAGCCACATAGTGGGTGATTGGCGTTCGATTGGTGGGTCCTAGAGATTGATTTGAGTATTTTCATTGGTTTGGAGGTGAGCCATTGATTTGGTCATGGTAGAGGTGGGAGAGTGGTTGGGAGGTCCACTGGCATAGAGACCAAAGGTGCCACCATGTAGAAAAAGTCACATAGAGGTAGGAGCATTCCTTAATTCATTATTTGATTAAAGTTTGGTTAAAAAATGAAGAAATTGGGGGTGGGGGTTTTATTTGAAATGCAGGTGAAAAGTGAGTAAAATGGATATGGAAAAGGGAAAATGTAGGTTAAAATAGGATGTAAATGAATATAAGGTAAATTGGGGTGGATTGGGGTAGGTTGTAGGGAAATTTTGGGTGAATTTTAGGTGAAATGGGTTATGGGGGACGAGATTTTAATTTTCAGTTTATGTGATAGAGAATGATGTCGGTCAAGGTTTAGTCAACGTCGGTTGGCCTTGGCTGGCATCAGTCAATGATTAGGTTACTGAAGTTAGTTAAAAATGATTGATGCTGGTCAATGGTGACCAATGTCGATCATCTTTAGGGGAAAAGAGGTAAATAAAAAGGGATATGGTGGTAGGGAAAGATTGGTAAGAATACGTAAATGAAGGTTTATGAAGAGTGAGTAGGGTAATAGGTGATGTTGGAAATGTGGGGTGGGGAAATAGGTGAACTAAGCTAGGATAGGTAAGAATGGTAAGGGTTAATGGGTGTAAAATTGGGTTCGAAAAAAGGGGTAGTCGGTAGGGTTGGTGTGTGGGTATGGTGTAATAGGTAATAAGTGTTGTGGGAATAGGTTTTTTAGGTAAGAGGTATAATGGGTATTAGGGGTAAGGGGAATAGGTAATTAGATAATAGGTGAGTTAGGTAATGGGTTTATGGATATGGTCAAGTCTTGAAAATGTTTTGTTTGAATGATGCAGGCTAGAGACCAGCTCTGGATGCGGGACAAAGTACCACATCTGTTGGTACATATGCGGTCTAGTGTGACTGTGAAGGAGTGGGAGCATATGACTGAGGTTGGATTGGGATTCGGTGCTATACGTGCACTGCCTAAGACCCGATTTTCATGGTTGCTTTGATCAATAGATGGGATTTAGTGACTAACACTTTTCATCTATTGATGGGTGAAATGACCGTCACCCTGGAGGACGTGTACAGGATCCTGTGGCTACCAATTTTTGGGGAGCCAGTTTACTCTATTTCATCAGAGGCATCAGTGGAGCCGATAGTGGATATATTTGGAGAGGTGATGGGTGAGATGAGGTACCATAGTGTGAGCCTTAGTTATGGAGACATGTATGCATCCTACCCACAGGAGAAGAGGATGGAAGTGTTGATGATGGATGCAGTATATTGCTTCGCCTTACCAGATGCTGAGGGTGGGATATTCCCATGAGCACTGATTGGAGTGCTCAAGGATATGATGGAGGAGCGTATCTACTTTTCCTGAGCACCAGAAATCCTAGTGTAGCTATATAGGGAGCTATGGGACTATGGGAGATTGCAACGGTTTAGTTTGTGTTACACATTTTTACTACATTGTTGGGAATACGAGTACATCGTGTGTGTGCACCTAGTGGGTTTTCCATGACATGATTGGTTTGGAATAGATTTCTCACAGTTGGATACAAATGGTGAGTACTAGTTGGTGGGAGGAATAGTGTGGCTAGGGCCACACATGATGTTTTATACTACAGGCGGTTGTGGGAGGGACTTTTAGGAGTCCAAGTTTTTTGGAGGCCGTAGGTTGGCTTTCCATCTTGTAGAGGCATGGTGGAGGAGATAGAGGAGAAATAGTTGTTGAGGTGGATACAGGGATGGAATGTCGATGAGCATGATATGATACCTGTAGACAGGGTTAGACAATAGTTTGGTATGCCACAAGATGTGCATCTACCTTTTCCACAATACCGGAGAGATGACGTGGAAAGACCCATATCTCCACTGTTGGGCCCCTAGAATATTGACCAAGTATGAAGGTGCTTAGGTGTGCGGGATCCCAGTTATAGAATGGTACGCAAGGTAAAAACATGCAAGAGAAAGGCTTAAGGAAGCAAGTAGTGCACGTGATGCGTGAAATGAGGTTCGGGACTTAGCCAATTTGAGTGCCCAAGGCAGAACATGTGAAAAGCATGACCAGTTGCACACGGATAAGATGCCAGCTTGGAAATAGGTTGGCCTAGGAAAGAGCATGCCCCGGATGGAACCTTCTAGAAGATCATCATGAGATGGAGTGGAGAGCTTAGGCCTGAAGGAACATGCTCATATGGAGGACCACATTCGACACTTGGTGACAGATTTGAGGGCGCGACAAGGCGAGTTGGCAGCCTGGGAAAGTGATAAATACAAGTGCCTGCCACGGAAAAGATATATAGACACACAAAGAGAGATATATCATCTAGATATACATATGGAATAGTAGGTTAGAGAGTAAGCGAAACTCTGTAGAATTGTTGTGAGTGGATATTCTGGTTCTGGAAAGGATGTACTAAGCATGGAGTTGTTATTTTTCTTTTCTGTTAGCTTAGCTACATATGTCCAGTGACGTGCATGACTACATTCTGCTCTCTGTGACACTCTGTAATGAACCAATGAATATAGTGAGGTTACCTGTTATAAATAGATATGAATATCAATGGGTTTAATGTATATTTTGTTCATATGAGTTCTATTTCCTTTCATGCTATGAATGAATGGTTATATCTTTCTTTCTGTTATAGTATATGTTTTGGAATATGTTAAAGCACTTGGTCTGAAGTGATTGCAAGGATCTGGAGGCCATTATGAGCCCTATGGTTCTTGTATGTCTTAACTTATTTCCTAAATACTATTACACTAATCATAGATAATGCTTCCCACTAAAATCACATAAAAGAGAGACTCGATACCCGTGTATGCCTCAGGTGAGTGCTCAGCTTCTGCTGGGTGATAGGCCGATGCACATGGGGTTCTTCCTTTTTTGATAGGAGTAAAAATGACTACATCTTGGTTCCATTGCCGGGACCTCTTTTCAAAGTTGTAGTGGGATATAACATGCATCATGATTTGTGTAAAGAGTAATGACAGATCAATTAACATTGGAAAATGTTGAATCATGGTTCAAGAGCATGGAGGATGAATTTTGTCAGAGATTCAGCATTGGACCTAAGTTTAATACACGTAGATGGGTATAAGAGAACCTCTACCATGATCTGTATAAGAATTTTTCTTCTGCTTCCTAGTAGAGCTATATGAATGGCTTTCAGCCTATGCATCTAGATCAAGCTAGCATTATAGATTGCATGTGTGGACCGAATAAGACTACCAAAGGTTGTAGGATGTAAATTTGACGTGGAGCCGTGATGTCGATCATTGGTGAAGAGGAGTACTAACTAGCTACACTCTGGAATATGCCATCTCTACGTATTCTTGTCCGAAGGTTGCTGAGTTTGAATTTCTGCGAGAACCTAGAGGAATGTTTCTACGTGCTATTCCTCTAGCTATGAAGATATTGATGGTTACCATGAGTTTAGAGGCACTCCCAATGGCCAGCTAAACCGTTCTGAGCGCTGGGTAAGGGAAATTAGGTGGAAGAAGATGGTAGATATCATGAAAGAGAAGGAGAGGGAAGAAATATGGCTCAAGTATAGTGAAGCATGAGAAAGGGATATTGCTAGATGATGCGAGGCTACTAGTGTGATGGATCTATGGAGACAGACGTTGCGGGAAGGAATTGAGGTTCACGCGAAGGATTTGGAACATGAGTAGTCTGTGCTACCCCATCTTGGCAAGCATGTGTAGGAGACCCCTTCGGCTTCTGGTGAGAGTTTGTTGCATGGAGAGAGGAGAGTCGTTGGCACATATCTAAACCCACCTAGTGACCGAGCCCTAGCACATGGTTTTCCCGATCTAGGAAGAAGTGTTATTGACCCATTTGTAATAAGTGGAAGAGACAGATCTACACCTAGGAGGTATAATTTTTCATTTCCTTCTTCTATGGCTGCACATATTCTAGTATTCGGAGGAGTTTTTGGACAAGGGGCAAGTGTACAAGCTTTCAGGCTCATATCAAGAAGTGGCTTGGACACAACAGTGGTAGTGGGGTGCTATCACAAACCATCGGTGCACAGTTCAGTGGGGCCATGGGAGTAGTTGGCATAACTCCTACATGCCCTATTGGACCCAGTGGTTTGGGTGGATTTGGTGGCTCTGGAGGTATAGGACTCAGTGGACCTGGTTGGTCAGGAAGTGGAGGAAACACCAAAGAGAACCAAGGATTTGGTTCAGGACAAGGACCCTAGCCACCACCTCAAGTATTCTTTGAAATGTCTCTACATTTGCTAGATTACAGGGGCATTGAAGATGCTACGGAACATGTTCACAAGTGTGAAATAATATGGTGCGTGAAGGGTATCACAACACCAGAACAAAAGGATAGTCAATTTGTGACCACACTGCAAGGGCGTGCGCATAGCTGGTATAGAAAGTATGACCCTCATCAAATGGTGGTGGACTACACTACTTTAAAGAATACATTCTTGGCAGAGTTCCACATTCCTGAGTTTGAGCAGAAAAGCATCAACGCTTTGAAAGAGATTTAGCAAGGAATGACAGAGAGTGTGTGGGAGTATGATGTGCATTTTAAAACTCTCTTGTCTAAATTATCATATGATATTCACCCTTCACAGTATGCACAATAGTTTTTTGGAGGATTAATCACCCCTTTTAGAAGGGCCTTGTCTCAAAAAACTTTTACAGATCCATGCAAAGCATTGGAATATGCCTTGCATGTTGAGGCCATTGGTAGTATTGATACTGGCATTAGCCCTTTCTTGGAGGATCAGATTACTGCTATGGCCAAACAGTTGGAAAAATTTTCTGCGAACTCAGTCCATGAGACTGACAATGGTTTATGGTGCACAGATTGTAAAATAGAGGGGCATGTTAAGGATAATTGCCCCTGGAGGATGGTACATGCTATGACAGTAGATTGTGAGATTTGTCATGGGGACCATGATGCAAGTAGATGTCCCTTGCTATAGTGTGCGATTAAAAAAAATGTATCTTTTTATTGCAAGATTTGCACCTCCACAACCCATGATACTAAAGAATGTAGGCTCATTAAACAGATCCATGAGGCCATTGATCATGGGGTATGCCAAATAAGCATTGCCAGTGGTTATAAAAATGATGATCGTCATTACGAGGAGTGTACAAATGGAGGCACGCATGGAAGAGGATTTTGAGGAGAATTCCATGGTCGGGGTAACTGCGGAGGGAGTGAGTTCCCATGCAGAACATGTTTCAATTGTAGATCTACAAAACATTACAAGCGTGAGTGCCCGGACTTGTTTTAGTGCTCGTGGTGTGGAAAGAAGCATAAGTATGAGGAGTACCCATAATTATTTGAGCATATGAATCAGTAACACCAGAAGGACAAGGGCGTTGTAATGGTTAGCATCAAGAAGGAAGACATACAATGGATGCCTTGGGTAACATGGGATGAAGGTTTGGAGCCTATCTTCATAATAATAAGGGCAGAAACCACGCGCATAAGGGAGGTACCAAGACAGAAGAACCTGGTTACGAGGGAGGAGGTCGTTTATGGACAATATCTAGACCCCGCACATGAGAGGGAGATATATCAGGACACCATGGATGTTATTCGAAGCTTATAAGGGTAGATCCAATGTCTAAAGGAGCAATCCAGAAAGGAGGAATAAGGAAGGAGAGTTGAGGTGTAAAAGGATGACCTGGATGAGGTCAAGGAGGTGTGTAAAATGCTAAGGAAGGAGAACATCATTCCTTTGCTAGAATCCTGGTTGAGAGAGAAGGTACCACACACCAGAGAAGAGTGTAAGAGATAGGTCTTGCATGCAAACCTTCCCCCTAACAACCTTGACTATAACAAGGAGATTACATTGAATGCAGTTGTAGATGGATGTATCCTCAGCAATATACTCATTGACAGTGGCGCAGAGGTTAATGTTCTAACTTTGGATGCATGGCATCAGATGGGGAGACCTGCATTACATCCATCTTCAAATGTGCTGTATATGGCAAAAAAAACTAAGGAAATGCCCATTATTTTCTTAAAGGATGTAGCTATTACTATTCAGGGAGCCAAGTTTACTGGGGACTTTGAAGTCTTGGCGCTCACCGAGGTGGACAATTTCCCAGCACTACTTGGGTGCCCTTGGTGTTACAAAAATAATGTAGAACTTCGGTTCAACAAAGGATACATCAGCTTCAAGAACAAAGAGGAATGGGTCACTATACCCTTGGTTGATGGGAAGTTGACACCCTATATTGAACCATTGGGAGAAGAAGTTTTGGACAAGATTTATGTGCGCTCAATCAAAGACCCTGGGATGGTACACCCTGCTAATGGATTTATCCAGTTTGAAGATGCTCTGTCAGTAAGTGATACCACCAGTCTGGCTTGTGACAATTGGGCACATAGAACTTACAAATTAATGGGATGATAGTTGAGAGGGTCAGTGACTAAGGTAACAAAGGCATGCACTGTTAGGCACCTTGGAGGAAAAGAACTACCCAAGTATTCAGGAGGAGCCTTCCTTAAGATCTTTCTGCAGGAGGTAGAAGCTCAATGGAAGAATGAAAAGGAATGGAGGGGGACATTAAGTTATGTCTTGCTTGGCACAACATCTCATTGGTGGGCCACACATCAAGAGAGCCTTTTAGAGTGGCGTGAGGTAAGAATTGCTCTCTCTGTCAGATTTTCTAGGAGTAATGTACCCACCATCATCAAGGACTACTATGGGAAGGAGCCCGCCTCTTTCCATGTCCAGGAGTGTGAATGGGTCTGAAGAGAAGGCACAAAAGCTTTACCACCATCCCTCTGGGTGCACAAGTTATATTCTACACCACAAGGTTGTGTGCATGCATGGTACATTCATTTGGAGACACATTTCCAGACGAGGAATTGGCAAGAGCTCGTAGCTGACCTTATTCAAACCTTTGAGTATCAGAGTACTAAGCCATTGATTGATAAGGCCTTGTAGGGTATCAAGCACCTTACCATGGAGGATAGTGCCAGAATAGAAGATAGGCTATTAGAATTATTAGGTGAACTAGGTATAGGGGCACGCTTTGAAGAAGTTGAGGAAATAGAAGAGTTACAGCTAGAGCGTGCATGTTTGGGAAAGGAGAAGGGAAAGTTGGTATATGTGATTGATGGAGAGGAATCAGAAAGCTTAGATGTTAGCCATTATGTAGGGACGCGTGAGGTAGTGGATAGTGCAGATTCTCACGTGCATGCCTACCATGAGCCTTTAAAGACAAAGAAAGTTAACATTGGTTCAGAAGAAGAACCTAAGGAAGCTATTATTGGGGATTACTGGAAAGAGAAGGAAGTATCAAAGATCATTAATCTGTTGCTTGAATTTGAGGATTTATTCCTACGTGGGTACCATGAGCTCAAAGGAATTCACCATTCCTTGGGCGAGATGAAGATAAAACTAAAGGATGGTACACACCTAGGTAGAAAAATGCCCTACCAGATGAATCCCAATTTGCACATGAAAGTTAAGGAGGAGATTGACAAAATGATAGCTTCTGGGATCATTGAGGTAGTGGAAGAATCAGAGTGGATAAGTCTAATGGTAATTAGCATCAAGAAGGATGGGAAGATTAGGATTTGTGTGGACTATAGGAAATTGAATGTAGTTTGTGTCATTGATCCATTTCCAACCCCCTTCACTGAATTTTTTTTGGAAGGAGTCATTGGGCGCGAAATCTACTCCTTTACGGATGGATTTTTAGGGTACCACCAAGTTCGGATTGCAAAGGAAGACCAAAAGAAGACAACTTTCGCCACCAAACGGGGAAGTTTTGCATATATGGTCATGCCCTTTGGGTTGAAGAATGCGCCTGTTGTTTTTCCATGCATAGTGGTGCAAGCATTCTGGGACTTCATCCATAAATTTCTTCAGGTCTATTTGGATGATTAGACAATATATGGTCCGGTTAAGGACCATTATGACAACTTGAGATTAATGTTTGAGAAGTGTAGGCAGTTGAGGATATCTCTCAACATTAAGAAGTGTGTGTTTGCTACACCCTTTGGGACCTTATTGGGGCATATCATATATAAGGAGGGATTACTGGTAGATCCTACCAAGGTTGCAGTTATTGTGGGCTTAAGGGAGCCTACTAGCCAGAGTGCAGTGCACGGATTCCTTGGGCATACGGGGTATTACAGAAAATTCATTAAGGGATATGCCAAGATCACCATGCCTTTAGAGGAGTTGCTTAGACACAAGAGTGCTTTCCATTGGGGAGAGGCGCAGCAGGGGGCATTTGATACATTAAAATACAGGCTTATTACCATGCCTATTTTACATTTCCCCTCTTGGGACAAGCCCTTCCATGTCCATGTAGATGCCTCAGGGACCGCCATTGGAGCAGCACTTACACAACCATGTCAAGGGGTTGTTGATCATCCTCTCAGTTTTGCAAGTAGGAAGCTGACGCTAACAGAGTAGAATTATACCACAACTAAGCGTGAGACATTGTCGATGATCTATGCACTCTTCAAGTTTAGACTGTATCTTCTAGCAACACCCTTTGTATTCTACATCAACCACATGGCATTAAAGTATTTATTAAACAAGCCCATTCTTCAAGGGTGCATATGTCGATGGGTGTTGTTGTTTCAAGTGTTTGAATTCACCATTGTAGTGAAGCCCAAAAAAAAAAACTATGGGCCTGATCATCTGTCAAGGATTGATTGAGGAGAGGATGTGCAAAGTATTGAGGAAGCAATGCCAAAAGCCTAACTGTTTAAATTGTGGCGCGTGCACTTGGATTTGGAGGAGATTGTAGTATTCTTAAAAGAAGGTGTGGCACCAGATGGAATGAAGGCATTGGAGAAGAAGTAGTTGGCCATATGCATTGCACCCTACATGTTTATTAGTGGAGACTTATACAAGTTGGGAAGAGATGAAGTTTTACGCAGGTGTGTATTAGAGCATGAGTGCCTGACCATCATGAAGGAAGCAAATGGAGGAAGTGCGGGTGGGAATTACACAGGTGATACCACTATGCACAAGATATTAATGGAAGGGTTATGGTGGGAAACCTTGTATAGGGATTGTAGAGATTATTGTAAAGCATGTGACCACTGTCAGTGCATTGTAAAACCAGTAAGGAGAGATGAAATGCCTTTGTGCCCTATCCCTAGTGCATATCCTTTTGAAAAATGGGCGATAGATTTTGTAGGACCTGTTAGTGCAGATTCACAGCACCCCTGGATGTTGATCAAATTTCTAGTTTGATCATACTAGCATCCAGTGTGATTGCACAACATGGAATCCTTTCTCCAAGTGTGGGACTTGCAAAAATGAGAAAGGAATCTCTAGAGAAGGCTGGTTCCTATTCCTAAACTACCTGCCACAAGCTATTCCAGTGCAGACAAGCTAATCTAATCCTAATCTAACCATGCCAAGGAGACAGAGAGAGAGACAAGGGAAAAACGTATAAGAAAACATATAAAAATGTGGGAGCCATTCCTCATTGAATGAATATGCATTAAAATAGCATGGGCATCCTTACTGACCCATGCCCTGAAATTTTGACCATGCTGGAGAAGAATGCGACCCATTCTGCATTAAAACTGGTTGTTGAAACATCAGTTCTAGCCATTACCACGCATTAGAGACGTTTCTTGATTTTATCTCTCCAAACTGAGCCAAAATGTAAGATTTACCATGGAATCATGTAGAGAATTTCACCAGCTTTCCATTGATATAAAGAACGTGAAAATCTGAGCTCTGGATCGAAAGATATGGCGATTTGAAGATTTAGGGCAAAAACAGGCCAAAACGGATCGACGGGAAAATATTTGAATTTTTTCCGTGCTTTGCCACTTGGATGACACATGTCAGGCTCTGATTCATCCATGGGTTCATCCTCTAAAAATTCCTTTCAGGCCCTTAAACTTGGACACGTGGCACTATTTTATTGGTTCGGGCCTGAGGGGCGCATTTTTACCTTGCGCCAAACACTTAACAAATTTTCAACCTTCTGACACGTGGCACATTCTGATTCGTCCGCGGGCCTCCTTGTCTCTTTTTGGCCATCTCATCTTTTCACGTCCCACGTGTCCCTCGCGTACCTTTCGCCTGGATGTCCTGAACTGTCTCAGACGAAAGTCTCCTATTTCGGCCAAATCGGCCGGTTCGTGTCCTCTGCGTACTTTTTGCTTGGATGTCCCAGACCGTCTGGGACAAATATCCCCGAACCGCCCAAAATGGACCGACTTGCACCAAACTGGCCGATCCGTGTCTCGCGCGTACTTTTGGCCCGAATGTCCCAGACCGTGCAAAACAAGACTTAGGCAATTTTTTCCCTCTTTCAGCTGATTCAGCTTTTTTGCGTCCCATGCGTCCCGACGTCCCAACCGTCCCGCAGACCGCCTGGACTAGGACTTAGCCAATTTTCTTCATTTTTCCAGCCCCCAAGCTTGGTACAACGAACCTCAGTATGACCCAAACCCTTCAGACCCGAAATGCCTTAACACAGTCTTGCAACCTTATTTTTTGCATTTCTTCCATTTTATCAACCTGTTGGGATTCCTTCTTGGATGGGAGAGTTAGAAAAAGGCCGAGGGGGACCCCGAAAAACATGATTTTGGGCCTTGAATCAATCTAATTGCTTGGGACTAAATAATTTGATACATGTTATCAAAATTACCCTGGGGGGTGAATTTTGGATAACAATTTGGCGACTCAGCAGGGTCATCTGCCTGCTGGATGAAGTTACCAGTTACCTGAAGCATCCATTAGGCATAGAGTCATGAGTTATAACCTGGAAACTGATATGAGCTTTGAAAACCTCCTCTCTGAGCCACTTGGAAACCCACTGAAATGGAGTTGTTCTCACCAAAATGCCACTGAAATGGACTGTGCAAGAGCAAAACCAGCACCACAAAAACTATGTACAGAACTGAAAATCATACATGCTCCAAATGGAACATGCAGAGTGTGCACAAGTAGTTCTTCTGCTAAAAGAAAACCTACCTACTCTACTCTAACTAGAAGCAAAGGCAAGCTAAACAAACCCTGCAATTGGTTGTGAGAAATAGCTTCCCTTTCTCAAAAGTGGCAGCCATGAAATTGATTTGGCATTGAACATGGCTGATTGGATGGATGGAAAATCAACAAGAAGCTGGTCTCCCACCCAAATCATCAAGGTATCAGTTGAAGGAAAATTCAATACCTCTTTTAGTTGCTGTGCATTTGGATTGAAGAGGTATGACAACTAATCCTTGGTACTTTGTAGCTCACCCTCATGCTTAGAAGCAAGCATGACTGGTTGTGACTTCTCCTTTGGCTCCAATAAAGCCAAATACCTGATTGGGCAAGGTATGGTCCGTTTGATATGCCCATAGCTCTGATTTTCAACTCCAAAATTGGAGTCTTCTTGTAGACCTTCTTGAATGGATGGTGTGGAAGCAATGGTAGAACCTTTTTTCCCTTTCTCTTCCTCCAATGAAGGACATGAAAGATTAAAATCTTCCAATCTTGGTTCCAAAGAGCTGCTATAAGATGCAGGCTACTGCAAATGAATGTTCTCCTTCATGACAGCAGAATCAAGTGTTTGGAATGTGGATGATGAAAGAGAGAATGGTGGAAACTCAACCGGCTCTTCTCCATCAAAACAGTCCTCCAAATCTGATAGATAAACTACCTCATGGCTGTCCTGCTACAAATGCTCCACTTCCTCCATGGTGTCTTCTTGATCTGTAACTTGACCACCATGATTTCTTTCACCCTCCAACATTGAGTTTGAGAGATCAAACTCCTCTTCAGTTTTAGAACTTGAGAGAGGTGAAGTAGAAAGAAGAACTGAAGGTTCTCCTGTAGCCTGCTTTGTGCTCAAAGCCCTTGGATCTGTAATTTTCTCCTCCACAACTAGAATGTGCTCCTCTTCTTTTGGATCTGGAGCAGCTTCTCCTTTCTCTACTACTTGAAGACAATCTTGCTCTTGATAGAACTCTTCCTCTAGCACGAAGTTTTTCAAGTCAAACTCTTCAATCTGCTACTCTAGAGGACAAGTTGGGACTGCAAGATCTTCTTCTGAGCTTTCTTCCTTTATGGCTGATTGTGCAACTTGAATTGAATCAGCATTCCCTTCAAATAGAGTGCCAACATGGACACTACTTTATGAGTAAACTGACTGCTGATTTGCTTCTTCTTTTTGCTCTTCTTCTGCTGCCACAAAATCAGTCTCAACCACCATTTGTTCAACCTTAGCCTCTTCTGTAGGTTTAACCATCAAGGGGATATTTGTCATCCCAAATTTGGTAGCCCAAACCCTCAAGTTGTCTATCATTTCTTTTCTGTTAGGCTCCTCTTCTTGCTGTCCTTCATGGCTGATTTTTGCAATTTCTTCTTCCCCACATGGAATTGGGAATGCAAGAGGAGGGATGGGTTGTAACTCAATTGATTTGGCAATTTTTTGTGGTGGTAGAGGAGGTGAAACCCCTTGTTTCTTTGGGGGAGAGCATATTTATTTTAGCTCTTATGGAGGGGATGACTATTTGGAAGGAAAAAGGAAAGAAGAATTGAGGTGTGGTGGAAGACTGAGAGGTGGAGACATGGGATCAACATTTGGGACAGCAGATGGGGAGTTTAGAATTTTCAATTCCAAATGAGATGATGCTGTTTGAGTAATGGGAATAGAAAAACCAGATGATGGTCTATAACTTACCCATTGACAAGGTTGTTCAACAACAAGTGTATAGGCCTCTATTTCTGCTGTCCATTGTGCAAGTTGGGGTAGCATCTTCATCATGAAGTCCAGCTTCTCCTGAGGGCTGAAGTGTCTTGGAAAAGGGTCTCCCCATGGACAAGGAGTCCTGCAACCAATTCTGAAAGCTCTCATTTGAGCTGTTGCTCTGGACTGCACCATCTTTACCTCCATCTTTTGGATTTTCTCCAATAGACCAACATCTTGCATCTGATTGTCTTCATTATATGCAAACTCTTGCTCTTGGAAAGCTCCATAGCCAAAATGATTTTGGCATTGCTGCTCATATGGGTATGCATGCTGATTTTGAATTTGTTCAAAATGTTAATTTGGAGGATTTAAAAAACATGTTGGAGGTGGGAAACATTGCTGCTGTTGTTGAAAATGTGAATTCCATGATGGAGATGAAGTCATGATTGCACAACTTCATGGAACGGAAAATAATGAAAGAGATGGAAAGAAATATGGATGGAAAATGGGTCTACAACTTTAGAAATGGGTTGCTGATTAGATGGAGTCGCCAGATGTGTTTGCAAGTGCCTCCAAAGGCTGAAATCTTCACAGGAACACACCAACCTACAAAAGATGAAGTGGAAGACCTCTAAGGTCCCACCGGGCATGCCAAAAACTGTTAGTGCAGATTCACAGCACCCCTGGATGTTGATCAAATTTCTAGTTTGATCATAATAGCATCCAGTGTGATTGCACAACATGGAATCCTTTCTCCAAGTGTGGGACTTGCAAAAATGAGAAAGGAATCTCCAGAGAAGGCTGGTTCCTATTCCTAAACTACCTGCCACAAGCTATTCCAGTGCAAGAAAGCTAATCTAATCCTAATCTAACCATGCTAAGGAGACAGAGAGAGAGACAAGGGAAAAACAGAGCCTACACTAAAACGGTGATACACCAGAGAAGGAAAATGTTGAACATCTATCAAAACTGCCATGGAAATAGGAGAGGTAAGAAATGGGAAGGATGGACAGATGCATCATAGGCCCAAGGATAGATTTCACATAGAAAATGTCCCAAAACTCCATGAACATAGCTCCAAACCTGTAATGAGTATTAAAATGTGCACAAATACTTTCAATGAAGAGAGGCAAGAAGAAAGACAAGAAAAGAACGAGCAAGGATGGACAAATGCATCACGAAACACGTTTTTGTTGCTTCAGAAGTTTGCACAGAACATCATTTTAATGGTAAAAGGAAAAAAATCCATTACAGAGAAGGGGAGGAGGTTCAAACTCCATTTTCAACCCTGGAGAAGAAAAGAAGGGAGGGCAGAGTTGAAAAGATGAACAACCCTTTGAAAAATGAGCCAAATCTAGTTTTTTACAATGCATAGGTCGAGCCCAGGAGAGAGAAAATGTATAAAAACATGGGAGCCATTCCTCATTGAATGAAGATGCATTAAAATAGCATGGGCGTCCTTACTGACCCATGCCCTGACATTTTGACCATGCTGGAGAAGAATGCGACCCATTCTACATTAAAACTGGTTGTTGAAACGTCAGTTCTGGCCATTACCACGCGCCAGAGACGTTTCTTGATTTTCTCTCTCCAAACTGAACCAAAATGAAATATTGACCCTGGAATCATGTAGATAATTTCACCATCTTTCCATTGATATAAAGAACGTGAAAATATGAGCTCTGGATCGAAAGATATGGCAATTTGAAGATTTAGGGCAAAAACAGGCCAAAACGGATCGACGGGAAAATATTTGAATTTTTTCCGCGCTCTGCCACTTGGATGACACGTGTCAGGCTTTGATTCATCCATGGGTTCATCCTCTAAAAATTCCTTTCAGGCCCTTAAACTTGGACACGTGGCACTATTTTATTGATTCGGGCCTGAGGGGCGCATTTTTACCTTGCGCCAAACACTTAGCAAATTTTCAACCTTCTGACACGTGGCACGTTCTGATTCATCTACGGGCCTCCTTGTCTCTTTTTAGCCATCTCACCTTTTCACGTCCCACACGTCCCTCACGTACCTTTGGCTTGGATGTCCTAAACTTTCTCAGATGAAAGTCTCCTATTTCGGCTGAATCGGTTGGTTCGTGTCCTCCGCGTACCTTTGGCCTGGATGTCCTAGACCATCTGGGACAAATATCCCTGAACCGCCCAAAATGGACTGACTTGCGCCAAACTGGCTGATCCATGTCCCGCGCGTACTTTTTGCCCGGATGTCCCAGACCGCGCGAAACAAGACTCAAGCAATTTTTTCCCTCTTTCGGCCGATTCAGCTTTTTCGCGTCCCACGCGTCCCGACGTCCCAACTGTCCCACAGACCGCCTGGACTAGGACTTAGCCGATTTTCTTCATTTTTCCATCCCCCAAGCTTGGTACAACGAACCTCAGTACGACCCGAACCCTTCAGACCCGAAATGCCTTAACAAATTCCTGCAACCTTATTTTTTGCATTTCTTCCATTTTATCAACCTGTTGGGATTCCTTCTTGGATGGGAGAGTTAGAAAAAGGCCGAGGGGGACCCTGAAAAACATGATTTTGGGCCTTGAATCAATCTACTTGCTTGGGACTGAATAATCTGATGCATGTTATCAAAATTACCCTGGGGGGTAAATTTTGGATAACAGGACCTATTGCACCAGCAACGTGTAGGACTGGGTCACGTTATGTCATCACTTGCATGGATTATCTCACAAGGTGGGCAGAGGTAGCCCCAACTAAAGATTACATGGCAGCAACTGTGGCAAGGTTCTTATGGGAGAACATTATCACAAGGTATGGATGTCCGTTGAGTTTGACTAGTGATAGGGGTAAACATTTTCTGAATGAAACCATGAGGATCCTATTATCAGAGTTCATGGTGGCTCATCACAAGACTATGCCCTATAACCCACAAGCAAATGGAACCGCGGAAGCATTCAACAAAATACTGAGTCATACCTTGACCAAAATTTGTGATGTTGGAAGACAAGATTGGGATGACAAAGTATCGGTACTGTTATGGGATTACAGAACAATGTATAAAAGACTAAATAAAGCCACACCTTTTCAATTGGTGTTTGGCATGGAAGCCATTTTACCAATTGAATTTATGTTACCTTCTCTGCGAATAGCACGTGCAAGAGGATTAGCTGATGAACAAGCGCTAAAAGAAAGGATTGATGAGCTAATGAAAATGGATGAGAGAGATCACTTTCTTGATGGAGCCAGATAGCAGAAAAGGCAAAGAAAAAGGCTTGGCATGATCGCCACATTAGAAATAAGAAGTTTGAGGTTGGGCAGATGGTGTTACTATATGATTCCAAGTTTTTGTGCCATCCTGGAAAGTTGAAAGTCCATTGGTTGGGTCCCTACACAATTTCATACATCCTTGATTCAGGCGCGTGCTAGTTACAAGAACTGGATGGGATGAAGTTACCTGGACACTTCAATGGTAGTAGGCTGAAGCCCTACTATAGATAAGTCTTCTTGGTGTTTGTAAATAAGGCAATTTTTCTAGTTAGTTTAATAGTTTCGTTTATGCATTTTCCCTTTCTTGTGTTTCCCTTTTGCGTTGTTGTTTTGGTTTTACACCTTGGGTTCCAGTAATCTTATTGCTATTTTTGGAGAATTTTTGAGTGGAGAGAGGACCGTGCATCATTTAAGGGTGGGGTGGAGAAAAGTGAAGAAGCACGTGATTAAAAGTACCAAGGAAGTTGTGTTGAAGAGCCTTGTTGTGTAGCTCGGTTGAAAGAGGTAGATGAAGAGAAAATATAGAATGGCTAGTGCCAGGATAAAGCTACTGGTAGATCCCACGTATAAAGGAAAAGGAAGCATAGTTAAAGCAACATGAGGTAGGTGAAAAAAAGAATCTGGACAAAAGAAGTGCCTTCGGTGCAGGTTAAGTGCATGCAAGAGTCTCCTGTAAGGTTGGTTGGGTTACGCGCTAGAAGGTTGGAGGAGTTTTAATGCAGGAAGGGTACATGAGTGAAGGTGCTAAAGATGGAATTTGTTTGAAAAATCTGCATTAAATGAACAAAGTACGGGGGTAGGTAAATTAGCATTTAATGATCAGAAAAAGGAAAAACTATAAATAAAGGGTCGGGCATTCTCATTTTTACTTTGTGAAAATGAAGAGTTGGAGATATAAGTGAGTGTTATAAACTAGGGTTTTCAGATTTGATTGAGTGGAAGATCTATGTGATTGAAACGCAAAGACCCAGTTTGAGATTACAGACTAGAAGGAATTACACGGGTGTGGAAGGAGTTGAAAAGGTGCTGTCTTGTGAAGAGTTTATCCAAGTTAGGGTTCGAAAAACTAGGGCATGGGTTTAGAAGAGTTATATCATGGATCTGAGATTGAAGGTTGGGAGAAGAAAGAAAGAGTAACAAAGAGAGGGTAGGAGTGATAAAAATACCTCAACCATGGCACCCAAGAAAGGAAAGGGAAAAGCCAAGGCTAAACAACCAGAACCTGAAGTAGACACAAATGAAGAATGGTATGCAGAGATGCAATACCCAGATGGGGTGATGATGGGAAAGGAATGGGAATCCCACTTGAGAAGTATAACTGTTAGTGACTATAATCACCGCAAAAACACCATAGAGAAAGAAATGGCATTGGAATTGGTATGCCCCACCAACAAGAAAACACCTAAAGGGTTGCCCATATATGACAATGACATTAAGGTTAAATTGGTGAAGGAAGGGCTGTTACAACTCTATGAGTTGCCTTATTTTTGGAAGCCAGATCGCTTGTACTAGTGGTTGATATCTCAGGTGCATGAAGATTATTTCCACTTTTTTGGGCGCAAGATGTGCGTGACTCCCCAGTCAATTTCAAAATTTATAAGCCTCATATGTGAGGGAGATAGCCTAGAAGATGACCTTGGCGACAAGGAGGCTATTCAAGAGACCGTCACTGAGTATGCCTGCAAGAAAGGGTCATTGTACTACAATATTTTAGACATCAAGGACCCCATTATGAAGATGGCTGTGCATCTGGTGACTAAGCTGAATGGCCAAGAAAGATGGATGCAGGTCAACAAACCTTGGCTACATGTCTGCAGGAAGATTACAGAGGGGATGATATACAACTTATCCGTGTACATTACAGAGGAGATTGTTAAGTGCGTGAAGGAAGGGGACATGATCCTCTTTGGAAATGTCTTACTCACCATAGTGTTTGTGAAAATTGGAGTGCCAGATGCATCAGACAAGTTCGTGTGGGAATACCCAGCTGAAGACCCTTCACCTGAGAAGAGCTTCAAGAAGTATGCTTGTGATACAATGACGGCTCCCCACAAAGCACAGCTGGAAAAGTGGTATATGCACTTGAGGAATAAATTTGGGGTAGAGTGGATGATCCTTGAACAACTCCCAGCAACCACTGATGGAGAAGATGAGTTCATGGTGTACCAACACTACTGCTTGGGTAGATTCAAGCTTATTGATGAATCATGGAGCCCTTGGTGCAAGCTTCCTTTTGTGTTCACTACCCAATACTTCTAAGCGGGAGTAAACATATTTAAAGAATCAAAGAAGCTAAGGCTGGAACTAGGAAGGTTGGACTGGGAACACAGGGAGATGAGGAATAAGCTGAATTACCCCGACAGTAAGTGCGCATGCGTGGAGAAGTACGTGTCTCACGAGATCCAAATGAGTAGGCCGATGACGCTTCCCATCACTGGAGGATCTACAGCATGTGTGTACATGCGCATAAGGTTGAAGTTCGAAAAGAGTGCATATTTGAGGATGAAATCTCCATACCTGAAGACCCCTCGGGGAAGAAGAATCCAGTGTGTAAGAAGAAAGGTAGAGGAAAGGAAAGAGCACCAAGTGTGCTGACTTCTCAGACAGTGAGCATGCCATCTACAAGTGCCAATCCAAGCACCTACATATGGAGAAAGAAGTCTCTAGTGAAGGAGAAGATGCCTGAAGTAGAGGCGCATGAGCAACCCACCACTATGGAAGAATCACCAAAGGAAGAAGATAAGGATGAATCTCCTAATCAGAAGCCACCTATCAGGAAAAAGCAGAGGGTGGATGAAGAAGCTGACTCGAAGGTGACCGACAGCTTGGAGAAATACTTGGGATAAGGAGAAGATGAGAGTGAAGGAGATGACGATGAGGAAGAAGAGCCTGAGAATGAAAAGGAACCACATGTGTTTAGTGTCTATGAATTGGAGGAAGAGAGTGGAAAGGAGAAGAAAGAGTTTGTATTTGTGCGGCGCAAGGGTGCACATGATGAGGAAGGCACTGAAGACACAAAGGAAAATGAGAAGGATTCCAAGGAGAAGCAGGGAGCCATAAGTTTTATAAAGGAGTAGATTACTAAGGTAGCAGAGCGAGAAGCAAAAAATATGCTCGAAGCCCTTGTAGACCAAGAGTTAGAGCGCAACGCGGACATAGTGATTAAGGAAGGGAAGGAGGAAAGCATTGAAAGGGAACATGACAGCCTAGGAGGCCCCGCTCTGATAGTTAGCTTCCCCAAAGGCATGCACTCGAGAAAAAGAACTCTAGATACAGAATAGATACATATATTGGGCTATGTGGATGAGAAAAAGAAGGTGTTACATGCACGGTTCCAAAGCACCGTACCCACGGAAATGATCCTAGCCATAGGGTATTTTAAAAAGGATGGTGCATACCCCAAGACCAAGAAGATACTCTCTTGGGCATTCGATTCACACATTGATGAGCCGGACTTTGAAGTATGCCAGAAAGCACTCATCACGTTGCCAAAGTCTAAGGGAGACAACCGCTTAGTAAATGCTCAGGAAATTTTAGATGAGAAAGTATGCAATGCTCTAAAAAAATTCATGGTCGAGATTGAGGCTAGGCTATTTACATGAAATGATAGAATCAGAGCATCAGAGGTGAAGTTGGGGAAGAAGGAGGAAGAACTGGCAGAGAAGGCCAAGAGTTTTAAACAAGAGGAATTAATCAGCATGTAATTAAGGCACGCGTTAAAGGAAGAAAAAGTAAGGGTGCAGGAGGTCTATAAGAAGGTGGATTCAATTAAGAGTGCCATCATATTAAAGCACCCAAACCTGACGCCAATCCCTCAGAGGTATGCATCAACTTTGGAATGCTTAGAAGACCTAACACACATCCTCACTATGGAGAGGTGACCCTTGACACTGGAATCTACAGAAGAAGTGGCCATGCGTTTAAAGGAGGAAGACTGGTTAAAGGTGGTATCACTTGTTTTCGAGTACAACCAAGTACTCGTGGAGATTAAGGTTGCTATCCTGTTTGCAGAAGCCACATATGACACATGCATGGATAAGGATAAGGTAGCAAGCACCTTGGTCACTACCCATGAAGCAGAGCTAAAAGAGTTCCAGGAGAAAAATAAAGGAAACAGGGTGGAGAGGGATAAAGTCCTGGTAGAAGTAGAAAGAAGATCCGAGGAGATTGAGGCACTAAGGGGCTCAATCAAAACATGACTGAAGGAGTTATACCCCCAGATCACTAGAAGGATGGACACACTTGAAGACTTGGGAAAATACGTGGAAAAGATTGTGGAAACTTTGGGTGCCTAGGGAATTAGCCTAAGCTTTGATGAAGTGAGCACCCTAGTGGGTGACCTATGCCAGAAGGCGAAGGGCGAGATTGAAGTGTGGAACAAGCTAGAGGAAGATCTGCGAGAGGAATGTTATCCAAAATGAGCCCCTTGCACATTCTATGGCTAACTCCATTCTTTATTCCCTCCCTTGTATATTATTCATAATTTTTTTTCTTTTTAGGCATTCGAAACCTTATAGAAATGGCACCATTGGATAGAGTTTTTTCTCAGCTTTCCAGAAAGGTAAATTTTTCATCCTGACTCCAAGTACTTTTGAAGTTATGGCTCGACAGAGTTTTTGTGGGAAATTTTCCCTTGACAAGCCCGAGCCAATAAGTTGAGGCCACGTGTCCTCGAGAGGGCGGAAGGTGGAGGTAAACTTGGAATTTTTACCAAGTGTTTTGGAAAATTTTCAAAAGGAATATTTCACCCCGAAGGCCCGCCAACAATGAGATGCTGCCATGTGTCCAAGGGGGAGAAAATAGAAAAATTTGAATAAGTGTTGACGCGCATGTGAAAAATCTCCAAGAAAGGCCCTTGCCCAATCAAATCATGCCATGTGTCCTTAGGACCAGCGGACCGCGGAGGAAGAATTGAAAATTTGGCAGACAGTGTTTTGGTGAGAGGAAAGGATTGAGATATTTGGCCCGTCGGCCTGCCGACCAGTCAGAACAGACCATGTGTCGCCACGGCGTCAGGGGTCGGGGGCGCGAAAATGTTAATTCCTTTTTCACCCAAGTGTAAAAAATTCAAAGGGAGAGCCGCTCTCACTGAGGCCCGCATCCAATGAGCTCAGGACACATGTCTCATGGGGGGTCGGAACATCAAAGCCACTGGGGATAGATTAGGAATTTTTCCAAAAGGTAAGCACAAAGAGGAGATGTTTAGCCCCCAAGGCCCGCGTGACCAATGGGATCCTGCCTACGTGGCACCAAGAGCTTCGGTTGGCGTGGGGGAAAAGTTGGAAATTTTTCCCAAAGCCAAAGTCAAGGAAATATTCAAAAGGGAGGGCCCGCGAAAGCCTGAGCCAAACAAATCACGCCACATGTCCATTTGGCGGAAAAAAACACAAGACAAGCCCGCAGGGAAAAATGACCCAGAAAGCCCACGGCCAATGGAATTTTTCCACGTGTCCATGTGGCCGAAAAAAATACAGGACAGGCCCGCATGGAAAAATCTCTAAGGGAAAATCCCACAACTAATGGGGTTCTCGTCCACGTATCTAGATTCAGGGAAATATGGCCAAAAGTGGTAGAAAAGTTAAGGGGCAAAAGATGCTTTGCAGGCGAATCAATATCATGCCACATGTCCTCAGATCATCGGCCTGGTGGAGTTTTTTTGAAAAAAAATTCCAAAGGCCAAAATGGTCGAAAATGAAGCGTAGAAGGCCCGCATCTAATCAGCACATGTGCCATGTGGCACCAGGAGTGGCGGAGTGTGGGGAATTTTGGGGAAATTTTCCCAAATGCAAAAAAGTGGGAAAATTTCAAATTTTTGCCCCCGCCAACTCATTTTGGCCCTGTTTTTCCCTAAAGTTTCAAATGACCATAACTTTCGATCTAAAGATCAAGTTTTCACGCATTCTTTATATCAACGGAAAGATGGTAAAATTATCTACAAGATTCCAAACTAAATTTTTTATTTTGATGGATTTTGGAGAGAAAAAATTTAAAAAAACGCCCTCTAGGCACATGGTAATGCAACAAAAATGACGTTTCAACCACCATTTTTAATGAAGAATGGCTCTCATTCTCTCCCAGCATGGTGAAAAATGTCAGGAAACAGAC
This sequence comes from Taxus chinensis, assembly GCA_019776745.2. Taxonomy (NCBI): domain Eukaryota; kingdom Viridiplantae; phylum Streptophyta; class Pinopsida; order Cupressales; family Taxaceae; genus Taxus; species Taxus chinensis. Next base: position 236,658,678 of record CM034149.1, on the reverse strand, counting down.
CTATAAGGGTGCCCATGCTGTTTTATTGCATTTTTGGTTGGTGGTTGAAGCTCCTCTCATGTTTTCCCACGTTTCTCTCTTCTGGGCTCGTTTCTTACATTGTAAAATCTAAAATGGGATCTTTTTTTGGTTAAGAGTTGAGACACTCTTTTATGCTCTGCAGGCTTCCCTTTTTCTTCCTTTTTGGTAAAGTTATTTTTTGGAAATTTCAGACCTCTTCTGAGACAAATAAAATGTTTTCTGCCTCTCTGATGTTGTAATGCACTGTGTTTTTGACCTTGGAAATGACAATGCATATGCTCTGTGAATTAAAAGGTTTCTCAATCCTCTGTCATATGTGTTATCATTGTTTCATTTCTAACCTCTCACCACATTTTGGCAATTTGTGCATGATGTTTGTGCTGTATTTCCTCCTAGTAATCTATGTCATGTCTGCAAAAGTAGCAGGTGCTCTACTACTCCCTTGGTGCATCACCTTATCAGCATTAGTCTCATTTTTCTTACATTCTCTATCTCTGTCCCCTTTGGAATTTAGAGTAGGAATTAGGAATTTAAAACCTATATAAATTTCATGCAATACACCTAATAAGAGGATTTGAGGAACTAGCCTCCAATCTGGATATTCTTTTCCCATTTTTACAAGTCCCACACTTGGGGAAAAGATTCAATGTTGTGTAATCACACTGGATGTCCAAAATGTCAAACTAGAAATCTGATCAACATCTAGGGGTGCTACTGATTTGCACTAACATTTTTGGCACACCTGGTGGGACCTTAGAAGTCTTCATCTTCATTGCAACAAATTGATGTGCATTTGTTGCAAGTTTCTTACTTAAAAGAGCCCTAAATTGCACATCTAGCGACTCCAAGGAAGAGGAATCAGCTGGTTTTAGCAGTGCAGACCTGAAAACTCATGAGAAGAATCACCACAAGGTCAAGAGTTGGAGAAGAAGAGGTTTTGTTTGAGTATCTTCAATTATCTCCAAGAAGAAAACAAAGAGGGAGGAGCATTCAAAGGTCTCCATCTCCACCAAACAGAACTCTATCAACTCCTCCACCTGGTAGGCCTTTCATTCAATCAACAAGGGTTCTAAGGCCAATCAAAATGACACAACACAACCCCTATGTCAATTTCACTGGAAGCAGCCCACTTTCTCTCAATGCACAAAATCCAATCCCAGTTACAGCATTGAAGAACATTCCATACTTTACTGGAGAGAATCAAACCACTCCTAGTGATCATGTCAAGGATATTTCCAATATTTGTGTAATCCATGAGATTAATGAGATGCAAGTTGCTATCAAACTACTGTCATCTTCATTCAAAGGGAAAGCTTTGTAATGGTTCAGGAGTCTTACCTCAGGTTCTATCCAAAATTGGAACTAGTTGTGTATAGCCCTCCATGAGCAGTTTGGAGAAAAGGGAGATAACTTGTCCCTTTTGGAATAGTTGACAACCATCAAGAGAGCTCCCAATGAATAGCTAATTGACTTCAACTTTAGGTTTCAAATGAATTGGGAGAGAATTCCAATGGCAGTAAGGCCAACAGCAAAAGGTGATTTTCTATATTACCTTAAAGCTCTAAATTTTGATATTTCTAAGTTAATTCAATCCATGGGGGGGACAACCATCCCTGTTGCTTATAACATTGCCATTAGAGCTGAAAATTGTTTGATTCAAGCTGGCAAGCTAGCTCCTAGGCCTCCAATGCCATTGTATCCAAGTTTAGAGATCCTAAGTAGTAGTCAAGTGCCTATTTTAGCTCCTATTCCCACTCCTATAAATAAAAATTCAAGTGAAGCTTCTACCTCACCTTCTAGTGCCTCAAATGAACTTCAAGAATTCATGAAGTAATTGAAAAATTTAGGAAATGATCTGGTTACACTCAAGAGGTAGCAAGCCCAAGGTTTTAGACCTTATTTCCAGCCTCAAGCTCAGCCTAATAGGCAGCCATATCAGCCTCAAAGACCACCCAATCTATTTGCAAATCAAAATCAAGTAAGACCTCCTGCCAACAAACCATTTCAGCCATATAATCCCAATGGTAGATCTGCCTCTAAGGCATTAGTGCCAGTGCAAAACAACATAGCTCAAGAGTATGATTGGTGTTTCCCATGCAATGAACCTCAAAACCAGTCTATGTGTTTCAATGGTGCCTTAAATCAAGTATTAATGGTGACAACAATTGGTGTGGAGGGTGAAGGGAGTTAAGGAAATAACCAAACACAAGAAACATCCCAACAACAATCAGCTCCAAATGATACCACACTTGTAAACTGGTAGACAGAATATTTTTGTGGCATGAATCAAACAATCTCCAAAAGTGTTGCAGCCAACACAAGGTCAAAAAGGAGAAATTTGGGTGAAGAACAACCATTGGCTCTAAGTAATCCACAACCTTCTACCGCTCCACAAATTATTGGCAAACAAAATGCAGTTCCAAACACGCAAGGTCTACCTAAAACAACTCCTAGGCCAACTCAAATGCCAATTGTTGCTACCCATGTGCAAGGAATGAATGTGCAGGCCAAGGGAAAATAGAGAGATGCTTCATCTCCATTCAATATCATTGATCAGATGAAGAAGACAAATGTAAACATATCAATGTGGGAATCACTATCCATCCTAGGCCAAAGAGATTTGCTACAAGCTGCCATGAAGGACTGGTCAACTTCAAATCAGCAGGTCCAAATGCAAGAGAAGGTACTCACAAATGCCACCCAGCCTAAGGGAAATCATGGAGGATAGTAAGGTAAAATGTTGAAAACCCCTCCATTCTATGTTTCATTGATCATTGGAAACTAATTAGTACACAATTGCATGATTGATTCCGGAGCAAGTAGTTCAGTAATGCCCAAGAAAATAGTTGATCAGTTGGGGCTTCAATATGAAGTCATATCGAAAGGGGTAGTGCAATTGGATGGGACAACATTAAAAATAGTTGGAGTGATCAAAAACTTGAGTCTTACTTTACATGCATGCCCCAACGTTTTTGTTTTGTAAGATGTCTCAGTAATAGACTTTCCACCACTCTTTGCCCTATGTTTATCAAGGGATTTCATAGCCAATATTGGAGGGTACTTATCTGCTAATTGGTAACACATGTTGTTCTGAACAAGATATGGAACCAAGGCCACAATCAGATCTAAACCTATTGCAAACTTTCACATTAAACCTCACACTCCAAGCCAAATCATAACCAATTGTTCAGCGTTTGATCAAGAAGATTATCCAAGAACTGATGAAGCTAACACCAATGTTGGAAGCATCCCATATTTGACTCTTAATGAATGGGCAAGCAATGTGCATGCTTTTGATCCTTATCAATAAATAGAAGAATCTGAGCGAGGATTCTATTACATGCACGAAGAAAATCAGCCTATTCCTAGCATCACCAAGCCAAACCACAAGGATGAAAATGAGGTATGGCAATTGTTCTTTGATGGATCAAGGAGTAGACAAGGTGTAGGAGGGGGAGCTATGCTTGTTTCACCTCAAGGAGTTAGGTATTATTCAGCTTTTAGATTTCAGTTTGCATGCTCTAATAACACTGCTAAATATGAAGCTTTGATACAAGGATTGCATTGGTCAATCAAGAGAGGAATAAATAACTTACAAGTATATGGTGACAATGAGTTGATTGTCAACCAAGTTAAGGGGAAGCATGCTGTCAAGAATGATCTACTCAAGTGCTACAAAAAACAGGGTGTGGGACCTCATTGAAGATTTTGGGGGCTTTGGCATCAAATCCATTCCTAGAAAAGAGAACCAAGCTGCTGACAGGCTTGCAGCAGTTGGAGCAGCCTTTGATGTTTTTGAAAGCATCCAAAAAGACAAGGTACAACCAAACATTGATGTGATTGTAAGGCATTCAGTGCCAAACAACAATGTAAGTTGTCAAGTGTTTGAAAATGATCAACAAATCATCCATTTCTTGCAAGAAGAGGCTGAGTTCTCAACTAAAAATCAAGAAAAGTTGGAACAACAGTATGGTGACCAAGTGGTACAGCTGAGAACCAACAAACTACCAAAGGGACTTATTACTTTGGAGTCCATTTTCAATCCTAATGATCAGTTTAGGAAGGAGAAAGCAAACATCCAAGTCAAGGGAGAAGATTCAGTGTCCATCTTGGTGGAAGAAGGTAAATCACTCCAAGTTGGTAAAGTGACAACTGAGCGAGAAAGGTATGAGTTCATACAACTTTGTCAAGAATTCCCTGATGTGTTTGCTTGGAGCTATGAAGATTTGAAAGGTTTAAATCTGGAGTTATCTCAATACACCATTGAATTGGATCCAAGTACTAAACCCATCATGCAGAAACAAAGGCTAGTCAATCCACACATGGAGCCTCTCATGAGAAAAGAATTGAATAAGTTGATAGAGTCAAGTATCATATTCCCTATCAAGCATTCTAGTTGGGTAGCCAACTTGGTTCCAGTTAGGAAAAAGAGTGGAGAAATTAGATTGTGTGTTGTCTTCAGAGATTTGAATAGAGCATCTCTCAAGGATCATTATCCACTTCCCCTCTATGGAGTAGATTTTACAAGTTGTTGTTGGCTCTGAGAGATTTTCATTACTTGATGGTTATTTAGGGTACAATCAAATTATGGTGAAAGAAGAGGATCAGTTCAAGACAGCCTTTACAACCAAATGGGGAACTTATGCATACAGGAAAATGCCATTTGGGATGTCCAACGCTGGAGCTACTTTCCAAAGGGTAATGGACATGGCATTCAAGGATTTGATTAACAACGTGGTGCTGATATATCTTGATGAAAGCACTGTTTTTTCAAAAAATGCAGCAGACCATCTCTTTCATTTGAGACAAGTGTTCCAAAGGTGTAGAAGATTTGGGGTATCCTTGAATCCTAAAAAGTGTATTTTTCTAGCCCATGAAGGAAAGCTCCTTGGTCACATTTTCTCCAAAGAAGGATTAGCAATTGATCCAGAAAGAGTTGAATCCATAAGAGCACTACCATTGCCAAGCCATAAGAAGCCCCTTCAAAGTTTCTTGGGGAGGATAAATTTTGGTCAGAGGTTTGTCCCAATTTTTTTAGCCCTAGTCAAGCCTATCACCAAGATGTTAAAGAAAAGCATAGCTTTCAAATGGACAATAGAAGGAAAATAAAGTTTTGGAGCAATCAAAGAAGCCATCTCACAAGCCCTAACTCTCATTAACCAGATTTCTCCAAGGATTTCATCCTTTATGCATTTGGGGTTGATGATACTATTTCTGCAATCTTGGTACAACAGAACGAAGACAATGATGAGCAGCCAATTGATTTCTTCAGCTAAACCCTGGAGGAATATGAGGTGAGGTATTATTTCATTGAGAAGCATGTTCTTGCAGTAATCAGGAGCTTGAAAAAATTCAAGCATCTAGTTTCAAACAACAAGGTTCAATTGTTGGTTTCTCATGTGGGAGTTAAAGACTTCCTCCTCAACAAAGACCTGAATGAAAAAAGAGTAGGTTGGATTACTCGTGTCATGGAGTATGACATTGAGATCAAAGTCACCACGTTGGTCAGAGGAAAAGGATTGTGTGAGAAGTTGGTCTTGAACAAACACAAGGAAGCATGCAATGAGAAGGAGGTTGTTTTTGCGTTGCAAGACATCCATGACCAAGGAAGCACTCAAGAAGAAAATGATGGTGTCCTCACTCCTTGCTGAACCAAAGACATAATGCACTTCCTAAGCATAGGTTTTTTCCCTCCAGAGATGAACAAGACCAAAAGGAGACATTTTAGATTGCAGGCTATCCCATATTCCCTTGTTGATGGTGTTTTGTTCAAAAGGGATGTGAATGGAATGCTACTGAGATGCATTGGTACAAATCAGATTCATAGGGTGTTGGAAGAGTTCCCAGGAAGATCAGATGGTGGTCATTTTTCACCGAGAGAGATAGCTCTGAATATTATGAGGGATGGCTATTATTGGCCCAAGATTTTTAGTGATTGTTATGCATGGATCAAGAGGTGCAAGAATTGTGCATTCTTCATGGGTAAGGAGAGGCTAGCTGCCCTTCCATTGCATCCAATTTCAGTTGACCAACCATTCATGCAATGGGGTTTGGACTTCATTGGAGTCATTAATCCAAATTCAAGCCAAGGACACAAATGGATTCTAACAACAAAAGATTACTTCACCAAATGGACTGAAACAGTATCACTCAAGGAAGCAAATGAATCTAGCATCCTAGATTTCTATGAGGGAATAACAACCAGATTTGGCATACCTACTACAATAATATCAGATAATGCATTGGCATTCATTGGGTCCAAGGTAACTGAATGGGCTATCAAGAATGAGATCTACCTAAGCACTTCATCAAATTATTACCCTCAGGGTAATGGCCAAGCTGAATCTACAAACAAGAACTTGTTAAGGATCATTAGGAGGACTCTTGATGAAAATTAGAGGTCTTGGCATACTAAGTTGAAATCAACCTTATGGGATGATAGGATAACTCCCAAGATATCTACAGGTAACTCTCCATTCAAGCTTGTTTATGGAAGAGAGACAATTTTACCCATGTCACTTGAGGTTGCCAACATTAGAACTCATGAAACAGTTGGAGTTGTTGGAGTTTGAGCCCATAGAGGTTAGATATGCAGAATTGATGGAGCTCTAAGAAATCAGAAATCAGGCATCCCAAGCAATGGAGAAGGATCAAGTTCTGATCAAGAAGACCTTTGATAGAAAGGACAATGACAAACCTTTCCAAGTTGGAGATCTAGTGTTAAAATGGGATGCAGATAGAGAAAAACCAGGGAGGCATTCAAAATTTGATGCCATTTGGAGTGGCCCATACGTGGTCACAAAGTGTAAGGACAACAATGCCTTCCAATTGTCTTCATTGGATGGTGAAGAATTGTAGATTCCAGTCAATGGAATCCATCTGAAGCATTGCTACTAAAGGAAATTCTCCACCTTGTACATATTAGCTTAGGTTTTCATCCCTCCAAGTGCTTGTGCACATTGTTTTGTTGTGGATTAGCTTTTCTTTCCCCAAGTGCTTTGGCACAAGCTTGCTATTCTAGGAAATGTGTTTTGCAGGCCTTGCTCCAATTAGATGGTGTTATACCTTCCATCTTCCTCCTTGTAGTGTTCTAATCAGTTGGGGTACCAAGTAGAGAATTTAATGACTTCATGCCCAATGGATTGTTTTAGGAAACTGGTAACCTCATCCAACAGGCAAATGACTCCTCTGAGTCACCAAAATTGTTATCCAAAATGTTCCCCTTACACATTTTGTGGCCAACTCCCTTCATTCTTCCCTCTCTTGTGCCTCAGTCATAATTTTTTGCTTTTCAGGCACTCAAGACCTTATGGAAATGGCACCATTGGATAGATATTTTTCTCATCTTTCTAGAAAGGTAAATTTTTCCTCCTAACTCCATGTATTTTTGAAGTTATGGCTCGGCGGAGATTTTGTGGGAAATTTTCCCCTGAAAATCCCGAGCCAATAAGATGAGGCCACGTGTCCTCGGAAGGGCAGAGGCAGAGGTAAACTTGGATTTTTTACCAAGTGTTTAGAAAGGTTTCAGAAGGAATTCTTCACCCCGTCGTCCCACCGGTGAATAGGATCGTGCCACGTGTCCAAAGGGAAGAAATTAGAAAAATTTCCTAAGTGTTAGATGCCATGGAAAAATCTCCAGGAAATGCCCATGCCCAATCACATCATGCCACGTTGTCCTTAGGACCAGCGGACTGTGGAGGAAGAATTGCAAATTTGGTGGAGTATTTTGGTGAGAGGATTGGAGAAATATTTGGCCCGTTGGCCCGCTGACCAGTAAGAATAGACCACGTGTCGCAAAGGCGTGCGAGGGCGCAAAAAGATTCTTTCCTTTTTCGCCCAAGTGTATAAAATTCAAAGGGAGAGATGCCACCGCCTCAAGGCCCACAGCCAATCAGGAGCTCGCCATGTGTCTCATGGGGCATTGGAGCTTTGGAGTGCGCTAGGGAGAGATTGGGAATTTTTCCCAAAGGTTAAGTGCAAAGAGGAGATGTTTACCCCCAATGCTCGTGTCGACTAATGAGAGCTCGCCACCACATGGCATCAAGACCGACGGTTGGCGGGGGACATAGTTGGGAATTTTTCACAAAGAAAAGTTGAGAAAATATTGAAAGGGAGGGCCCACCCCCTAAATCCTGAGCCAATCAAATGATGCCACATGTCCATGTGGCGGTAAAAGGACACAAGACAAGCCCGCAGGGAAAAATGAGCTGGAAAGCCTGCGGCCAATGGAATCTTACCATGTGTCCATGTGGCGGCAAAATATGCAGGACAGGATTGTATGAAAAAATCTCTATGGGAAAAGCCCACAACCAATGGGGTTCTGCCACGTGTCTGAATCACTGGGAAATATGGCCAACAGTGCAACAAAAAAGTTAAGGGGCAAAAGATGCGCGCGGTGAATCATATCATGCCATCGTGTCCTCAAATCATCAGCTCAGTGGAGATTTTTTGGAAAAATTTCCAAAGGCCAAAACAGTGGAAAATGAAGTGCAGAAGGCCCGCATCCAATCAGACACATGCCACATGGCACTAGGATCAATGGTGGAGCGTGGGGATTTTTGGGGGAAATTTTCCCAAATGCAAAAAGTGGGAACATTTCGAATTTTTGGACCGCCAACCTGTTTTGGCCCTATTTTGCCCTAAATTTTCAAATGACCATAACTTTTGATCTAGAGCTTAGTTTTTCGTGTTATTTATATCAACGGAAATTTGGTGGAAATTATCTACAAGATTCCAAGCTAAATTTTATATTTTGATGGATTTTGGAGAGATAAAATTGAAAAAAACATCCTCTGGAATGTGGTAATGGACAAAAATGACGTTTCAACCACCATTTTTAATAAAGAATGGTTCGCATTCTCTCCCAACATGGTGAAAAATGTCAAGGAATGGACCTATAAGGGTGCACATGCTTGTTTTATTGAACTTTTGGTTGGTGGTTGAAGCTCCTCTCATGTTTTCCCGTGTTATCTGTCTCCTAGGCTCATTTTCTTGCATTGTAAAAGCCAGAATAGGTTGATTTTTTGAAAGTTGGTTGGACACTCTTTTATGCTCTGTGCAGGCTCCGTCTTTACTTCCTTTTTGGTAAAGTGATTTTGTGGAATATTTTTACCTCTTACATGACAAATACAACACCTCTTTCTGACTCTCTGGTCATTGTAATGCACTGTGTTTTTGACCTATTGGAAATGAAAATGCATATGCTCTGTTATTAATGAGGTTTCTCAATCCTCTATCATATGTGTTATCATTGCTTCATTTTTAACCTCTCACCACATTTTGGATCAGTTTGTGCATGAGGTTTTGCTACATTTCCTCCTGGATCTATGTCATGTTTGCACAAGTAGCAAGTGCTCTACTACTCCCTTGGCACATCACCTTATCAACATTAGTCTCAGTTTTTCTTGCATTCTCTATCTCTGTCCCCTTTGGAATTTAGAGTAGGAATTTTGAATATAAAACCTATATAAATTGCATGCAATACACCTGATCAGAGAGATTTGAGGAGCTAGCCTCCAACCTAGAGATTATTTTCCCATTTTTACAAGTCCCACACTTGGGGAAAAGATTCAATGTTGTGTAATCACACTGGATGTCCAAAATGTCAAACTAGAAATCTGATCAACATCCACGGGTGCTGCTGATTTGCACCAACAGTAAATGAAGCAAATTGTGGACACTTTGGGCACCCAGGGAATTGGCCTAAGCTTTGATAAAGTGAGCACCCTAGTGGGTGACCTATGCCAGAAGGCAAAGGGCGAGGTTGAAGTATGGAACAAGTTGGAGGCAGATCTGCGAAGGGACTTTCCCAGCCTATTGAATTGATGTGCCCCCCATTCTTCATTCTTTCCCCTATTCTTTCATTCTTTATTCATTTTTTAAAGTATAAGTCTACATCATGGTCTCATAGAATAGCTTGCCTCTTGGTCAAGTAAAATTTTTTTGAGGACGGAGAACAGGCGTAGTGTGGGGTGATGTTGGGCCCCTTTAATATTGACCAAGTATGAAGGCGCTTAGGCACGTAGGATCCCAGTTATAGAATGGTGTGCAAGGTAAAAGAGTGCAAGAGAAAGGCTTGAGGAAGCAAATAGCGCGTGCGACGCGTGAAAGGAGGTTTAGGACTTAGCCAATTTTAGCACCCAAGGTAGAACACGTGAAAAGTGTGACTGGTTGCATGCAGATAAGATGCTAGCCTGGTAACAGGTTGGCCCAGGAAATAGCATGCCTTGGATGGAACCTTCTAGAAGATCATCATGAGATGGAGTGGAGAACTCAGGCCTGAAGGAACATGTTCGCATGGAGGACCACATTCAAAAATTGGTGACGGATCTAAGGGTGCGACAAGGTGAGTTGACATCCTGAGAAAGTGATAAATACAAGTTCCTGTCATGGAAAAGATATATAACACACAGAGAGAGATATATCATCTGGATATACATAGGGAATAGTGAGTTAGAGAGTAAGTGAAGCTCTGTAAAATTGCTGTGAGTGGATATTTTGGTTTAGGAAAGGATGTACTAAGCATGGAGTTATTATTTTTCTTTTCTGTTAGCTTAGCTACATACATCCAGTGATGCGCATGAATACGGTCTGATCTATGTGACACTTTGTAATGAACTAATGACTATATTGAGGTTACTTGTTATAAATAGATATGAATATCAATGGGTTTAATGTATATTTTGTTCATATGAGTTCTCTTTCCTTTCATGCTACGAACGAATGGTTGTATATTTCTTTCTGCTATAGTATATTTTCTGGAATTCGTTAAAGCACTTGATCTGAAGTGACTACAAGGATATGGAGGCTGTTTTAAGCCCTATGGTTCTTGTATGTCTTAACTTATTTCCTAAATACTCTTACACTAATAATAGATAATGCTTCCCACTAAACTCACACAAAAGAGAGACTCGGTACCTATGCATGCCTCGGGTGAGCGCTCAACTTCTGCTGGGTGATAGGACAACGTGCATGGGGTTCTTCCTTTTGTGATAGGAGTAAAAATTAATACATCCACCGTGACCGAGTGTGCCAAGAAGGAAGGAGGAGAAGGAGGTAGATAGGTGGATAGAAGATGTCAGACTCACTAATGGATATAGGCAGTGGTGGGTGGCACAACGATGGGTGGTACCACCAAGGCCAGGGAAGCCAAATCTTGCTATGGTGACATTACAGAGAGATGCCTTGTAGGGGAAGGTGGCCACCCTTCAGACACAACTCATAGGTGTGCAGGTTTAGTTGACAGCAAATCATGTGCAGGTGGCCACCCTACAGGCCTAAGTGACAGCCTTACAGGCTTAACTAACTCAGGTACAAGCACCCACATAGGGAAGTTATGGGGATGGAGTATAAGTGGCCACCTTATAGGCACATGTACTAGGTTTGTAGGGCCAGCTGGCCACTATACAATCACAGGTTATGGCCTTACAGGCCTAGGTTGTAGCATAGGTACCTCCACAGGCTCAGGGATAGGGTCCCATACTACAGGAAGCAGTGGCGTGACAAGGTCCCATGGTATAGGGAGGAGGAAAGGGATCATAGGTACAGGTACCTAGGCCAATTTTGGCAAGGAAGAGCTCACAGGTTGTAGTGAGACCTATGGCACCACCGTAGATGGTGTCGATGATAAGGTTTAAGAATTCCTTGAATGAGGCCCATTATTATGAGGATCATATGATGAATTCCAAGATAGATGTTCTCTCATATGTTGAGTACAGAGCATAGCAAGAAGCAAGTGAGAGGACTAGGTCTCGCACTCACAGCTCAGAGAGCACAAGGGGCTAGAAAGTTTAGAGATAGGGTCAGGGAAAGGCTACTAGTTCATGTAGGTTAGGCCTCGCTTAGGGCTAGATGGAGATTAGATTGAGACCCCTATAGGATGGAGTGATGTTGGCAGGGTGAAAGACACGTAGGGAGGAGGAGACAGGTGAAACTGGCTTGGAGGATATGAGGTGGGTGATGATTAGTCACTTAGTATGATTATTGTTTTTGAGGTTTTGATATATATACCAACATGTGTGCCAAAGATAGTGAGGTTGTATATGAGAGTTTTGTGATTTTGATTTTTATATCTGCCTACGTGCCAAATATAGTGAGGTTGTATTTGAGCGATTTGAGATACTTGTATGTATTTATATCTATGTATATGTGTATTGATACACAAATTTTTTCCTAGTTATATAGATGATGATATTTATTTCATGGATGATGTACTTATGTTTTAATTTCCATTGTTATTATGTATTGATGGAAACTAAGTGAATTTAGGCATTATTGAGTCGAGGTCATGTAGGCATGATGGATTCAAGGTGAGTTAGAAATGAATGAATCCAGGTCATTTAGGCATGATTGAGTTTAGGTGAGTTAGGCATGGTGAAGTCTAGTTCATTTAGGCATGATTGATTTTAGGTGATTTAGGCATGGTTCAGTCAGATATAGGCATGGTGTAGTCAGGTATAGGAATGGTTTGGTTGTTTATGGGTTTGATTTAATTTCCAAGTTATTGGTAGTATGGAAGAATAAATGATGATATCATGGATATGTGAAATGATTGATTTGGATGTTTTGATGATATGATAGGTATGTATGTTTTTATGATTTGTTTAATTTACAAATGTTTGTGAAAAATGGAAACTAAGGTAGAGTGTTAATATAAAAATGACGTGAAATTGGTTAGGGTAAAGAGTGACCGAGCTAACCTCCAAGGGCCCCATGCACTCTGAGTGTTGCTTACATAGCCCCGGAGAAAAGGGGCCTCAGGCTGATGTAGTTCTCCCATATAGCTAGGGAATAATATGATGAGGTAGAAGGATGGTTTGGTAGGTTTTAGGAATGATTAGTTAGGCATGGTTGAGTGTAGGTCATTTTAGGTATGGTGATGTTGGTAGAAGAGTAATTCTTAACATGTAAGTGTCGATGGTCTAGTCATGTATAAGAGAATCAACAAGTAATGAAGAAGGTGAAGGGTAAGAGGTGATCCAAAAGATCCACCTAATCAGTAAGAACCATAACAAGTCTACCATACCAAATATGGGCTTATGAACGTAAGACCCTAAATGAGTTTCCTAATTGATTATTCATAGGGTAAAGAAGTCACATGATCATGAAATGTCACATTTATGGCAAGCCCCTTGAGTGGGTAGAAAAGTAGGGTAAAATAGGAAATGAGGTGAAAGCAGGTTGGTTTTAGCGTAACCTAATGTGAGACAACATGCCTATTTGGAAAGAGACCCAAGATCAAAATAGGCAAGTCCATGACGAAAAATTTAATCTTTTACTTTTTGCCTTTTGATTTTTTTTGTTAGGATAGACTGATCGATGCAGGAAGTATATGTGGGATGAGTAGATTTTCTCCTTGAGCTCTTCAGGAAGTTGATCAATGCAGGAAGCTTCTGAATATTTGATTTTATTGTTTGCAAGAATAGTCTTCTTATTATGATAGACTATGTATAATATGACTAGCTCAGTATAATTGTCCTTCGAGGGAGAATTCTATTTATAGAAATGAGATAGAAAGCGTAGATGTCCTTTTTAATGGAGTCATATTTTTGTTGGAAGTTTCAATCAAGGAGTTAAATACCATTTTACTTTTGAATTTTTTTTGCTTTGGACTTTTAGGTCATGGAAAATACTATAGAGACCGATAGGATCTTGTGTTGCAGAAAAAACCATGGCACACAAAGGATAACTATGAAAAAGGGTTTAAGTGATGAACGACCATGGGATTCCATCTTGAAAAAGATGAAAAGTATCCATTAGAATCATGTTATGAGTATAGCCGTAGTACTCATATTGAATATAAGACTTGAAAAGTGATGGGTAATCACATGATTCTTGTTTAGTCATTGATCCTTAAAATAGGTAAGCGAAAGGTGAATGGTACTCAAGGGACAAGCACTTAATGGACAGAAGGTGATATAGGAATTGATTAAACAATAGAATGGTCAAATATGTAAAGCATTGAGGGGATCATGTTTGGGTTTACCTTTGAGTGACAAAAAATGATAAGCACCTGATCCATAAGTATGAGTAACAATATAAGGTCTAAGACAATTAGGAGAAACTTTACCTCATTTACTTTTCTCCTCTTTTGTTACATGTTGATTTTCCTTCAGGATGAGGTCACCAACTTGGAAGGTTTGTTCATGGACATGTTTGTCATAGGCACGTTTGATACATTTTTGTTATATTTGGAGATGGCTGAGAGTATTGAGACGACACTCATCTAATAACTCAAGTTGTGCCAAACGGTCCTGGAGAAAGTCATCATTGTTGAGCATCTCTTTGAGTGAGATAAGAAGAGATGGAATCTGGAATTTAAGAGGCAAGACAACCTATGTACCATAGACCAGATAGAAAGGTGTGGCAGAAGTTGAGGTACAAATACTAATATGATAAGCCCATAAGGCAAAAGGAATGTGCTTGTGCCAATCCTTTCTAGTATTGTCAACTACTTTCATAAGAATTTTGTTTAAGGTTTTGTTGGTTGATTCTGCTTGGCCATTTTTTTAGATTAGTAAGGTGAAGAAAAACTAAGTTAAATGTTGAAGGCATCATAGAGTTTCCGTAGGGGTTTAATTTTGAACTATTTTCCATTATCAGTGATGAGACGGTGAGGAACACCAAAGTGACAAATGATGTGATGGTTGATGAATTCACATATTTTTTTAGCTTTTGTAGAAATAAGAGGTATGGATTCTACTCATTTAGTGTAGTATTCAGTAGTGGAAATGATCCATTGATGACATTGGGAAGAATGAAGGTTGATCTCTATGACAAGATCCAAACCCCATTGTGAAAAAGGCCAAAGTTATCATGTGACCTATAAGGCGTGACTAGGGGTGTGATGAAGATTAGCATATTGCTAGCACTTCACACAATGTTTGACATAATAAAACTAGTAATGGTTTAAGGTAGGAAAATAATAGCCCAAGCACATAATGCATTTAGTGATAGCTAAACCACTGAAGTGACCTCCACAAATTCTGTCGTGAACTTCCTTAATGGTGTAAGGAATTTCAGAACTGGTAAGGCATCATAAGAGGATACCGTCAAAGCCACATTTACAAAGAAGGCCTCCCATGATGACATATTGAGATACACCTTTGAGAAATGTGTGTTGTCCATTATGAGTAAGGTCTAGAGGTAGAATTGAAAGGGAAAGGTAGTCAACAAACTGCTTATACCAAAGGTCACGTGGGTCAGGTTCAACAGTTCTGATGAGGTTAACATCTCGAAATAGATAAGAGGGTGATTGCAACCTTTGTACTATGAAAAATATTTTCTTGTCGGAAGGTGAAGTGGGTATCTTAGAAGAAAGGTAGGCCATGGTATCCACAAATTTGTTAGTGGAGCATGGGTGGTTTGAAGTACATAACTATCAAAGGTAGTCAAAAGTAAGTCCACATGATCCTTATACTTTTAAAGTGTTTCAGTACGACACTGGTATATACCATTAACTTGGTTCGCAACTAGTTGAGATTCGCCAAAGATATTGATTGATTTAACGTCTACGGATGATGGCATGGCCTAAAGACCTCATACAAGTGCATCATATTCTATGATATTGTTAGTATAATCAAAATATAGTTTGAAAGATAATTGCATAGGCTCATTATTAAGAGGAATGAGGATAACTATGGCACCACCCCCATGCTGAAATTTATAACCATAAGAGAATAAGTTCATCTATTAAACAATATCATCCACTGAGAGGGGAACAATTGATTCATCTAGAAAAATCAAAGTTAGAGGATTAATTACTGGAGAGAAGTGTGTCTTCAAGTTGGTCAACGATGGTTTATCTTTTGAAATATTTTTTATTATTGAATTTGAGTTCTAGGTCCATAAGAAGCATAATCCAAAGTGCAGCTCATTTATGTTAGTAGAGACTTGGTGTACATGTGATGTACAAGGATCAGAATTGGTGACGATAATTTTTTTGTTTGTTGAGTAGGTAATGCCAAAGTTTAGTAGCAACAAAAACTTAGGCTAATCAGACTTTTTTCGACATGGTTGTATCTAGTTTTGTAGTCCAAAAGTGTATGGCTTATATAATAAACTGCTTGCTCCCTATGTTGTTCATTGCGATGAGTGAGCATGACACCTAAGGAATGATCAACAGTAGAAATGTAAAGGTAAAATTGTTAGTCATCTTTAGGGGGAATGAGCATAGGTGGCTAGAGGAGGTATTGTTTTAATGGCTCAAAGGTTTTGTGGAATTCATGAACCCATTTAAAGGAGACATCCTTTTTGAGGAGATGATGAAATGGGTGGCAACATCTGGAAAGCTATGAAATAAAATGACGAATATATTTCAACTTGTCTTGCAAACTATGAATTTGAAGAACGTTAGTTTGTGGAGGAATTTTGAGAATAGCCTTAATTTTAGTAGGATATACTTCTATTCCATGTAAAGAAACAATAAAACCAAGGAGATTACTAGAGAGAACTGTAAAGACACACTTCTTAGGTTAAAGGAGAACACAATACTTGATGAGACAGTAGAAGACAACCTTAAGGATTATAAGGTGTTCAGCCTGATTTTTGGACTTGGCAAGAAGTTTGTCAATGCAATCTTCCAACATGCGATGCATAATGTTATGAAATATATAAGTCATATCCCGATGATACATAGCACTAGCATTCTCAAGGCCAAAGGGCACGAATCAATAGAAAAAGGTATACCAAGGAGTGATGAAGGTATTTTTGTGTTGATCTTCTAGGGAGAGTAATATTTGGCTATAACCCAAGAAACCATCCATGAGTGATAGCATCTCATGGCTAGTGGTAAGATCTACTAGTTGATCAATACTAGGTAGAGGAAAGTCATCTTTAGAGCAAGCTAAGTTAAGGTCATGTAAATCCGTACAAATGCGAAGTTCCCCTTTTTGCTTTTGTGACAGGAACGATGTTAGAGATCCATTGAGGATAATCAATGGGTAGGATGAAGAAAACTGAAAGAGGGCATTGAAGCTGCTCTTTAACAAGAAGGGAAATGCGATGATGCATTTTCCGTAGCTTTTATTTTATGGGTTTGGCTTCAGGAATAGTAAGGATATTGTGGACCAAAATTTTTGGGTCAATACAAGGCATATTAGCATAGGACCAAGCAAAATAATTGCTATGATCCCGAAGGAAAGAAGTAAAATCTTCCTATTCAACGACATCTAAATATTGGCCTATATTTAGAATGTGCGGGTTGTCCTAAGTGTTAATATTGATTTTGATGGTCGATTTATTTAACATGGTTTATGTCTTAGAAGGCAACGGCTAGATGAATATAGGAATCCTCTGCAACAAGGTAGGTGTGAATAGAGTCATCGTCTTCACATTGAATGTCATTAATAGAAGGTGTATCGTCATCAATCATGTCAGGATACAGGAAGGGAAGATAAGAGAGGGGATCGTCATCATGTTGATAAGTCAGAGGTTCCAAGGAAATGGTGTTCACAAGAAAAAAAGTTAGGAGGAATGGATTTAGGATCCATAGACTCTATGGGTGAAGGTGGTGACGTTGGTGAATGGGATGGATAAGGTTTGTCATCCTCAATGAGTTCGATGTGGGCCTTCTTAGAAGATGGTTTGACAAAGCCAATATCATTGTGTTCTTTGTGTTTACGAGTGGTAAATGGGATGATGGTATGGAAACCCTATTTATAAAAACAAAATAAAAATACCTTCCATGCACAACGATGGAGAAAGGTGTGGGTAAAGTGACGATTGGTGAGAGATTGGAGGTTAGATGAAAATGGTCACATTTAGGAAGGTGGCTCAGGTGAGTAGGTAGAAATATCAAGTCCCCCATAAATTATGTTAGTGCAAAGGTGGGGAGGATCATAAGGGAAAACCTTACCTATGTGGTGGTCATAACGGGGATTTTGGTGATAGGTTACCATACGCTTGAGGAGTAAGGAATGTGTCGATGTTGTATATGCGAGGTACTCCCCTAGAGTGAGATGTTGAAAAACACCTTCTAAAGGATCGGTAGTGGCTATGTGGGTAGCAAGAATGGATGAATCACTAGGCGAATGTGAAGAAGAAGCACTAGTTATTTGATAAGTCAAAGGGTTGGTGGTTGGGTTCAGTTTTACGGAGGTTGTGGAAGTAGTGGGAATAAAGGAGTTAGGTGTAGGAGAGGTGGCGGAAGCATTG
Organism: Taxus chinensis; assembly: GCA_019776745.2. NCBI lineage: Eukaryota > Viridiplantae > Streptophyta > Pinopsida > Cupressales > Taxaceae > Taxus > Taxus chinensis. The sequence goes on along the minus strand of CM034149.1, from coordinate 236,640,504 downwards.
GTGTATGGGGTTGTGGTTGAAGGAGAAGTAGTAGCATTTTTTGGCCTTAAACAATATAAGGGCATCATTAGGCCAATATAACATGTTGTATGTTTTGAATGGTGAAGGGTCAGCTATAATGGTATAGTTATGTCCTTCATGTTCAAATTTTACACAGTGATGTAAGGTTTAAGGGACACAACCCATGATATAGATATAAGGTCGTCCAAACAACAAGTTCTTCTAGAATTCTCCCTCTAAGGCATAGAACAATTTCATAATAGTATGGGGGCCCTCACAAATGTGGAGAATGCTGGTGCTAAGGGTGGAAATGATGGCATCATTAAATGAATACAACATAATTGGGTTATTAGGCATGTAGTTGGTATGGGATGTGCATTTGGTTATATTCGTGGGAGGAGATGATGTTAATGTTAGTTACTTTCATCTATCATAATGCATTAGAATGCGTATATTCTCAATATGCATGGAAATCAAAAGGAAGGGATTAGGATCATTTGATTAGAGAGGTACAATTTTTTCATCAGAGAAGCTAAGGGTGGTTACTTGATGAGTGGTGGAGGGTGTAGAGGAAAGGGATGAATTAGTGAGAGAGGGAACATGATGAGGGGTGATAATGGAGGCCATATAGGGTCATTAGGTAAAACCTCGATGGATTGCAGGACATCCATGAGGTCTTGTCAATGAGATTCATAGGTTTGGATAAGTTCGTACGAGGTGACATTTTTAGGGGGGATTGGTAAAAGTTTTTTATCATGATATGATGGGTGACCCCGTCAGAAATAGGGTATGTGGGTCCCCGAAATGTGATTTTTGATGTGGGTGTAGATGGTATATTGGGCACAGGATTGGCGGATGGGCTAGTTTCTTTATCGTTTCCTTTGTCTTTTTGAGCACGAGTAGTAACTTGGATCATGTTAATCTGAGGCAGAGATGTGGATAAAGAAGGTGTGTCATGAAAGGTATAATTACCTGATGAAAAAAAACCTAGTGCGGGATAATAGCCTTGTGAAATGAGTAGGGTGCACTGGAATTTTGGTGGGGTTTTGGCTAACTCTCTTATACGGACCATATTGATCTCAATTTTTTGAGGTGGATAAAAGGGTTGTGGAGGTGGTGATGCAATTCATTGAATAGGTAGTGGGTGAGGATGTGTGGTGATAGGTGGAGGTGGAACTAGGTCCTCATCTAGAAGATCATCGTCGATAAAGTTTTTTTCAGGAGGAAAAAGTTGGAGAAGAACGGTTTTTAGAGCCTTACAATTTCTACATCATGTCTTGGCACATGATGTTCGGTGCAAATTTTAGTATCATCAAACCCTTTTGGTTTGGGTTTGAGTGGGTCATAAGGTCTAAGGGGTGGTAATGTTATGAAGGAGGTCTCTAAAAGGTTAGCTAGAATGTTGGCGTAAGACCCTGCTAGTAGATCACAATGTGAGGTGAGTATGGCTCTAGATTGAAGTGTGGGTGATTGTGATGTGTGAGGTGCTACATGAGGTGGAATTAGGGGTGGGATAGGTTTGAAATTCGGTTTGGTAGGTGGTATTGTTTTAGGCTTGGGTTGTACCTTCTTGGGTAAGTGCGTACTAGATGAACTAGCGATAAAAGGTGTTGTAGGCTTAAATACTTCTTTGGAAGGTAGTGGGTTTTTTAATTTTTGTTGCACCTTCCTGGGTAAAGGTGAGGAAGGAGTACGTGATGTGGAAGGGAAGGCAGATGGTGGAAGAGGAAAAATTAGCCATGGTGATAAAGGAGGTGTGGTGAAGGTTGCTGGAAGAGGCAAGGTGGAAGGTATGGGTTGAAGAGAAGGAAATATCATAGGTAATAATGAGGTTATTGTAGGTGGTGGGGGTATAGACGGTAAAAAAGATACAGGTAACGGTGAAGGTGTGCATTGTGCAGGTAAGTTGGGTGTGATAAAAGATTGTGATGAAGAGGAGGGATGTTGTCTTTTTGGTTTTCCTTAGATAGGAGGTTGTTTTTTGAAGGTCAATGGGTATGGCCCTAGGATAGATGGAAGGGGCGAAGGTGACAGAGGCATAGTGGATGAAACTAGTGTATACGACCTAGAATGTTAGGTCTTCCTTTTAGGTGGAGGAATGGTTTTTACACGAGCTTGGGAAGATGTGGATAAGTCCAATTTGATGGGAGGGTGGACTAGGCTTGATGTCATCATGACACCCAATGTGGTGATGGCTTTGGATGTGGGGGAAGGTGTAAGTGCAGGTAGGTTCTTAGGCATAGGATTGAGTTTTATTGTTGGTAAAGGTTTAGGTGAAATACCTTTGGATAAATCATGGATGTATCAGCAGGTGATATTTGCATTTGGGTTGAAAAGGGTAGCCGAAGACATCCCCAAAGCATGGAATTATCAACGTAATCCAAGTGGTTGAACAAGCATGAAAACATCACTGTTGTAAGAGGAGATGATGTTGGTTTAGTAGCAATACCTATAAAATGTCTATGAGATAGGGAACTAGTTGGCTTCGGACTCTGTGGGTAAGAGAGCCGAGAGAAGACCAACAAGATCTTGGAAGGCTAATGGGAAATTATCAAAAACATGTAATGACATATCTAAAGGATCCCCTATGGGTAGGGGATATGAAAGGTATGATGAGGTAGGTTCCTATTTTGGTGGAGAGGAAGGTGAGCATGACTCTCCCATGGGTAAGAGAGTTAACACCATAGGTTGTTCATTAGGTTGCGAGGTGGGTGGTGAAACAGAATCAGTAGAAATTATGGACTCCTCTTTGGGTGAAGGGGACTCCTCTTTGGGTGAACGAGTAGATGAGGTAGGCTCCTCTGTGGGTAAAGGAGCTCATTCTAGGATCTCATAAATGGAGGGGATAGGAGGAAATTACAGAAGGGTTGGTATGATGTCAAACACAACATGGACCTCACAAACATTACTATCATTAGTTGAAGGATCTCCAGTTTGGTTAGATGATAGGGGATGGTTAGGGAATGAATTCTTGAAGATATGTAAGTTCTGATTAGCTAGCACGTTTGGGTTGTCCAAGACAAGATCTCCATTGTATAACATTTCTTGGATGATGTTTTTGAAGGTAATACAATTACCATCGCTATGGCCTTTAACGTGATACAATAGTCATGTTCCTTGTACCATGCAGGCATAGGACAAGTGGGGTCAAAACCAGTATGTGGTTTAATAGGTGATAGAGAAATTGCTCTGGATTTAAGAAGTTTTTCTAATATTGAAGAATAAGGCTCCCCAATTGGAGTGTACTTTCATTTCTCTTTCCTGAATTGGAAAGCTTGAATGGGAGAAAGGTTGGAAGATTTTTTCGATTGATTGGACGAGTGAGATGGGCCAGCTTTTAAAAATTCTGTGTTGGCAAATCCCTTTACTTTAGAATAGTTGTTTTGTGGTTTTAAAGAGGAAGAAGAATCATTATATTTGAATGCAACATTTTTGTTACACAATTAAATTTTCTTCTCTTCTATGGCATGGATTTCAAGCTTTCTAGGCATGGTGAATGCTTCATCAAATGAACAAAAGGTTTGGACTTGGTGAGTTGGTGAGATGTTCCTAGCACAAGATCGAATGAACAACTCTATAAGCTTGGTTTGAGGTAGCTGAAATGTAAGTTGGTTGATGAGGCTCTGCCAACGAGAGACAAAATCTGTGATAGACTTGTCATTATCTTGTCGTCGTCTTGTCGTGTTGAGTATAATTTGGTCATGGTGACCTTCTTAATGATATTGACTGAAAAATGGTCTAGGAAGGCTTGAGCCACTTGGTTGAATGAATAAATGGAATGTCGAGGTAAACCACTATACCAATCCAACACGGGTCCTATCAAGGACATGGGAAAATAGAATATGACCACAAAAGAGGATTTGTCTTGATAGATGATGCAAGTGATATGGAAAAAGAGAAAAGACCACAAGAAAATGAAAAATGATGTAGATGATGCAGAAGGAAGGTTGCTGAAGGTTGTTTCATGGATTGGTAGAGGATAGAGAATGAAATATCCTTCATTTAGGGAAATTGAATGTAGAGGAAATTATTGATTTTACCATAGAAATGGAAAAGTTATTTGAGTTTGATGAGGTTACAAAGGAGTGTAAAGTTACGATAGTCCAAATCAAATTGAAATGCCATGCTATGATATGGTGGTAAAAAGTTTATTTGGAGAAAAATAGAAAGGGAAAGGGAAATATCACATAATGGGAATACATGGTTGCAAAATTGAAAGGGAAATTTATTCTTGGAGATTAAGAGTTGGACGTTTTTAAGAAGGTTTTGAAATTAACACAGAATAAGTGAAGTATGAAAGAGTACAAAAAGACATTTTACAAGGTCAAAATTTGAGTTGTTCATATTGAGATGGATTAAGAAAATGTGGAATGATATCTAAATAGAACATGATGGGTAATTTATGGGACCGTGTTGCTAAGCGTTTAACGTTGTTGTGCTCCTGTTGATCCTTGTTGGCTTCGCCTTTTCGATTACCCTGTTAAGGAAAAATCTCTTTCTCGAATTCGATAGGTGGTTTGAATGATGACTTGATGTTGTTGGGGCGTGACCAACTAGAGGGAACACCTGCATAATAATAATTATTCTTTTGAATTTTTGATTCTTTTTCTTATTATTATTTTGGTCAAGCTTAAAGTGGGTCCTTGTTAATACGATTAATAAGTATTAATGAGTTGTAATAAAAATAATAATAGTATTATTATTTTAATT